>CM065123.1:37627500-38060000 GCA_033026305.1 Cirrhinus molitorella | reverse complement strand
ATATACTTTTTAACCTTAAATGCTTATCTTGTCTCGTCTCTGCGATGTATATGTGTAGTCTGTGTGATCCGGGTCAATATAGGGTATGTCGAAAAACAACAACACTGTTCGAACTCCTTTGTATGGAAGTTTAAAATTAGGGCGCACCATAGAAGTCCATTATATGGAGAAAAATCCTGAAATGTTTTCTTTAAAAAACATAATTTCTTTACGACTGAAGAAAGAAAGACATGAACATCTTGGATGACAAGGGGGTGAGTACATTATCTGTACATTTTTGTTCTGAAAGTGAACTAATCCTTTAAATTGGGATTTATTTGTAAAATGGTGAAGTAAAGTTAGGCGTACTATAAGGGGACAGGTGACAGTTAAGGGGATAATAGATAGATAGATAGATAGATATGTTATGCTGATGACATTCAGATTTTACCATACATTCCACCTCAGTGTTTCCTTCACCTACATTAACAACTGACATCAAGGAACTCAAGCTTTGGCTGGAGACAAACTGCCCTAAATTGAGCTCTGAGGTAATACTGATTGGCTTTTGATAATGCCCTTTACAACATTTCGAAACCTTGGTGTTCTTATTGATTCCACTCTTTCATTTAATGATCACATTGGTAAAGAGCTTTTTTCCACCTACGTAATATCTCTAATATTCAATAAAGCAGGAGAAAACAGTGAAGTACATGTTAGGGACTTTGAACTTGTAGAATAACACTACTAATATATACAAATAATATGTGACCATATATTAAACATTCATACATTCATTTTACCCATAAAATGAGTTTAGTTCCTTTATCTGTTTGCTAAGCTCAACTATAGTTTTATGACTGCTAGGACAGCATAATGTATATGACCCATATACGTTAAGATCATAAATACGGGTATGATGCTTTAGCAACAGTGGTCATAAGTTCATGGAGATTTCCAAGAATATAATCTGATTCAACAAGTGAAGTGTTTCCTCTAGAAAGGCACATATTGTAAAGTACAACCTGCACAGTCTGAACATTTTTCTGTTGTCAGATCCCTGAAGAACACTGGGACACAACGTTCTGTGCTGTACAAACCCATGAAAAGTGCACAGGGGTGTGGTTAAGCACTTCAGATGAGCTGCGAAATTTAACCATTTTGTTCAGTAGGTCTGCTGCATGTCATTTAACCATAATCTATGAAATATTAACTTGTTCTTGATCTTCATCTCAGATAGCTAAATGACTTGTATTCCATGTATCTAAGACAGTGGTCGACCCTTAGAAAGGGTGGGTTATAGATTTACAGAGATTTTTAAATGCTATGCATTTTGTTCCTTTCATTACATATATTCTGAGGCTGTTCTATTAGGATGTCCACCCAGCTCATTGACTTAATGAGGTAAGACGTAATTGAGATGTTCCCATTAGATGCAACACAGCAAACCGACAATCATCTGCTGACATCTAGTGGACAAACTACATCTCTACAGTCATCCTCACAAGAGTGAACACATGGAAAACAGGTGATTCGTTCTGCTGTTATGACTCTGGCTTGTTTAAACAGGTCATCTGGTGTTGATGACAAGGAAAAAATTGCATGCTGTCCTGAAAATATAGATCGCAAATTTTTGTTCTTGTTAACGTTTACTAAGCCTAATGAGAAGATTACACATTGTTGGAATCAAAATATGTATTTATTTATTTATTTTGATGCATGTTAATAATAATATAACATGAATTTGAGTCTAAAAGTCTGAGGCTATATTGAAAAAGCTTGCATTTTCTCCCTTTAACCTAAAAACTTTTGTGTTATTTAAATAATTTATTAATATTTTGAATTATTTGTATTTCTTTTAAATACTTCTGTTTTGTATTTTTTTTTTTTTTTTTTTTTAATTTTTAGTACTTTTAGTACTTCTACTTAACCTTACTGATTTCAGCAACATATTCGTTTTTATATTCATATTTATATTTTATTGTACTGAAAATATTTGTCATTTTTTAGTTTTATGAATATAATACAATTAGAATTGCAATATCTGTTCACACACACAATGCTGTATGGCTTCAGAAGACTTATTTAGAATATATATGTGACCCTGGATCTCAAAACCAGTCTAAATTAGCACTGGTAGGCTATATTTGTAGCAACAGCCAAAAATACATTGCATTGGTCAAAATAATCGATTATCGAAGTAACGATCATATTTCATGAAGATATTTTGTACATTTCTTACCGTAAATATAACAAAACCTAATTTTTGATTAGTAATATGCATTGCTAAGGACTTTAAAGGCATATTTTTTGCACCCTCAGATTCCAAATTTTCAATTTTTGTATCTCAGTCAAATATGCTTACTATCCTAACAAACAATACATCAGTGGAAAGATTTATTCAACTTTCAGTTTTCCATTTATTTAGAATATAGGGCAAGAGTCGTATACACGACTTGATTTCTAGCATAGCGGTTTTATTTATTTATTTATTTATTTATTTAACGGAACTGGGAAAAATAACACCACGAGAGAAAGATGAGGAAATAACCGCGTCATTTTCATTTGGAGGTGAACTGTTCCTTTAAGACAGCTGTCTGTAATAGTGAATACATGTAAACACTTAACGGATCTGGTTTACTTTGGCGAAGTTTGACATTTTGTGATTTGGGGCGTGAAATTAGCAACGATTAGCCAACCTTTTGACATTTGCAGTGAGTACGGCTTGCTCATCGTTACAATCCACAACAGCTGATAGATGTGTGTAATATGTGTGAAAGGTTAGTCTACAGAACATAACTTAAACGACACTTAAGCCATTATCATATGATATTACACATGAAGTGTACTGTGAACTCCTGACTAAGATAAAATACCAAATGAACTGTTTTCCATTCTTATCACCGTGAACCGGACATTAATTTTTAGGATTATCTTTTTGACTATTGTAAAGTGAGATTATACGACGAGGGTTAATTGTTGATTAATAAACGATGAACTACTCGCTTATGCACAGACTCTTTTTTACAGCTAACTTGTGTTTTAGGCACCATTTATATTTTAATGAAAAATCAATAAATAGTTATATTTAGTAATAAGAACCGTTAATAATTCGCCGTGGGATTTTCCGGTTGCTAAACGGCATAGCAACAGCGAGTTAAGAATGCGCGCGGTCTCAGGTGCTCATCCAATCAGAATTAAGAGCCGGAGTTGCGTGCTTTTAATACGTTAGTTTATTTAAAATTGAGTTTCAGTCAAACTTCTGACTACTTTGGTTAGTAATTTATATATTATATACAGCTGTAAACTCTTTCATAACTGCTGTAATGACACCTCTTCAGTGCGTTTGCTTTGGCAGAGTGTATTTTGCTGGAAAGACGACAAACACTTGTAAGTTACGATGATAAAACCGATTGAAAATACGTAACAAAGTTCAGCTGTCTAGTCGAGTGTACGTTACAGACTATGAAAACAAACATTTCTATTTCTGTATGTAATGTTACACAAACCTTAAATATACTGAAAATCGCCTTTTTAAAGCAGATGTAGCATATAGGTAATTCGACAGATGTTGGAAGTCTTGCGACGACATGCCCCTCTGGAAGTACATGTACACTAATGTGCTTCAAAATAATGGACAAGTTTTAAAAATCTTGCCTGAATGATGAAAAACATGTCTGAAATCACAATCAGTGTGCTGTAAGTGAAGCTGCCTTTTCTTACAGGGAATCTGATTAGTTGAGCGCCTCCTCACAGGAGATAAGATTCTTAGGAGAACAGGTAACAGATCAACTTTGATTCATTCCTTTGTAACCTACTTTGTTAACTTTAACATAGTCTTCATTTTGACACTAATCAAGGCTCAAAAACAGGGAAAACGTGTGCATCTTGTGCACATTTCGTTTCTTAAAAGCTGCAGGTTTCCTATGCGTGTTTTTTTTTTTTTTGGACAATTCTTCTTGTTATATAATGTATTATTCTTATTATAATATTTTTCTTATTTTTCACATTTTTTAATTTTGTGGTAATTTCTCTAAAAATTTTTCTATTTTTTATAATAATAATAATAATAATAATAATAATTATTTTATTTTACAGTAAAGCAAAATTGCTATATAAATTTGATTTCAGATTAGTAATTGCAGTACTTCCAAGTTAATCTCTTTTATTTCAGTTAGTTGCCAAGGCCACATTTCTGCTGAATTCAAGTTTTGCTTCGAATATTAATATTTTATTTAAACTTAATTTAAATATTTTTGTGCAGCTGCACGATAAATAATAATAACAATAATATGTAATTATAAATGATAACATTTATATAAATTAGTGCTGTCAAACGATTAATCACGATTAATCGCATCCAAAATAAAAGTTCATGTTTACATACTATATATTTGTGTACTGTGTATATTTATTATGTATATATAAATACACACAAATGCATGTATAGATTAATGAAAAATATTTTAGATTTATATCTAAATTATATTTATTTAGAATCTAAATTGTATACAGGTATAAATATATATACATATAAATATTTTGTTTTAATATATACATGTATGTGTGTGTATTTAAATGTACATAATAAATATACAAAGTAAAGACAGATATAGAATGTAAACAAACTTTTATTTTGGATGCGATTAATCGCGATTAATCGTTTGACAGCCCTAATATAAATAAAAAATTAAATGTAAAAATAATTCTAAAATAAAATTTAAATACATTTTTGTATGTAAATGTAAAAATACAAATATTAAACTAAATGATAAATATTACTATTGTAATATTTTACTGTAATTTTTTTTTGTAGAATTGTAGCTCTAGATCCTTTCTCGGCTTTGTGAATGCTTAAGGTTTTACACAAAAAATTGTGTCTTTGTACACATAAATAATTCTATTTTACAGTAAAACTGCAACACTGCAGTATTAATTTCATTTCGGATTAGTAATTGTAGTACTTTCTAAAAAACTGCAAAATTGCTATATATATATATATATATATATATATATATATATATATATATATATATATATATTTCTATTGTAGATTTAGTTTTAGTAATTAATCTCAAATGAATCCCTTTTATTTCAGTTTCTTAGGCCACAAGGCCACATTTTCGTTGAGTTCTTTAAGTTATCCATCTGATAATAATAATATTTTATTTAAACTTTATTTCAATATTTTTGTGGAGCTGCACAAAACTATATCGATATGACTGGTAATAATAACAATATTTAATTACAAATAATAATACAATTTAAATAATAATTGAAAAATAAAATTAAAATATATTTTTTTATATTCAGATTTTTTTTTCACTGTACAGCATTATAATAATTTTGTGGTAATTTCTTATTTTGTTAAATATTTTTTTTTTATTAGTAATTTTATTTTACAGTAAAACTGCAAAATTGCTATATATATATATATATATATAGATAGATGTAGTTTTAGTAATTATTTTACATTTTTAATTAATATATAGAGGAGTAAAAAAAATAATTACAAATAATATTTAAATTATAATAATTTTAAAATACAATTATTGAAGAGAATTTGAAAAAAAAAACAAATTAAGTAAAATATTACTATTGTAATATTTTACTGAAAAAAAAGTAGAATATTACAAAAATGTAATAATAATAATAATAATAATAATAATAATAATAATAATAATAATACACACAAATGTGTGTGACTTTGTGATTAATTTCCAGACACATCTCAACTCTCTCAATCAAAAATTCATAAATCCAAAAATAAAAATAAATAAAACATGATTTGCACTGGTGCAAATAGTAGTATATGTGGGTTGCTGTGGCTTAGTGGTTGCAGACCTAGATCTGACAACCAAAAGACTTCTGCCAGAATACGTTCTTAGCTCTTGCATAACACATTTATCAGATAAAACAAGTTGAAGTTGAAATGCAAGTTCTAATATAATGCTAGTTTTTTTATCCTTGTATTTGAAACATATAGAGGTAAACCAGCATGAATTAATTACTTAATTATTGAATTAATCACTGCTTAACAATATGGGTTTTGGCTAATGCCGATTTGAAGAGAGCAGGACAGATAATGCTGGATATATGAAGTATAATACAAATCAAGACAGCAAATACTAAGAATAGTAGAATTGCTGACTTTAAATAAAAGTTATTTTACACAATATTTACCCCCTTTGCATGCATGACTTCCAGTGCATCTGTTAACAAGGCTGTCAAATTAACTTATAATATAATTGCAATAATATTTGCAATTTACTTTGACTAATGCTTAAAGCACATGTGACAGAAGCATAGGACGGCATGCGTAATACTAGAAAGAAAAACACATGCAGTGAACGCATGACGTTACGTACAAGAAATGACAATTCAGCCACAGTGTTTATTTATGGTGTTTTTCATGAAGCAAGTGCACAACAGTCCATTCTGGCCAGAGGTGGCATGTAGCAATATGTACACATCGTTTTTTTTTTCCTTTTAATTTTTTTTTTAATTCACAAGCAAGCCTATCGTCAAGTGGCTGCCATGACTTTAAAAAATACATACAAACAAAACAAGAGGGCAGAGTTTGGAGTTGAAAGGATGCGATTGGTCATCCAGTTACATGCATGGAAATCTTACAGACTTCTAACAAAAGGAAAGAGAGAGGAGAAAATAAAGCAATACACTATACGCTGATGAGAAAAAAAAGTAGTTCATAAGCTGTATTTGTTCCTGATGCCACTTAAAAAGAAAGAATATACATACATTAAGTTGAAGGACAATAATGATAATAATAATAATAATAATAATAATAATAATAATAATATTCCTTTTTTCCTAAGGTAATTCAAACATTCAGATAATTGGAAAATAAAGTCCCAATCTACTCTTTGTATAAAAAGAAGCTTTCAAGTCAACAAGGAACAAAGGACAGTTTCTTCACAGAAAGGTCTACAGGAAGTTGGAAGGAAGAGGGGCCAGATCTATTGTTGCACTTGGTGAGTGTGCTTTCAGCAGACGGGGAGAGGTAGAGGCACAGTAGGGCTGAGGGGGGGATATAGTGTGTGTTTGTGTCGAGGAGGGGAGCCATACTGTACGGCCCGCTTTATGTGGCGTATCTCTTCGTCCACTGTTTAGCTATTCTGTCATGTTCCGTTCTGTTGGTCAAGTACTGTGTGGCGATGCTCCCAACCAGAGGATCCGCTGCGGACACATAAGAGCGGTCATCAGTGTGTTAATCAACCACATCATCTGACACTTAGGGGATAAACTACTGCGCATACTTGAAGTTAATTATTTGAACGCAGACCTAACTATTGAGGGAACAATTTGATGTGAAATTTGTGAAAAATGTGTTTTTCTGTTTCTAAAAAAACTCCCATCATAATAATAATAATAATAATAATAATAATAATAATAATAATAATAATAATAATATTATTATTATTTATTATTAATAGTAGAATTATTACTACTAAACAAAAAAGATATTACACAACACAAAATATCGTAATATTTTACCGTTATAAAAAAGTATACAATTGAATAAGAAATATAATAATAAATTATTAATATTATACAACCATAAACTATTTTATTTGACAAAATATTATTAATAATAAGACTTATTTAGTAATATAACATGTATTGTAACAATACTTGTGCTGTTGTTAATATTATTATAATAATAATAATCATAATTACATTTTTATTCAGTAATAGTAGTAATAATAATAATAATAATAATAATAATAATTATTATTATTATTATTATTAGTTATTACTAAACTAAATTAGAAATTATAGAACACAAAATATATTTTACTGTAAAAAATTAAATATGAATTCTAATAATTCTTAATATGATATACAGTGTTATTTAACAACAACAACAAATTATTAATATATAATTTAGTTTTGTTTAATACAACATCACCATTATTATATACACTTGCATTATTATTATTATTATTACTACTACTACTACTACTACTACTACTACTACACAAATTATGAAATGGCAAAATATTTTAATATTTTACTGTAAAATAAAATGGAATATTTAATAAATATATGGATAATAAATTATTATTATTAACAGCAAATGATTAATATTATACTAGTTTCTGTAAAATTAAAATACAATATTTAACAAATATTAATAATGAATATTAAATAATCAAACATTATTTAACAGCAACAATAAATTATTAATATTATATCATAAGATTTTTTGTTAATCTTACAACATTATTATATACTTACACTATTATTACCTACTACTAAAAAATAAATAGCACAAAATATTTTGTTAAATAAAATTGAATATTTAATAAAAATATTAATAATATTACATAATGAACAATAGCAAATGATTAATATGATATAATAAGAGTTTTATTTAATACAACAACAACAACAACAACAACATGATATACTGTCAGAGGTAGAGGCACAAATACTAACACAAAATACTTTACAATTTTACTGTAAAATCTAACAATATTTTATAAATATATTAATAAGTTATTAATTTTACATAACCATAATGAACGGTTTTATTTTTAATGTCTTACAACAGCAAATGGTTAATATTATATAATAAGAGCTTTAATAATATAACAACATTATTATATACTATTGTTATTATTATCATTATGACCATTAGTAGTAGTAATAGTAGGTTTTCCTTATATTAGGTTTTTTATTAAGTAAAAAAAAAAATAATAATAATAATTTAATTAATAATAAGTTAATATTGTTATATTACATAATTACATTAGTAATACATTTTATTTTTAAAATATTCATTTTTTATTTTACAGTAAAATTACAATATTTTGTGCTGGGTAATATTTTTTTTTCAATATTTGTATGTAGTAGTAATAATAATAATAATAATAATAATAATAATCATAATAATCATAAAACAAAAAAACTATATAACATTACATAAAATATTGTAATATTTTCTGTAAAATAAATACTTTTATATTTAAGGAAGATAATAGATAATAATAATATAAAATATTATTAGATAATAGATAAAATAATAATCATAATCATAATAAAGTTTAATAATAACAACAACAACAACAACAGTGAATCAATAACAATACTGTACAGTACAACTGTAAAATTGCAATACTAATATTTATGGCTGAAATGTTAAAATGTTAAATCATCAAGCTTTAATTTTGGTGTTCAAAAGTTCACTTTAAAACACACAGTGTATATTTAATTAAATTGCAGCCTTTGTAATTTGGTAATTACACTAAGCCATATCACGACCCAATCGTTCAGTTATCCATAAAGCTCTAGCACCGTTTGTTGCCTCAAATCATGTGACTTGGTCTTACATGAACAGACGAATATATATAGTGCTTGGGTCTCACCTGGGTTACAGTCTGTGAGTAGAGAGCAGATGGACAGCAGCACCTTAGAGATGGTGAGGGCAGGACTCCAGTTGTCCTTCAGGATGTCCAGACAGATCACACCCTGACTGTTGATGTTACAGTGGTAGATCCTCGTACGAAATGTTACCTGGAAAACAATGAAAAGAAGAGTAAAGAAACCTTTCAGCCATTTAAAAAACTGGCCTGCAGGATGGTTAACTGTGCCATGCAAATTGCAAATTGTATGCGTGTTACCACTGTTTGAACAAATCATTTGAATCAAACACCATGAATTCCACACCTGATTCAATTTCAGTAGTTAATATCTGAGGTTATGCCACACTAAAAGTAGCATATGCGCAGGAAACTTGTCTCTGTATGAACTGAATTTAAAAAAAAAAAAAAAAGCCTCAGCATGTTTGGTGTGTGCGAGACATCTGTGCGAGAGCCCGAGGCTTTCAGGGCAAACCTTTAATGGACCTTGACATTCCTTGCCTTGAGATTCATGACAGTTTAATTGCCAGCAGAACGACTTCCTCTATCCTGTCTACCTACAAACCCACAAGAGCCCAGGGAACAAACGCATGTAGGACATAATGTGACCGTCTGTAAATGAACGTCCTGCTTTACAGGGGGTTTAGACACAGATCGGAAGGGGTGTTAAAGGACAATGACAGAGATGCCCGGGCCCTGGGGAACTGCGCTGCTGAGGGGGGCTGGGATGATAGAGAGAGCATAAAATGCCCCTTAAGGCACTGACAGAAAACAGGACGGCCTCTGATGCAGGTTTTATGCTCAAACAAGAGTACTGATGTTCTCAGTATGCAATAAATCAAAGATGGATAGCACAATCGCAACTGTTAAACTATAGTGTAATCAATGGGTTATTATTCAGCAACTTACATTTTAAATACATTACTGAATCACCACTAAATTAGATTCAAACTAAGTAAAGGACAGATTTGTTTGAACACGTCAAATGAATGATTTAGTGACACTCATCTGAGAGTCACTTGTTGCCACCAGTGTTGAGGAAAGTTATTTTTAAAGTAATGCATTACAATATTGTGTTACTCATTAGTAACCAATTACGTTACTTAGTTACTTTTTATGGAAAGTAATGCGTTACATTACTTTTGCGTTACTTTTAAATCTGGACAGGGCTTGCTTGTTTGTTTTTAATATAAAAAAGTTGGATTCTTAGCAAATGTAAAAGCCCTTTCACATCAAAATTAAATTAAGTGAACAAGGATAAGGCTAAAGGAAAATTAACTTCACGTCTGTACAGTAGAACTGTAAGAAAAGAAAGTTCAACACTCTTCAGCAATGAGAAAAAAAAGCACAAATGTTAATCTAAAGTTTCGCTTATTTATTACACTGCAAAAGATTTTTTGTCTTGTTTCTAGCCAAAATAATCTAAAAATTCTTAAACCAAGAAGGATTTTCTAGACAAGTAAAATTACTGTCTTGTTTTCTTTTCTGAAAACAAGTGAAAATGAAGTGTGTTTTTGCTTGAAACAAGCAAGATAATCTCCCAATGCGGTAAGCAAAATCTTGTTTTCTGTTTGAAATAAGATTTTTTTACCCCACTGGCAGATTATTTTGCTTGTTCTAAGCAAAAACACTTAATTTTGACTTGTTTTTTCTGAAAACAAGAAAATAATTATTTACTTGTCTAGAAAATCCTTCTTGATTTAAGAATTTTTTTTTTGTATATTTTGGCTGGAAACAAGACAAAAAAATCTAAGTAAGAAAAATATTTTTGCAGTGTATGGTCGAATTGGATCAACAAAAGTCAGCAGCAAAGTCATTAATTAATTAAACAGGATTAAATTAAGGAAACAAAAAGTAACTGGCGTTACTTTTTTGAAAAAGTAATTCAGATATTTTATTGGAAATTAAAAAGTAATGTGTTACTTTACTAGTTACTTGAAAAAAGTAATATTACGTAACGCGTTACCCTCAACACTGGTTGCCACTTACTGGTAAATTTAGGAGCACCTTTTAATCGATAATCAAAAAATCTGATAAAAAATTAGCCTTCCCATTAAGACGTGATATTGGACTCTTTAAAATGGATCCAAGTTTCATTTCTATAGTACTATCCCTTGAGAAGATATTAAAAAGGTTGCTGAAATGTGAGGGGTGTACTCACTTTTGTGAGATACTGTATAATATATATATATATATATATATATATATATATTCCTAAATCAAACAATAGAATAAGAACTATTAGAATAAAAGGAAAAAAAAAATAAGATTACAAGATTAAAGTCAAAATATTTTGAGAATAATGTCGAAATGTTTCAAGAATAAAGTCAAAATTACAATAATTAATTTGTAGCAATTACGAGATTAAAGTTATAATATTTTGAGAGTATATATTCTAGTCTGTTGCGCACGCAAATGGCCCAGATTGGGAACATCAGGAGATATTTCAAAGCCTCAGCTTTCAAAATCTGCCTGTTTCATAGCACAAAACAAAAAATATATCTATTACAATAATGTGTTAGATCGCTGTATTCGCCTCAGTAAGCGGCATGTGAAGCAGTTGTGTTTCTGATTACAGCGAGACATTGGTTTCATTAAATTAGGTCTGTTTTTTTTTTTTTCATTCCTTCTGATGTTCCTTCACATTTATGTCTTGCTATAAACTTGAAATAAAGAGAACACATTTAGAATTTGTATTTCATGATAAAACTGACAGAATTTGAAAGCTGCTGTGTTATATTAAAAGCCACAAAAGTATTACTATTATTGGGCGGCTGGTGCAGTACAAATAGGCCTAATAAATGGAATCAAAGATGTGAAATATTATTTCCAATTAGTATTTTCCACACAGTATGATTTCTGCTAATACTCCCACAAATATTCAAATAAATTCCAGTGGCTTGGCAACTTCTCCCGGTGCTCCCAATCCGGATCATTTGCTACACAGGCTATACTCCCAAAATATTAGGCTACAACTTGAATTGCTACGATTTATTTTTTGAAATATGTCGACTTCATTCTGAAGCATTTTCTACTTTATTTTCAAAACATTCTATTTTTTTTTTTACTGTTTAATGTGGCACTATAACGCCGTTGTACCAATCAAATGAAAACAGTATTAACAAAATTAATTTGTACTACAAAGGTGGCAGAGATGAACACAAAATGGCTTGAAGGTATATTCTGAAGGTGGCATGAGTTTAATTAAATTTGTGTTGAGATAAATGTTTTAAATATCAAATGTGGAATATAGAAATATTAAATGATTTCAACAACAAAAAAGATACTTTAAAAATAAAAATAAAACTGCCAGTAGGTGGCGGTAAGTCACTGATTTTATTACTGAATTATTCATTCATTTAATTTGTTCGAACAGCTGATTCACTCAGGAATGAAGCAAGTGACTTTATGAATGGGTAAATGAATCATTGACTCACTAAATTTGTTTAAGAACAATCATTCATAAATGAAATCACTTCGTTTATTGAACTGTTCTATTAAATCAGTAATCACATTTACAAACTCCCTTAAATAATCATTAAAAGCTGTCACTCATCTTAGCTTTCCACTCAGTGAGTGGATTCTGATTAACATTGTGTTCAAGAAATCAACAGATACGTCTGATGCATTACTCAATGCTGCAAAAACATGTAGAAACCTCTGAAGCTACCCTCAGTGCAAACACAAATATATTGTGTCAATATTTCAATATTATGTCAATATTTTTTTCAGTCACACACACTAATTTTCAGTCACAAAAGAAAAAGAAAAAAAAAAAAAATACAATTTATTCATACCAGAGAAGATGCATAGTTTTACACAATATTTACTCAAAATGTAACCTAATCTAAATAAAAGGGGCAAAAAAGTATTATATATATATATATAAACATTCAAGTGCTTTCAAACAGGTTATTAAAAAAGAAGCAAATTAGGCACTAGAACCACAGGTCAATATATCAATGTAATGCATAAACACTCAAACCCTCAAAGTTTGGTAACCTTCCACATTCACATAATAAACAGTGCATAGTTTATCAAGCATCAAGACAAGAAATTAAACATTGAAGAATATGATAAGTTAACTCGATAACCTTAAAATCTAGTGTTGAATGTAAATCAAGTCTACAAACACAAATGAAAATACCCTGATCTGTTGCAATGCGAAAACAGAAAATGTATATTTGGCATCAGGTATTGAAAACCCTTATCAGTCCATCCCCTAATTTCAATGCATATTCATATGCCATGGATATTTAATTGCTCTTACCTTGGGTGGTTTAAATGGGTAGTCAGGTGTAAATGCAATGTCAAGGAAAAAGACCCCTCCTTCATACACAGAGCCCGGTGGTCCTAAAATAGTTGACCTCCATTCATAGATGTTGTCTCCTTTGGGACCGGCGCTGTTGGTGGAACAAAGAAAAGAGATTTGAGAAGTTAAACAGGGACTGACCGGCCATTCCTGGAAGATAAATCATCATTTATTCATGAGTCAGACACCAAGAAAGAACAAGACATTGCAGATACATCAGTGCTGGCCTCATGCTAATGGGGACAAAATCATGGAAAACCAGATGGTCTCTCTCTCCACTGACCATTTAGGAAAGCTAATAGTCTTAGATCTTGCCAATTACCTCACGATACCATGTATTAGAAGTGCATTTAAGGGGAATTTTATTGTTTTTAAATGCTGTAGAGGTCACAACAAATGGAGATAATTTACCTAGAATTGACAGACTTCTTTATAATAAATTGATAGTACTGGTCAGATGTGTTCAAAAGGATGAATGATCCTTTTAAAGATAATCTAGATATTACAAACAAGCCATTTTAGTCTAATAAAGATCAATAAGAAACACAAGAACACTTGACTATTCTTCTAACTGTGATACAAGAAACACTTGACTATTCTTCTGTCTGACTGTGATATTATTAATACATAAAATAAGTGTAAATTCACGCTCAGATCTGCCGAAATGTTGCTGACAGCTGAGCCAAAACTAGTGAAGAAAGCAAAACAGAGGACTTTTGAGCACATCATTTTGAGCTTGTTTGTCAAAGGGCCGCCACATCTGCCGGATTCCCTCGTGATAAGTGTCATTTAGAAGATTTACGACTCGTTCGACTGCTGTGTCTGTGCCAGACAAACAGACTGGGAGCTGATCCAGCCCATAATAATAAACACGCCTTAGATGTGAGCTCTGTTTAACAGCAGCAGACACTTGAATATGCACTTGTGTTGTGGAGGGTAGACCGTCCTGCGGCTCTTTTTTTCCTAATGCTTATTCGTTTGTGCTCATAAATGAATGGCAAATGTGAATACATCTACATTTATGACTGGGAAATCTGGAAATCTTGTTCACCTGAACTTCCTTGTAATTTAAGATTTAAATGCATGACCTGTATGATCCAACAAAAGACCATAAAATACTATAGATACAGCAATCATCTTAAAAGATTAGTAGTAAACTTGATTTGTACATTTTTAAGAGAAAATGTGAATGTTTGCAATGTGGTTGCTGGGGTGTTCTGGGTGATTTCCATGGATAGATAGATAGATAGATAGACAAACAGAGATAGATAGATAGATAGATATAGATAGACAGATAGATAAGTATATATATATATATAAATAGATAGATAGACAAACAAACAGAGATAGATAGAGACAGACAGACAGACAGATAGATAGATAGATAGATAGATAGATATTCTGGGGATTGCTAGGTTGTTCAGTGTAGTTGCTTAGGCATTTCTATATGGTTGCTAGGGTATTCTGGGTGGTTTCCAGGGTGTTGCTATGTGCAAGGGTATTCTGGGGGTTGCTAGGTTGTTCAGTGTAGTTGCTTAGGCATTTCTGTGTGGTTGCTAGGGTGTTCTGGGTGGTTCCCAGGGCGTTGCTTAGGTGTTTTAATGTGGTTATTTAGGTGTGGTTACTGGAGTGTTGCTGTTGGTCACCAAGGTGTTTTGGTGGTTTTCAGGGTGTTGCTATGGGCTAGGGTGTTCTGGGGGGTTACTTAGGCATTTCTGTGTGGTTGTTAGGGTGTTCTGGGTGATTCCCAGGGCTGTGCCATGTACTGTGTTCTTCTGAGGAGTTGTTAGGTTGTTTCTTTGTGGTTGCTAGGGTGTACTGGGTGGTTCCCAGGGTGTTCCTGTGCGCTAGGGTGTTCTGGAGGTTGCTAGGTTTCTTCTATGTGGTTACTAGGGTGTTCTGGTTGCTTGCCAGAGTGTTGCCATGTGCTAGGGCTGTCTGGGGGTTGCTAGGTTGTTCAGTATAGTTCAGTACAGCATTTGTATGTGGTTGCTAGGGTGTTCTTGGTGGTTTTCATGGTGTTGCTATGTGCTAGAGTGTTCTGGGAGATTGCTATGTTGTTTCTATGTGGTTGCTAGGGTGTCATGAGTGGTTTCCAGGGTGTTGTTATGTGCTAGGGTGTTCTGGGTGGTTGCCAGAGCATTGTTGTTGGTTGCTTCAGTGTCCTGGGGGTTGTTTTATATGAGGTTGCTAGGTTGATCTTGGTGGTTCCCAGGGTGTTGCTATGCGCTAGGGTGTTCTGGGGGTTGCTAGGTTGTTTCTTTGTGGTTGCTAGGGTATTATGGGTGCTTGCCAGAGCGTTGCTATGTGCTAGGTCTTTCTGGGGGTTGCTGGGTTGTTCAGTGTAGTTTCTTAGGCATTTCTATGCAGTTGTTAGGGTGTTCTGGATGGTTCCCAAAGTGTTGTTATGTGCTAGGTTGTTCAATAAGAAGTTTCTATGTGGTTACTAGAGTGTTGTAGGTGGTTGCAAGAGCCTTAATATTGGTTTCTAGGTTGTTCTGGGGGTTGCTTGATTGGCTTCAATTTGGTTGCCCAGTTGTTCTGAGGGGTTGCTAGTTTTTTTAGGTCGTTTCCTACGGTCTAGTCATCAGTGAGTAATCGTGATAAATAATCATGATTTTACTATTGACCACATGATTACACATGATTATGATTAGTGGCATAATTGAGCAGCCCTAGTCTTACTCAGCGTCTTTGAACTTCTGATCACTCGGGTCTCACATTCACAGGTTTTCACCCGTTTTAATGTTCTCAAGTGAAAATGACGCATCTAATAATTAACAGCACTCATCTTACAGATGCACTCCTTTCCTCAACAATGATTTGAGGAATCATTGTTGTGTTCCCAAACACTGAAGGATGACGCACACAATTAAGTTTAATAACTAGTTTAAGTACTCTGAACAAATCTCTAACTGAAGTATGAGTAATAACAATAACACTGACGTTTGCCTTGGCAAACACCACTAATTATACACATACAGGGAGGAGATGCATAAAATTAAAGAAATTGTTCTGCACATGAAAATGTGCGAGGTGTGATGTTAAAATTATATTAGGACAATATGAATTTAATTTCAAATCTGAAGTGGTCAGGGATTTCACTAAATGTTTTTATTTGGCCCGGGGTGACAAGTAACATCGAGTGTAATCAAAGATTCACTCAAAGAAAGAAACAGAAATAATACTCTCTAATTACAATGTGAAAAACGATCCGGGAAATAACATTTATAAGATGAGCAGTGTCATTCAACAGATGTGTCGTTCTACAGTGTAGTTACAGCCATAAATCAAAAATCAGCTCTTGAGTGTTTGTGTGTTGCTAGCTAGCTGATGGTGTTGGGTGTTCTGGGTTGTTGCTTTCTAAACAAAAAGTACAAAAGGATATGCAATTTAAGTATATGACTATATTATGTTATATAAGTATGTGTACTTATTTTACATAAATATATATTTCGAAATACAATATTTCTCCTGTACATTAGAATGTGACCCCTTTAATTTTATTTATTCTGAGCAAAAATTAATGATTTACATTTTTACCATGATTTTCAGAAGACACCCCACTAAAATGTTATTCAGCGTAACGATAGTTTATATACTAAAAAGTCTTGTCAGGCATATTTAGAACAAGAATCATGAGATGACATGAAAAATTCATTGTAACTTTAAATCGTTACCAATCTTTGCCACTATTCTTTAAACTACTAGATTTTACCCATTTGTTAGCAAAAAGTTATTCATTTAATAAATAATAAAATTTAGCATGATAAATTTAGTATTACAACATATACATATATAGTATGATCACATAATATATTATATAATATATTAAAAAGTATATTTTAAAATTATATTAAATATAGTGTATATGTTAATTTGTATTTGTATTTTTAACCAGTAAAGAAAAATGAATGATTAATATATGTATATTGCATAGGAAAAAAGGTAAATGTAGTTGCTGAGCTGTTTGGACTGCAACATGCTGCAGTTGCTAGGTGGTTCTGGGCAGTTGCTTTCTGACTACATTCTCAAAGTGACCAAAAACCCAAAGTGTGTGTAAAAGTTTAATACTTTGGTTTAATGGTTTGTTTGTTTGTTTAAATCACTAACCCATGAACAATAATAATGCACTAATACTTCTGAATGACACACATGCTGAAACGTGCTTGAGCCGGCGGTTTGTGGTTATTCTAGTGAGTGGGTCATTTCCTGTGAATGGCCATTTGTCGTGACACTTAACTGAGGGCAGGTGCCAGTGGGCTAAACCTCTGTTCGGATCCGACAGGCAAAGACCTCTGGGTGCATGCCAATGCTGACGATTGCCTAGCAACAGTCAACCCCCCCTACGAGTTTTAACATCGCAGTTAACCGACCTTGTTATTGAGCTTTCAGCTTCCTATTGAAACTCATTAGACATGGGGAAAAAACTAAAAAAAACAAACAAAAAAAAAAAAAAACACACATGCACACACACTGGTAGAGCACTTCACTTCAAAAAACATGTACTGCATTCGAGGCCGGCTCTATGCAGGGGCAAGATTTTGTCAAAATCACAATTTTGAAAACTTGAGAAAGCACATGTTAATATACTCACAAAATGAATATATTACAAGTTGACAAAATGATCTGCGGTAGCGGAAACATCCGCCGAAAAAGGGAGACTCACACTACACAATACGGTATTAGATTTTCCTCATGTCTCTGTCCCTCCGCTGTGTGTATTCACAACGTGATCTCATGATAATTCGTATGTATTTTACGTAAAATGTGGTTCTGCAAAACGTACATTTACTTACGTTTTACCAGACACTAAAACGTACAATACTGACGTATTTACAGCATCTAAACAAATACAAATACTTAAGTATTTCTAGCGTACAATACTGACGTTTTGACAACACCTATAATCCTCATAAATAGGCTATTGAAACCGTGGCATTAATTTCATAATTATGGTTGTTGCGGTTGTCATATTAATGTTTTCACCTGCATTATTAAATAGTTTAATCGTTTACTTAATATTAAAGTATAACATTTCACACTGTTCATTGATTGAAGAATATGTCTACATAATGTTAAACAAGACTTCACTTTAAACACTTAAAATAAATAACATTAGTAAAAATAACACAGGAAAAATGAATTAATAATATATGTATATTGCATGTATAGAAAAATATGCTTAATGAATGTATAATGTATATAAAAAAATAATGTTGAATGAATAAAATAAATAAACAAAATGTAAAAAACACATTCCCAGCAAGTAAAAAATAATTATTAATAGATGTATATGTATTTAAATGTTGAAATAAGAAATAAGTAAAAAAAAAAAAAAAAAAAAGTATATAAGAGTACTAAAATATTTAGAGTGCATTTTAGAATGTACAAACTAAAATGTAAATAAGATGATAAAAAAAAATGGTAAAAAATTCTAAAACTTTTTCTAATTGATAAATATCTGTATGTTAAAATGTACAAGTTGATATATAATATAATATGATATGATATGATACATAAAATCATACATGTAAAAAAAAATAAAGAAAAATAATTGGTTAATATGTATATTGCATGTATAGAAAAAATGTTAATGTTGAAATATATTTATAAATAAAAATAAATAAAGCATATAAAGTACATTTTAGAGTATAAATATATATATTTTCCACAACAAACAAACTAGGTAGTATTTTTTTTAAACTGGTAAGGTAAAATAATTAATAAATATATGTGTATGTAAAAATGTAGATAAGTAGATAAGAAAAAATAATAAATAATAAATAAAGTATACAAATCTACTAAAAATATTTTGAGTACATTGACAACACTAGACACAAACTAGAAGCATTTTGTAAAAAGTATGCAATTGAAATCTATACATTTAGAGAGAGTGTGTGTGTATGTGTGTGTATATATATATATATATATATATATATATATATATATATATGTGTGTGTGTGTGTGTGTGTGTATGTATGAAGAGTTCAGATGCTAAAGCCTCTAAATCCATCTGACACATTTCTTCAAAAAATGCATTTTTATCAGGCTCTGATGTATAGGTTCCTATGCAAGTACTGGTAATTCTGATTGCGCTGAGGGTGGGATTTTGGTGAGTTTTAAGTAAAAGTATATGATGGATGTATAATATGCGTCAAGTGCATTCACTCAGTATCATTATTCTCATTTTTGACCGAGATGGCTTTTAGAGGATTTTGCATCGGATCTCTCTCTCTCTATTATATTATATATATATATATAAATAAATAAATAAATAAATAAATGCACGCACACACACAGCTGAAATACAAATCGCCCAGGGGCACCAGCTGATGAGCGGTCATTCTTGCATAAACCATCTCAAAATCACACCTGACAAACAAGAGAATTGCCATCGCTGACAAGCGACTCAGTTACCGTGCCAACCGCATCCACTGCCAAATGATTCTGCTGAGATCTCACATCCGCCTGAGCCAACAGACCATCGCTGCTCTTTTCCCAAACAAGCGCTCATCCCCCCACACCGATAGAGAAAAACACCAAACCACAACCTACTTACTCCAGCAGCCGCATCTCACATCTCCCAATGACTAACTGTACAAGCAGTCGACTAAAAGCTCTTCAAAGTTTGATGTTCCGGCTCACGGCAAATGGTCTAGTGTTACTCACACGAATCAAAGATCCATCTTCTGAGCAACATTAAAACACACTCAACAAGTACAGTTGCTCTGCGCTGTGGTCTAGTAAAGGGCTGGGCCATGCGTTTCTTATTATTCACCCATTAAGAGTAGAGTTCAGCCAAAAATGCAAATCCTGTCATTTACTCACCCTCTTTCCAAACCTGTATGACCCTCTTCTTTTGGAACTCTGGGTCCAGACAACAGTAAAAGATGGCAATTTTGGAATGAACTAAAACCAAAGAGTTTCCCTAAGAGTCATTACACTAAACTTGCAACTTCATAACTCATTCATTTCCGTGAATCAGTTTTGCATGTTTCAGTGAATGAAGTCCAAATTCTGAATCAATGATTCATTGCATAAAACAAAAACACGGACTGAATCACAGAATCCAGTCATAAAAATAGAATTTACTGTTAAACGTGGAATGTCACAGTAAATGAAATGGAGGTCAGTATGCGTAAATCAAAATGTAATATTGACTAGTGTGAATATTAAGCCTCAAAAACACTTTTCCAAATCTGAATGCATGGCACATATGCAGTTTTGCTTACCACCAACATACTGAAGCATGCATGACACTCGCTGTGTTTTCAGCCTTTCATAACACAAACAATCTCTAGAACTGCTCTGAGAGTCTCTTTATAAGCATCTTAACATTTATTGTGAGAAAAACTAATAAAAAAAAAAAAGTTTGGTTTAACTAGAAGAAATGGTGACAGAAATTATTTTACTTAAAAGATTAGTTCACTTCCAGAACAAAAATGTACAGATAATGTCATCCAAGATGATTATGTCTGTCTTTCTTCAGTCATAAAGAAATTATGTCTTTTGAGGAAAACATTTAATGAGAAATGAAAAAATATATATAGTTTTGTGAGTTTGAACAAAATGAGCATTTGTGGTTAAAAAGCGTATAAATATGAATTTATTTAAGAAAATTACAAATCGTTTCGCAAGAGAAGACCCATATTCCTCAGCTGGGATTGAGAGCTTTAGAGCCTTATGAAGCTACATTTAAACTGCATTTTGGAAGTTCAAACTCGCAGATACAGTTGATGTCCACTATATGGAGAACATTTCTGAAATGTTTTTTCCTCAAAAAACAAATTCTTTACAACTGAAGAAAGAAAGAAAGAAAGAAAGACAGACATGAACATCTTGGATAACAAGGGGGTGAGTAAATTATCTGTAATTTTTTGTTCTGAAAATGAACTAATCTTTTAATAAAATATGTAAACCAAATGCATGTAAAAAAATGTGTTGAAATATATTAAATAAATAAATAAATAAATATATATATATATATATATATATATATATATATATATATATGTAATTTACAAAATATTTAGATTACAGTTTAGATTGTAAATGTTTTTTCCCTTTAGAAACTAAAAAGGATTTTTTTTTTTTACCAGTAATGAAAAATGATAGTATATGTGTATGTAAAAATGTAAATACTACTACTACTACTACTACTACTACTACTACTACTACTACTACTACTACTACTACTACTACTACTACTACTACTACTACAATATTATTTTTTTTAAAGAATATTTAACAGAAAAAATATTTACCAGAACTTATCAGAAAACAATTTTTTCCAGAAAATCAAATGGAAAACACAGAATTTGTTAAAAAATAAATAAAATAAAACTGAATTTGAGAGAGAGAGAGAGAAAAAAAAAAAAAAAAAAAAACCTTAAACTAATTTGTTAAACTTTTAATAAATTGCTGTTAAATTGTGTACATTTCATGATTTTAATTATGTAGACATGCTTTTTGAATAATAAAACAATTTAACCATTGAAACAGTCTAGAAAAATTAAAATTAAAAAATGGAGTTTGGACAAAAAAATAAATGGATTTTGGATTAAAATGGATTTCACAGGGCCCTATATAAATATTGAAATATATTGTTTTGTACATTAAATAAAAAAAAAAAAAAACAGCATGTTTTAATCAATTCCAAACTCAGAATCAACAATTCACTGCATAAATAAACATGCAGTTTGATTTTATATATATATATATATATATATATATATATATATATATATATATATATATATATATATATATATATATATATATATATATATATATTTATAAAATCAAACTGCATGTTTTACTGAATCAATTCTAAACTCTGAATTGATGATTCATTGCATTATTCACTCAAAACATTCAAAGACGTCTTTGTATATATAAAAATCAAGATTATTTCCTTTTAAAATGACAGAAAAACAAACAACAATTTTATAATTGTGCAATTACGCAATTACATCTGCGATAACGTTGTGCTTTTTGAAAAAGATTATAGTCAACTACGACACAGAAATGTGATTTAATGATGTCCAATTGGAAATCAGTCTGAATTCTCTGTACTGTTGCCTCTTAGAGAATGAAAGAATTCAAGTAAACAGTCTTGTATCAATTAAGGCTTTGAAGGGTATAATCACTCTCTTTTTACATTAAAGACCTTGGTCAAGTTAGACACCATTCTGAATTTATGTAGATGAAAAGAATGCTGTCCATCAAATCTAAAAATCACAAAGCACAGTTCATGACAAAAAACAACAATAAAAACGTTCGCCTAACAGTTTTGAAGAAAGAACATTCCATATCCTGAAGTTAAACAGTTTGTGACAACAAGCAACATATTGTCTCTCTCCATTTGCTTTTGTACCCCTGCCTTACTGAACATCTAATTACTCCAAAAAGAAAATGCAATGCGATGTGAAACAATGTGTGATTATTAATGTGTGGGCTGTAGGCAAGGTTGCGAGATCTGTCAATGTGCAAAACTAATTAGCAAACACACATTCAGCCAGAAGGTCAGAGCGGAATTAAACAGAAGCTGCAGGCACAGACATAATCAACTATAAAACCAGCAGATATGAAAGTAACAGCTCTGACATGTTTAATCAATGATGAATTTAGTGGATGAAAACGTTATTAAATATGACCCTCGTTAACGCCAGTCAATAGAGATGGACAATGCGGTTTAGCTCGCACTTAAGAGATCGTAAAAAATGATTTCATTTACTCAGCCTCATGTCATTGCAAACCTGCAGAAAATGATATCCTAGTCACCCATATAATGAAAGTCAATGGGGACTAGGATTCAAAAACGTGCGATTTGTTTGCTATATTTCAAGTCTTCTGGATCCATTTGACAGGAACAGACCAAAATGTAATTTTTTTCCCACTGAAAATCATATCCGCAGCTGTAGTAGTCTAACCTCAGAAATATGGCACCACTTACATCAATGAAGTTTGAAAGATAATAGTGTTTGGGATCAAAAGGGCCATTTTTGTAGGTTTCATTCTTTTTTTTTTTTCTTCAAATAAACTAGTATCCAATAAAATTTGGAAAATGTAAACGCACAAAAAAAAAAAAAAAAAAAAAACTTTTTTTTTTTTTTGCCAATGTTTACATTACAAATTATTTAACCCAAATGAAAGTTTCTGTTATCCGATCTGGTTGAAGTTCTGATGTCCATTCATATTTACTATTATTATTTTTTATATATTGATTGATTTATTTTACTTTATTTATTGATTGATTCATGGGTTTATTTTACTGTATTTATTTATTTCACTTTATATATTGATTTATTTTACTTTATATATTAATTTATTTTATTTGATTTACTAAATTAAACATTTATTTTACTGTGTTTATTGATTGATTTATTTTACTTGATTTACTAATTTATTTCACATTATATATTGACTTATTTTACTTTATTTATTTTATTTTACTTTTATTGATTTTTAACTTTATACATTGAATTGTTTATTGATTTATTTTACTTTTGATTTATTTTTCTTTATTTATGGATTTATAGATTTATTTTACTTTTGATTTATTTTTCTTTATGGATTTATAGATTTATTGTACTTTATTGACTGGTCTTACTTTATTGATGGTTTATTTTGCTTTATTGATTGATTTCACTTTTATACGGATTTATTTTACTTTGTTTATTTATTGATTTAATTTACTTTTGATTGATTGATTTTACTTGATGGGTTTATAGATTTATTTTACTTTATTGATTTAATTAACTTTTATATTGATTTGAACTTTATATTGATTTATTTTACTTTACTGGTGGTTTATTTTGCTTTATTGATTTCACTTTATATACAGATTTATTTTACTTCGTTTATTCATTGATTTATTTATTGATTTGTTTACTTTATTGGCTAGTTTTACTTTATGGATGATTTATTTTGCTTTATTTATTGATTGATATTACTTTATATATTGATTTATTTAATTTTTGTTTTATTGGTTGAATTGACTTTATTAATGATTTATTTTACTTACTTTATTTACTTACCAGGATCAATAGATGCAATTTCTATTCATATTTTAGGTTAGTTTTCTAAAGCACACCTAAATTGTAGACAGAAACAGTTGTGGTGCATCTTTAGTCCATTCCTCACGCAAACCTGTGAAATAAAGTGCACTACTCATATAAATGTACTTTCTTTCCTAGAAGAAAGGACGTCACAACCTGCTTTGGAGCAACATGAGTGCAAGTACATGATCACATTTTCTTTTTGTCAATGAACATTGGCTTTAAAGTGTTTATATAATCAGCATCTCTATCCAAAGAGACACTATCTGCTTGAGTTCAGCATTTCTGCGCAGCCCTCTTCTGTAATTGTGTATTCATTCAGTTAATATGGTCCATTATGCAGTGCTGCGGTGGTTATCAGAACAGGAACTTAATGAAGCAATCTCCTCTTCCTCTGACCGTGAAATACCCCGCTACCAATTACGGCTGCGACAGCTGAGTCGAGTCTGTCTGCGCTTTCTCTGATGATACGCCTTCTCTTAATGACACCGTCCAATAGCTCATCTCCCGTGCAAATATGCAAGCAATTAGTTCCGAAACAAGCGCTTAAGAAGGAAATATTTGCTCGATCGGGGCCCAAGTGTATATCCTATTACAAGACGACACAATAGAATTTTCCATGTCAGTTCAAAGTGTTTATTCTGCCTGGCTGCCGAATTCGGTTGCACAAAAGTACCATGATAGACCCCTTTTAGCGCGTCGATTGTTCACGTAATCTGATTTCCACGCAAATCTATTAGAAATGCCAGGGGGTCAATATTAAACTTCGAGAATTGAAGAGTTATGCTACATATCGAAATCAAATCCCCCCAAAGGCGGCCGAACAGTCGGATCATATGCTCGCCTTAGGCCGTCTATGAATAATGCATCATGGATAATTATAATAATAAACAGGCTTTGCACACTGTGCATGAGTGATACTACTTCTGAAGCATAAAACGCACAAAGCTGTGGAGGAAAACGCCTCTAATTCTCTCTGAATTAAAACGCTTTAAAATGTAAGAATATGGTTCCATTTGCAGCTCTGATATTCAAAATGGACACTTCATCCTTCAGCTTTAACAAGAGAAAAAAATACCTTTTTTGAGCCTTTCATTGAGAGGTGCACGCTTTAAAACCTGAGAGAGACAGTAGACCTAGCATATTACAATCTTAATAAATAAATAAAATGAGTAAACACTAATGATCAATAGATTCATGATAAATAAAATAAAATAAGTGAATGTATAAATAAATGTGAATAATACATAAAATACATGACTGAACATAGAAATATTCCTGATCAATAAATTAAAATAAATAAATGCTAATAAATAAAACACGATAAAATAAAACGAATGAATAAATAAATGTGAATGATAAAAATACATAATTACAATAAAAAAAAAAAAGAGTAAATACTAAATCAATAAATTCATGATAAATAAATGAAATAAAATAAGTGAATGAATAAATGTGAATAATACATTTAAAAAATGACTGAACATAAATATGAATGATAAATAAAAAAAATAAATGCTAATAAATAAAATCATTAATAAAATGAATAAATAGTGAATGATTAAAAAAAAGGAAAAAAATTGTAAATACTAATAAATCAATAAATTCATGATAAATAAAATAAGTGAATTAATAAATAAATGTGTATAATAAAATAAATGACTTAAATATTAATGATCAATAAATCAAAATGAATATATGCTAACAATAAATAAAACAAATGATTAAATGAGAATAATAAAAATACAACGTGACAATCTTCATAAATAAATACAAAATTAGTTAATACTAATAATCAATAAATTCATGATAAATTAGTGAATTCATAAATAAGTGTAATAAAATAAATGAAAGAACATAAATATTACTGATCAATAATTCATGATAAATAAAATAAATTAATAATGCTGAATGTGAATGCTAAAAATAAATTACTGAATATATAAATACTGATGACAAATACATTTAAGATAAATAAATAAAAATACATACTAATAATAAATAAATAATAAAAATAAAACAAGTCAAAATATAAATATTAATAATAAATAAGAAACCTGATAATACAAATAAACAAATACAAACAAATGAAATATGATAAATAAATTACTTTATAAATAAATTATGATAAATAGATAGAAAATGCTGAATAAATAGGTAATCAATCCATCAATCAATCAATCTTCAGCTTTCAAAGAAAATAAACTAATTTAATAAACATTATAATAATGTTTAAACCTGAGCAGGACACTAAACTTCACGCAACAACAACAACTTTCATGATGTTTCACATGCTAATTTCAAAGGAGAAAGTAGTTTAACATTAAAAAAAGAGACACACTTGAGCTTTAAGGAGAGCTGATAGCCGTTGTGGGGATAAACACCAGCGTGTGTTAAATAAACACTTGTGCCGTGCCTCGGCAAACACATCCAGAACACGCTGCGTTTGGATAACACTTAAATAAACAGGTAGCTAATGTGATATTTTGAGTGTCATGCGCTGACGATCACAGAGCCAGATTCCTCCTTCCTGTTTGTTCGCGTGTTAAAACATGATCCCAGTGAGCAGAGCAGCAGGATATGCCAAACATTTCCTGCCTTCAAAACTCAAGTATTAAAAACGACTCCAGATCAAACAACAGTCTTTCCACACAAGGCAAAAAAATAAATACAAAAATCAGGGCCTGCCAACATGGGTGCAGCTGTCTGAAAACTAATTCATATCTGCCCGTTTCTCCAACTACATGCACCTTTATGTTGTAGGCACTGATTTTTATTGAAACAAACACATTTCATTTTTTTTTTTTTTTTTTGTGATATATGAGGGTCAGACTAAAATAGTCTAAAATAAACTAAAATAGACCCTTTCATAGATGTTAACTATGATATTAACCTTAGAAAGAAAAATTGATTATTATTATTAAGATAATGAATATTATTTTTATAAATAAATGTATATTATTATAAAATAATAATAATAATAATAATAATAATAATAATAATAATAAATTTATTTTGCTAAAGTTAATTTCAGTTAATGTTAAATAAAAAAATGCTTATTATTATTATTATTATTATTATTATTATTATAAATTATACATCATCATAAATAAATGAATCATATAATATAATAATGATAATACATTTATTGGTTAACGTTGGTTTTTAATTAGCTTCATTTTTTAGCTAATTAATAATAATAATAATAATAATAATAATAATAATAGTATTGTTTTGCCAGGTTAATTTGTTAACATGTTAACATAATTTACATAATTAATTTAGTTATTACTATTAATATTATTACGAAGATAAATAAATAAATAAATATGCAAAAATAAGAGGAAAAAAACGAAAGTTAACTAATAAATGTATTATCATTATTATATTATGATTCGTTTATGTATAATAATGTATAATTTCAAATAATAATAATAATATAGTAATAATAATAAGCATTTTTTATTTGACATTAACTGTGAAATTAACTTTAGCAAAATAAATGTTTTATTATTATATAATTAATTTATAATAATGTATAATTTATAATAATAATAATAATAATAATAATAATATTCATAATAGTAATAACATTCATAACAACATGAATAAATGCAAAATCGAAATAATTATGCAAAATATAAAAACAAATTTAACGTTGACTAAAATTAACCTTAGCAAAACAATAAAATGTATTTTTATTATTATTATTATACAATTAATTAATTTATAATGATGTATAATTTATTTATAATAATATTCATAATATTAATAACAATTTTCAAAATAGTAATGATGATGATGATGATGATGGATGATAATAATAATAATAATAATAATAATAATAATAATAATAAATTATTATGCAAAAAAACTAACATTTCCGCTTTGAAATAACCTTAGCAAATCAAAACACAGGATTATTATTATTATTATTATTATTATTATTATTATTATTATTATTACTACTACTACTACTACTACTACTACTACTACTACTACTATTATTATTATATAATTCATTTATTTATTTTCAATATTTTGTAGTAGTAGAAATAATAAATAAATAAATAAATAAATAAAAGCAAGCAAAAATATTCAGTCTTTTTAAAAAGTTAAAATGTTAACTATGAAATTGACCTTGGCAAGACAAAGGAGTCAAATGTTTTGTTTTATGATGGTTCAAGTAAAACAATTAAATAACAAAATTCGATTTAATAGAATTAAATGACAAAAATGAAATCAGTGAGTCCAAAGTGAAGGACAAAAGTGTGTATAGTTAAAGAAATACCCATCAACCCTTTTGTCTGGCTGTTAGGAGAACCATCACTGTGTGTGTAAAAACGACATGAACATTTCCCTCTCTCTGATTTCAGTTCTGTGTATCAGCTTTTATCTCAGGTCTAAGATGGAGGCCTTCGACACACATGATCAAGATCATTTCTGGTGGGCCGCTGTGCTCCTCCCCCCTCATGAATATGCATATCCTCCCTGCTGCAGCTAATGGTCAGGAGGTGAAAAATGACTCACATGGATTTTCCCTCAGGAGCGTAATGCTAATCAACAGCCAGCAGTATTCCGCAGAACGAGGGGTGACATTCCGATCAGCTGCTGATGCAAGCATCTTACAGAGAATGTCACAGCGCACAAACATGTACTGCAGGCGATAGCAACCAAATCTTATAATATGGCTCTTAAGTAGCACAGGTATATTTGTAGCAATAGCCAAAAATACATTGTATGGGTCCAAATTTACACCAAAAATTATTAGGATATTAAGTAAAGATCATATTCCATGAACATATTTTGTAAATTTCCTACCAGAAAAAAAAATACATCAAAACTTAATTCTTGATTAGTAATATGCATTTGGAATTCATTTGGACAACTTTAAAAGGCAAAGTTCTCAATATTTTTATTTTTTGGGCAGTCCAGATTTTCAGACAGCTGTATCTCAACCAAATATTGTCCTATCCTAATAAACCATAATTTTTAAATTTGCCCTTACGACTGGTTTTGTGGTTCAGGGTCACATATATAAAACACATTTAATTAAATGTATTATAATAGAGGTTTTTCTATTCATTTATTAATTTCGTACACTTAAAATAGTAAAAGTTATTAAATTAATAGACCTTCAAATCAAATAAATAAAAAAAGTAAATTAAATACATGAAATATAATTTAAGCGTTTGTATTTTAGGTTTAATATCATTTAAATACATTCAACTACAATTTATAATTTTGTCATTTTTAATAAAAGTTACATTTTCTATTAAATTAACTTCTTAATACATTCAATTTGGTAGAATTTGACATTCATTTAATTGAATATTATTCTATATATATACACATACATACATACATACACACACACACACACACACTAATTTATTGATTTATGTATTAATAAAATGAATTGCAAATAAATGAATTCCAAATAAATATATATATATATATATATATATATATATATATATATATATATATATATATATATATATATATATATATATATATATATATATATATATATATATATAAAAATACAAATAAAAATAAAAATAAATAATGAACAAATAAATATTAAGAAATTATACACACACACACTAATTTATTGATTTATGTATTAATAAAATGAACTGCAAATAAATAAATAAATAAATGAGCAAATAAATAGTAAGGATATATACACACACACACACACTAATTTATTGATTTATGTATTAATAAAATATAAAATGAATTACAAATAAATATATATTTCTTAATATTTATTTATTCATTTTTTTTTTTTGATATATACATTTACCTAATGCATTAATACAGTTAATTTATGTAAAACATTGTGTTTCTCTCTCTCTCTCTCTCTCTCTCTCTAGAACTTAAATGCATTAAATTAAAATTTATAATTCTGTAATTCTAAATAAATTTGGTTTCTAATAAATTTGTATTTGATAGAAGACAATCAACTCAATAATATTACATTTTTAATGCACTAATTAAATACAAATACAAAATGTTTTATCTATGTGACCATCTATGTTTACATTTAACACATTAATACATTTACTTTGCATTCAATAATTTAATACTATATATACACACGTTTTTTAATTTGAGTAAATTTTTAGTTTCTTATAGTAAATGTATTCAGGATTTGTTGGTAAATATATAATAGTACTCATAGTACTGTACCATCATAACGCCCAGCCCTAACAACGTGTATAACACTGAAAAGTCACTGACACAGTTGCGTCCCGCCGTCTGACCACAATGACATCACACACACTGAATTACCCGTTCAGCGAGGCCTGCTGCTGCTTCTAGAAACTTGACGATGTCATTCTCTCCCAGTAAAACTCCAGCTGGTTCCACAACAGCGTAACACTCACAATGTGCTGCTGGAAAAAACTGCTACAGTATTTATTCCTAGACCTCAGCATCCAGGCTCGAACGGCGCCTGTTGTTCTCTTTGTTGACAAAATCCTATTACCGTCGGTTCAGCTCACAGGCACAAAAACCAGCGCGCAAATATCCAGAGAACACCTACAGCTTTCTTTCACAGCCGGGACAAACTCGATATCAATTTGGTAGACGCTCTTATTGATAAGGGAAGAGTTGAATGGAAAGCACTCTCAGAAAAACAGCAGCGCTCAACTCTCGCCAACAGCTTACAGAGTAAACATGATTTATTATTACGTTGGCATCTGGTGCGTCGTTCGTCTGGCAGAAGGGACACATTTCTCAGGTGTGAATGAAGTTACAGGATGAAAAGGAAACCACGATATAAGATACGATCCGTAAGAACATCCCTCACTGTCAAGATAATTCCTAAAAGTGAAGATTTCAGCATGTTTGCTCCGAGCTATAAATGCGATAACGCAGAATATGACAGCTTTATCAGTGATCTCCACTTACAGACATTGATTTATTCTGAAAGCACTGATATTATCTTTATCCAACAATATCCACGTCTTAATCTAAATAGAAATAGTGGCACTTTGGAGTGAAACTTACACCATTTGTGCTCCACACATGAATGATGTGCTATTATACACGGCAGATGATGAAACTGCTAAAGAAATCGCTGGGAAATAAATTCACTAACAGCTGCCTGCAGATGGTGTGCATTTACTAGATTTAATGCTTTTTTCATGTGGATTTTGAGGAGATATTACAACAATATGAGTTCAAGTTGTTCACATGATAAATTCATTTATGCCACCATTCAGATTAAAACTGACTGTGGATGTATAAATGTCATTATATAACTGTTGTAAATGTGTTTAGAAAATGGGTTTTGGAATACAGATAAAGGTTTTTAAATACTAATAAACAAATAAATACATACTTATTATAAATAAAACAAAATAACAATTACATAATTCAATAAACAAATGAAAGAGTTGTTTAATAATACAAGTGTTTTGTTTTATTGATTTATAACAAGTGTTTTGTTTTATTTCATTAAACTGTAAAACAAAAGCACCCATGTCAAAAAAAAAAAAAAAAACACTTAAAGTGTTTTTAAATGTTTTAAAAGAAAATAAATAAATAGATTAATAAAGATTTAAAAAGATGTTAAAAATAAATAAAATAATATGTATTATAAAAATCAATAAAACAAAACATTTAACAAAACAAAACAACAAAATAATAATCATTATTAAATAAAGTGATTTTACGCATCCCCGCAGTCCTATTAACAGTGAAGGCATAAAAAAGCCTTGGAGAAAAAAAAAAAACAAAAAAACAAAAAAAAACAAAGATTATTTCATTAAACTGTAAATCTTGCATTTGGAAATACAGATAAATGTGTTTAAATAAAATGAATAAATAAACAAACAAATAAATAAACTGCTTTATAATTAAATAAAACAAAACATTTATATTATTAAACAAATAAATAAACAACAAAATAAAAATAATATTTTTTAAATAAAGTGGTCGTTCGTATCTGTCCCATCAACATGAAGGCCTTTTTTATCATTTCATTAAACTGTAAATCTTGATAGAAATTGCCCATTTAAAAGGGTAAAAAAACACAAAAAACAATGCCTATCTACTAATAAAACCACTCAGAACAGCAACTGCATAGCAATGCCCTGGAAGTCACCCGCAATCCCCAAGAATCGTAACAGCAAGATCTTAATCCAAATAGATCCGAGCAGTACAAACATATTACCCATCTCTCTCACGTGACGCTTTTCAGGACTGCTCTTAAACATAGTCTCTAAACACAAGGGCTAGTGGGTAATTATTCTCCTGATACAAACATGAGGGCAATCAATGACAATGTCAGTTCCAGTTATGTGCTTTATTAAGGTCTGGTTTTCCTCGGCGGCCCCCAGGGAGCCCCATTCGCTCATCCCTGCAACGGCACATGTGGCAGCTCTCTTCTCACTCGCCCGCCTGACAGCCTCATCAACACACAATAACCATTATCCTCTCTCGGCCATTATCTCTCTCTCTCTCTGGCGGAGGCCAGCACAAAGAACAGCACATTTACAAACAGCAGACGCTTACCTGCAGTTCGGTGGAGGGTCAAGTGTGATTTCTGCAAGCTCCTTCTGAATCCTGCAACACAAGACAGCATTTATTTAGTCAACAGAGAGCATTTGTTTACAAGGCTATGTGAATGCAGATGTTAAATATGGTTGAATGCTTACATTACACACACATAATTTACAATCATATCATTAATAACAAAATAATATAATTACAAATATAAAACGCATATATATATTATATTATATTATATTATATTATATTATATTATATATATATAGAAAATATTTAAAAAAACAAATGATACATTTAGAATTATATTGATATTTTATGCATTTTATATTTGTAATTGTATTATTTTGTTATAAATGTTATGAATTAAAAAATAATAATAAATAAATAAATAAATAAATATATATAAATATATATATATATATATATATATATATATATATATATATATATATATATATATATATATATATATATATATAACCACCGTTTGGGGTCAGTAAGAATTGACATGTTTTTTTAAACAAGTCTCCTGTGCTCATCAAGGATCCATTTATTTGATCAAAAATACAGAAAAAAACAGTAATATTGCAGAATGTTATTACAGTATAAAATAATTTTTTTTATTTTAATAATATGCTTGAAAGTATAACTAAAAGCTGAATTTTCATCAGCCATTACTCCAGTCTTTAGTGTCACATGATCCTTCAGAAATCATTATAATATGCGGATTTATTAACTATATATTATCTATGTTTTTTGGAACCTGTGATTCTTTTTTTCAGGATTCTTTGATAAATAAAAAGTTAAAAAGAACAGCATTTATTCAAAATATAAATCTTTTCTAAAAATACAAGCCTTTGCTATCCCTTTAACACATCACAATTTAACACAGCCTTACTCAATAAGTATTAATTTCTTTCAAAAACAAGAAAGAATAAAAAATTACTGATCCCAAACTTTTGAACGGTAGTGTATATATATTCAATTGTGTATACATTTCAAATTTAAAAAAAAATATATCGATTTAGAATTATTTTATATGTATATTATATTTTATTTATATATTATCATTAATAAAAAAGAATTTTATCTAAAGTAACTTGCAAATTATGATTAATGTATTTATGTTAAAAAATAAAACATCAATACTACTACTACTACTACTACTACTACTACTACTACTACTACTACTACTACTACTACTACTACTACTACTACTACTACTACTACTACTACTACTACTACTACTACTACTACTAATAAATTATATTTAAAATGTTTTGTAACTGCATACAATTTATTTGTTGGTCTGGTTGAAATCTGAATTTATTGCATAATTTGTTTGCAACACAAACAGAGTTCCTTAGAATTAACAATCATTAGCACCTATAATAACATAAAGACTCAAAATAATCATTGTAATGTCTATGAAATCAATCAAAAATGCCTCACAGCAAACAGGATTAACCAGTCATGTTTCTCGTTTATAGCTGTCGAATCCAGCATTGCAATTTCCTGTATTAAAAACACTTCTAAATGCATTAATTGCATCTTTTCAGGGAGTAGGTGAGAAGATTTAACCATTTTCAAAACGTACATTTCTCCGTCACCACATTTCAAGTCTGAACGTCCCTGGCATATTCTGCGAGCAATACCCATTGTTATCTTGGAGGTCAAAACAAGCGAAGGCGTGTGAAATCAAGAGGTTTTTCTTTTCCAAGAAAAGTGACTCACGCACAGAGTAACTGCGACCATTACGCTGTTATTTAAACACGCTTCCTTTGACAGTCAGCTACAACAGGAAACCATACATCATCAAAACACCAACCTTGAGTAGTGGGTTGCTATTTGTGGGCGTTTAAGCCGCACTATATCACTGAAAAGCAACAAGAGTAAGTTGTTCAGCAAAGAAACTGATGTATGACACTAAATTGATTTATGACACTAAAGTAATTGCTGTGCATGCATAAATGTCAATATAAACTGTAGTACACCTACGGTTTAAAACAAGGCTATGGAATAAAGACAAGATATTTGAAAATAATAAAATAAAATAATAATATAAATAATAATTCATATAACTATGAATAAAAAAAATAATAACAAATTATATATTATAAATTATTAAAAATAATAAATTATATAATTGTATTTATAATAAGTGTTATTTATAATTAATTATTATTATTAGCATTATTCAAGTTAAATACAAATTATATATTATATCTGAATTGTTCAATAATTATATAATTTTTTATTAATAATAATAATAATAATAATAATAATAAACAAAATAAATTACATATTTTTTGTTTTATTTTAATATTATTATTATTATTATTATTATTATTGTCAAATACAAACTATATATTATATATAAATTATTTAAAATTTAATAATTTATCAAAAATTATTTGATTTTTTATAATAATAATAATAATAATAATAATAATAATAATAGTAGATAATAGTATTTTTATAATAGTATTTTATATTAGCATTATTAAATACAAATTATATATTATATACAAATGATTAAAAAATTATACATTTTTCATAATACTAATAAAATTAATATCAATAATAATAATAAGATTTTCTATTATGTAAAATACATAACTTAAAATTATAAATTACATATATATTACATTTAAATATTAAAAATTATTTAGACTTGTTTTAAATCTATATTAAAGTTTTTTGTATACAAATTATATCTTATATACAAATTATTAAAAAGAAATAATATACATTTCATAATATAACAATAACATTAATAATAATAATCATCATTATTAGTATTGTGTAAAACTATATACACTTCAAATTGAATACTATATTATTTTTAATGTTCTTATATTAATAATAATAATAAAATATTATTATTTATTAATTAATACAAATAATTGATGTTTTTGTAAATATACGATTAATTTGAATGTTTTATAATTCTAGACGAAATTTATTGCATAATTTGAAATAATGAATTGTTTTTAACATTGTTCATTCTTTCTCCCTCAAAGTTAACAATCATTAGAAACCAGAATTGCCTAAAGACTCCTCTTTTCACAGAAAAACAACAGCATGTGGGTTTGGAACGACATAAGGGTGAGTGAATGACTCTCATTTCTGGGTTTGCCATTTCTTTGACAAACCACAATCATTTAGCCCAATCTAAAAACGCACAAGCTAATTGTTTTCATTCGGAGGCCCAAAACATCAACACGGTTTTCTTTCACGAACAAACACTTTTGATGTTGACGTCTAAACCCTCAGGCTTCTCAAGTCGTGTAACATCAAGCAGAGACAAAAACAATCCGCAGTCCAAATCGGCCTGTTTGGATCTTGATATGCAGACGGAACAGGATGCTGCAGTCACTGTTATAAAAAGCAGCGTGCGTCCCAGGCAAAGCTTTGCTCAACTGATTGCATAATGCCATCGTACTGCAGTCAGGCCTTCAGAGAATCTACAGCGTTGCCAGCAAGGCTCGCTCACAGAATGAATGTGAAACGGCGAGTAGAGAACAAAAGAAATGCAGTGAAGCAAACTTTAGCTTTCTCCAGTCATCTGCAAACAAATGTAATGCTCAGAGGATGTATGAACGATTGCACAGATCCCTCTGGTGTAAAAGCATCCAAACATGTTATTTTGGTTGCAAGTTGAAAGCTTTGACATTGAGAGGTTTACACGTCTGCAAAAGGGGATTTTTCTTATGACACAGACCAATGCATCTCAACTGATGGGCTGTTTCTAACAAGCTTGGTTGGCTGGTTTTAATACCTTGCCAGCTTCCTTGGCTTTTTTGATGAAAGAGCAGTTTAAAACATATATCAGGATGGATTCAGTGTAGTAGAATAATTTCCAAAGTGAACCTGCACGATTTAATAAAATACGTTTCTCGTCTAAACCACACAATCATGCAAAGTTAGGCTAGTGAACTACAGTTGAGGTCCAAAGTTTACATACACCTTGCAGAATCTGCAAAATGTTAATTATTTTAGCAAAATAATACAACATGCATATTTTTTTTTTTAGTACTGACCTGAATAAGATATTTCACGTAAAAGATGTTTACATATAGTCCACAAGAGAAAATATTAGTTGAATTTTTAAAAAAATTACCCCGTTCAAAAGTTTGCATACACTTAATTCTTATTACGGTGTTGTTGTTTTTTTTTTTGGATTAGTGATAGTTGTTCATGAGTCACTTGTTTGTCCCAAACATTTAAACTGCCTGCTGTTCTTCTGTTTTTCATCATTTTTGTGTATTTGAACCCTTTCCAGCAATGACTGTATGATTTTGAGATCCATCTTTTCACACTGAGGACAACTGAGGGACTCATATGCAAATATTACAGAAGGTTCAAATGCTCACTGATGCTTCAGAAGAAAAAAAACAATGCATTAAGAGTCAGGGGTGAAAACTTTTGGTGTAAATTGAACTTATTTTATCTTCTGGGAAATGTAAGAATCTTCTGTAGCTTCTGAAGGGCAGTACTAAATGGAAAAAAATATATGATATTTAGGCAAAGTAAGAAAAATGTACACAACTTCATTCTGTTCAAAAGTTTTCACTCCTTAATGCATCGTTTTGTCCTTCTAAAGCATCAAGGAGTGTTTCAACCTTCTGTAATAGTTGCATATGAGTCTCTCAGTTGTCTCAAAATCATAGTCATTGTTGGAAAGGGTTCAAATACACAAAGAAATGTGAAAAACCAAAGAATTATTGGGACTTGAAGGATTTTTATGAAAAACAGCAGGCAGCTGTGGATCATTTAGGTAACAACACAATGGTCATTTTTATAAATTCAACTATTATTTTCTCTTGTGGACCATATGTAAACATCTTTATGTGAAATATCTTACTCAGGTCAGTACTAAATAAAATATAACATGCATTTTGTATGGTTTATTTTGATAAAATAATTAACATTTTGAAGATTCTGCAAGGTGTATGATAACTTTTGACCTCAACTGTAAAAAAGCTCATTAACTATTAAAAGAAAGAAAATCAGCAGGTATTCTGGCAGTAATTCATCTGTCATCTGACAAATTATATTAAGGTTGTGTGACATTTACATTTATGCATTTATCAGACAAGAGAGGAACAAAACCATGAACAAAACCAGACTACATTAAATACAGGTTCATATTAGTAACATATGTTGTTAGATCTTCAATGTTCGATTCCATTTAGATTTGATAACTGTTATTTTGGATACAGGTAATATAAAATTGACCCCATTTAGGTCAACGTACATTTCTGGTCTTATTTTGCACATTATTCCAATAACAAAAAAATACTTGACACGATCAATTCTCAATGGATTAAATCGTCTTTTGTTTCCATTTAATTTTCGTTCTTGCAAGTAAATGTCAAGTCACCTTCATTCATAGAGTGCTTTATTCAATATTGATCATTTCAAAGCAACAAGTGAGTAAAATAACAAAAGCAATGCAAACTTCATCAAAGCCCAATTTTGCTGTAGCAGCTCCAACAAAACATTAGCATCAATATATTTCCAATTTTTGCCCCACTAAAGCAGATTTGTTAAAAAGCAAAGAGCCAGAACACTACCTCTTGGCACTGGTGGAGAGTTTGGCCGCGGTTTTACTGGAGATCTTGGTCTCCTTCTTCTTGGGCGCAACCAGATCACGCTCCTGCTGAGGAGGTGCCGTCTCCCGCTGCTCGATATCTGAACTCCCTCCGCTTGTGCTGGGGCTATCATCTGGTCTCTGCACCTCACTAGACATCTTGGCCCTGGAAAAACAACAGGATTCACACACGATTGCATTAGCAGACTGTCGGTTGAAGTCACTGGGGTATGAAGTCAATAGTTGTCTTAATTCCAGCTGCGCTGAATTAAGATGAATAAAACAGCTATTTTTTTGACCAGAGAAAGCAGAACAGAAAGCTGACTGACTCATTACAAGAGGTTATTTACTCAACAATAGTGATTTTAGGTCAGAACATAGAGAATAAATGGCAAACAACAAAATTCAGTGTAAATAATTCATAAAAACAGGACACATTCATTTTTAGTGCAACCATTTATTCAATAATAGTTTTACAAACGATTTACAGAGAACTTTGTTGTTCTTGCTTCAAGGCCAATTATCTTTCATTTTCCTCAACATTAGACTAAAATTGACCTTTATCACTTTGTTAATGCACCTTTCTTGTCTAGATTTCAATCTAAAAGCATGCATATGCACAAAATTCAGATTTTGAAATTGTAAAACCGATAATGGTCAGATATGGTAATTCTGAGAAGGTGGGTGGGAATGCATGTACATATGCATGGGTTTGTACACACATTTTTAGTATGAATTTACTTTCTTAATTCACATTTCTAGGGCTTCTAATATAAAAGTGTGCGCACAGATTTTGTACATGCACAAAATTTCAGACTTATAAATCCATACATATTTACATTTCCACCTGTCTTTGCCCAAAAATGCCATATACGGAGCTTATAACAAATTATAGCAACGCCAAGATAGGCGAGGCTGTGTGACATTTACATTTATGCATTTAGCAGACAAAAGACCAGACTACATTAAATACAGGTTCATATTAGTAACTTATATGTTGTTAGACCTTCAATGTTTAATTTTTGACACAAATCACATAATTCAATTTTAATCTGATTTACAAGTTTAATATTCAAATCGATTTCCGATTCTATTCGGTTTAGATTTTCACTTTGTTAATGCACCTTTCTTGTCTAGATTTCAACCTAAAAGCATGCATATGCACAAAATTCAGATTTTGCATTTGTAAAACCAGTAATGGTTATATATAGTAATTCTGAGAGAAGGTGGGTGGGAATGCATGTACATATGCATGGGCTTGTACACACATTTTTAGGATGCATATACTTTTTAAACGCACATTTCTGGGGCATCTTATATAAAAGTGTGCACATAGATTTTGCGCACAAAACCATGCATATTTACATGCATTTCCACTTGTCTTTGCCGAAAATGCTCCGTAAGTGGAGCTTATAACACCTAGTTTCACCATGCATAAACTATATATAATCTATAAACACAAAAAACCCAGAAAAGCCAGACCTTAGTAATCTGTGTAAATCATTCTTGAAAACGTTGTCAACTCACGGAAGAAAGATTTTACAAATAAATCAGGTCCATTATCTTTAAAGTCAACAAGAAATAAAAACGACCTTTTTTTTGTGCAGATCATTTCAAAAACAAAATGTGCATTTTTATATGCAAACATTACAGTCATTCTGATATGCATCAGCCACTTTTCACAACACAATCAATTCTCAATGGATCAAAGCATCTTCTTTTCTCACTATGCTTGCATACTTTTAGCTAGATTAGGATTGTCATCGTAACGTGGCCCCACTTTTCATTCAGGAGGAATTTCAAGCAGGCATTTCCTGTATGGTCACAGGAAGTACACTGAAATGAAATAATACTCTAGAATTTTCTACCAGACGTTTGATTACCGTCAAATCATGATTTAGATTTGTGGTTTATCTGATCTGTGAGGGTGCTGCTGCTCTTCTCGAACGATGAGGAGAAATTCTTTCTGATGTTATCAGGAGATGCGGCAGCGAGGGAAACCCTCTGATCACAGGCTTTAAAAGCCACACGAGTCCAGCTAATAAATACCTATGGAACCTGCGCTCTCAGCTCAGCATTTAAACGAAGACAAAAAATGCATGATGTGGAGAGAAAGAACCGACGCATATTGAGAACAGAGAGCTCGCTTTAAAGTCACCCGAGACGTCGAGCCAGCGTTAGGTCGCCTCTTTTTTAGATCCAAGTCGTAAATGATCACAGATACACCAACAGGAAGGTATTAACACTTCTGAGAGTGGATTTTACGGGTCAACTCATTTTGTGATAATGTGGGAAATGAGTCATAAAACATTTAAACTGCAGCGCACATGCAGTCATGCCAGAGAGTTAATGGCTCCAAATCCAAATACAGTCTGTATGCTTCAGGTTTTGAGACACAATGCTGCCGGTTTACATCCTGCTTGAGTTATTTCCCATTCCAGTCACTGATAAATCACATCAATGTGTGAGTCTCAGGTTCTGTTTAGCGACCTTTAGTCCCTCGCTCACTCATTCAGAGGTAATGTATCTTAATGGCTAAAATCTAGACTCAAATGAAAAGGCTAAAGCTCTTGCTCTCGCGGCCCACACAAACTTGACCGCTGTGCAAGAAAAGCTGTTCAATCCTGTTATATACACACTGTAAAGTAGCATAAGATCAATTCTGAAATGTTATTTCAAATTTATTTTTATTTATTATTTCAATATTTAAAAAATATATATACACACTACCAGTCAAAAGTTGTAGTCTTTTTTTTTAAGGAAGCCTCTTCTGTTCACCAAGACTGCATTTATTTGCCCCAAAGTACAGCAAAAACATTTTTGAAACATTTTTAACATTTAAAATAACTTTTTTATTTGAATGTAATTTATTCCAGTGATTTCAAAGCTGATTTTTAGCATCATTACCCCAGTCACATGATCCTTCAGAAATCATTCTAATATTCTGATTTGCTGCTCAAAAAACATTTATTATTATTATTATTGTTGAAAACAGCAGGGTAGATTTTGTTTCAGGTTTCTTTGATGAATAGAAAAAGCATTCATCTGAAATAGAAATCTTTTATAATTTTACAAATTACTTTGACATCACTTTCGATCAATTTAAAGCATCCCTGCTAAATAAAAGTACTAATTTTTATAATAAAAATTATAGTGACTCTAAGCTTTTGACTGGTATAGTGTATGTTACAAAAGCTTTTTATTTCAGATAAATGCTGTTTTTTTTATCTTTTTATTCATCAAAGAATCCTGAAAAAAAAAAACTGTTTTAAATGTTCTGGTAGTGTATAATGTTTTACTATTTAAAGTGCTAAAAAATACCTCTTCATGGCTATATTTTGAATCCCAAAATATATATTATTTGCTGTAAATAAACAATCCTGTAGTTCAAATCAATACTACAACAGTATATAGGAAGAGTATGTAACATGCATAAATCTAAAAGGCAAAATCTGTACCAATAAAGATAACCAAATCATGCACCTTTTAGGGTATACTTGAATTCCAGATTACACATTTGCTGTAAAGACACTATTGTAGTATAATGAGTATTTGGGTAGTATAATGAGCAATAAGGCTATACCGAAGTCCACAAGCAACCTATACATATATTCAGAATTGTACTGTGTAACAATGTGCTGATTAGAATCTTTCAGCTAGGTTTAGAAGTATCTAAAACATGTCATCATTGTTTCGGCGATGACAAAAGGGAACAAATAATCCTATATTTGGAGGAAATACAAAAAAGCTTAGTACGGTTATGCCAAGTTTTTGTATTTTAGTATGTTTTAGTAGTGTTTTAGTATGCAAGTTAAAATTCTGTAATGTGATGTGTTCGCTACCAAAGCATTACTGTGCAGTCACAACCAAAACATGGGATGTTTTGTCAAAAATAAAGTATACCGTGTTATGATGGTGTTTGATTCAATGAATCAAAATATTCCAAAACTTTCTGAAAATACAATATGAGAATTAACTGCACAATTAGGCTACTAGAAATGCGTATCTTGGATATTATACAATTTGCATACATACAAAATTTGTGGAAAAAGACATTTGTTTTGCGATCACTTAGAGCTAATTCTGTAGAAATATTATATATATATATATATATATATATATATATATATATATATATATATATATATATATATATATATATACACACACACATACACACGCGCGCTTGCTTTCATCTAACAGAACACCCTAGAAGGGTGTCACCATAATATCAATGGTTTTCTCCATTTCAAGTACACAGAGGTGCTAACTGGAAGCATATATCTAGTGTATACTAGAATGTGAAGGGCATTGTAGGAAATCATTGAAGCACCTGGCTGTCAGACTGCGCTGCAAACGCAGAAACCCTGCTGCTGCAGCAGCTGCATGCGCGATGCGCGTTATAAGGAGCGTCTATTTATGCGGGAGGCCGCGAGCGCTTCGCGATCCCGCACAAAATATGCGGATCAAACGCGCCCGTCGAGCCCCATCGAGCTTCCGCCGCGATATTTTCCAGACGCCTGGGAAACGCGTGAGGGGGAAAGCATGCAGCGATTCCCCCATGATGACCACGATGAGCAACTGGCTCGGCACAAAGGAAGAAGGCTCGTCCCGCACATCCCCGCACACTGAGGGGGGAAAAACAAGCACTTTCGCGGGACATTTAGCGACTTTTCACGCACGGTCGAAGGGCTTTGACGGACATGCGAGGATATTTACCTGCCGAGCGGCCGTCGATGTGGAGTCCCGGTTCGCTTTTCCTGGATGATACCGTGTAGTCTGAGTCGGGCCGTCCGCTCGTTCTCGTCTCGTCGCTATTTAACTGAAGGTAGCAGAAAAAAAGCGATTACAGAAACTGAAGCAGCCGGACCGCCTCTACGCGCGCTCCCGCCTCGTTGTGCACGCGCAGCGCGTTCGCTCTCGCGTCCGTGTGTGAGTGTGAAATTGTTTCGCTGTACTTGAAAAGACAGATCTGCGTAACGTTTGCTCACATGTGATAATATACCTCTAATAAAGACCAGCCATAAACGGCCCGCGTAATTGAATGAAACTGTAAAAGGAAAGTCTTTGACAGCAATAGCTGCCATGACAAACATATACCATTGTAATTTCCACCAAAACAAGTTACTGTGTAAAACTGCAGCAACTTGGTATTAGCCACATTCATCACAAAATAAACAAACTGACTTAATTTACTATGGTTTTACTTAAAATAAATGAATAAATATTATTAATTACTAATGTTGCTAATACTATAATAAACATAAAATATAAACTATTTCTATATATTTTAAATATTATGCATTACTAATGTTACAAGTATTATAATAAATATTAAATATAAAAAATATAGTGCATATAAACAGCTTCAATGAAAAGGCAATACAACATCATTTTAAAAATGTAAATGTAATTTATTTATTAGATTTATATATAAATATATAGTACATATTAACAGTTTCAATGAAAAAGGTAGCAGAACAAAATTACACTTTCTGCCATTTAAATATCCAAAAATATTTGTAATTAATTCTTTCAATAATATAAGGAAATATTACAGGATGCATTACTTACTGTTACAAATTTTATGATAAATATTAAATATAAAAAATATAGTGCAAATAAACAGCTTCTATGATAAGGGGAATAAAACATCATTTTAAAAAATGTTTTTATTACTTTTAATAAAAAAAGTAAATATTATGCATTACTGTTGTTACTAATATAATACATATTAAATATAAAAAAAAAAATATAAATATAATTTATATTAGATTTATGCATAAATATAAGAATATATAGTACATATTTACACTTTCTGCCATTTAAATATCCAAAAATATTTGTAATTAATTCTTTCAATAATATAAGGAAATATTACAGGATGCATTACTTACTGTTACAAATTTTATGATAAATATTAAATATAAAAAATATAGTGCAAATAAACAGCTTCTATGATAAGGGGAATAAAACATCATTTTAAAAAATGTTTTTATTACTTTTAATAAAAAAAGTAAATATTATGCATTACTGTTGTTACTAATATAATACATATTAAATATAAAAAAAATATATAAATATAATTTATATTAGATTTATGCATAAATATAAGAATATATAGTACATATTTACACTTTCTGCCATTTAAATATCCAAAAATATTTGTAATTAATTCTTTCAATAATATAAGGAAATATTACAGGATGCATTACTTACTGTTACAAATTTTAGGATAAATATTAAATATTAAAAATATAGTGCATATAAACAGCTTCTATGATAAGGGGAATAAAACATCATTTTAAAAAATATTTTTATTACTTTTAATAAAAAAAGTAAATATTATGCATTACTGTTGTTACTAATATAATAAATATTAAATATAAAAATATATATAAATATAATTTATATTAGATTTATGTATAAATATAAGAATATATAGTACATATTTACACTTTCTCCCATTTTTCCATGATAAAGGTAATAGGACATTACACTTTCTGCCACTTTCAAAAAATATTTGTGTTAATTCTTTTAATAAAATAAATATTACAGTATGAATTACTTATGTTACTAATATTATAATAAATGTTAAATATAAAAAATATACAGTATAATAATACACATATAAATCGTTTTTATAATAAAGTTAATATGACAACATTACACTATATCATTGTTTTTAAGTTATATCAAAGTTTTTTTATTAATTCTGTGTACTATGTCATTCTAAATACTATGCATTATTAATGTTACTAATATTGTAATATATATATTACAATATTAGTAACATTAATATATATATATAATATATATAATTTATAATATAATATATAATTTTATATATATAAATATACAGTGAATATAAATATAGTTTTCATGATAACAGTAATAGGACAACATTATACTTTCTGCAATTTATAAAATATTATAATTTTGTTTTTGTGATTATTTAAGTGTTCTTTCACCACCAACAACAATAATATATTATCATTTATTTAAAATGATTAATTAAAATAATAAATTAGGGATTGAATTAGAGGTTGTATTGTATTATTAATCTATTTTTCTAATTATATTTCAGTCTGGAAAGCATTTAAATGTCTCCATTAGGCTGGTGCTGTGGGGTGTAATTTCACTAATGATGAGGATTTACTATGATAAAGACAAGATGATCACCAACACATTTTCATTCCTGTCCCTCGTTACGTGTCACTTAATCTGTCCATTTCATTTTGGGCGTTTGGCTCAGAGTATCTATTGTCTTTGCAGGGTTTTACAAGCTCAGGTGAAAGCTGAAAAAAGCAACCTGAGAGAAAAGCAAATGGAGATGAGATGATCTACAACCAAGGTCTGAATGGTATGTACATTACATTACAATGAACATTTGTTTTTCGTGCACCTGTCAAGTTTGAGATTTTGGGCTTTTTGGTTTTTCATAAAGTGTTTTTTCAGATTAGTGGAAAGAAAACTGTCCGTAAGACACTGTTAAGTGTTTCTTTTATAGCACTCTATCTATTTGTGTCAATAGATTTCAATTACAGTACATATTTTTAAAGGCCGTTTTCTCAAAATTAGTTTTTTCTCCTACATAAATCTCCACTTCAGTAGCACTTACACACACCAAACTTTACATTTGTATTCTTGTCTATTTTCTGCTTGATTATATACATTTTATTCCCACCAAAATTGTACAAATATTTTGTTTTCTGACTGTTTTAAGTATTTTCTGAATTATGAAGTGACAAAAATGAGATTGAAAAATTCCCTCTGTAAAAAATGTGAAACCTACTTCATCCAGTGTTTAGATTTTTGTACTAAAAATGTATTCAAATTAGTGCATATTTCGTTAAATTATGGCTCATTTGCATATTTAACCCTAATATTTTAGAAAACTTGTAATACAAGAAATGTTTGCAGGCGATAACTATTAGTTACAATTTTTTTTACCCTATTCACCTGCAGTGTCTCGCCTTAGAAAAAACGGCTTTGGATGTGATTTCATGCTTTTGGACTCTACTGTGAAACATCTCATATCTGATAACCTGTGACTAAAATTCAGCAAATGTCTGTGATTTTCTGTTGGTGAGCTTCAATAGCTAGGATTTCATTTTGCTGTACTGAGAGTAAATCAATTTCAAACGCCTGGATTTCCAGACGATTGCATAATAATGACCTGCCGCTTGTGAAATCACTGTATTTACAGTGTGCTTTTCATCGCTTTAGCCACTTGAGGCCTGTTGAATGATGAAATTGGGTCTCGCTCTGTTGCTCCGTGGCTTTGTATTGCTCAGGGGCGTCCATGGGATCAGCATGATAATATGGCAGGCAGGCGGCGGAGGGCAGCCGGAGACCCGTGCGTCTGTGAGAATGGAGGAGGCTTCAGTCTCAGCACTTCCTCTCTCACACCCTGTCAGGGCTGAAGGTCAGGGCCGCACTCTGTGCTGAGTGCCTTTGTCATGCTAATGGAGGGTGTAAACGCCAGCCGCAGCGACTCCCCTCATTTTCCCCCTTCCTTCAGCCCTTCAGTCCGCTCACTCATCCAGTTTGTCCCCAAAAAAGAGATTTCTGTGTTCTTGCACAGGTTATTAGCGTCGATGGTTCCGTGAAGAACCTTTAACATCCGTGGAATCTTTCCATTCCACAAAAGGTTCTTAGGGGAATCTACAGTCATGGTCAAAAATATCGGCCCCTTTGCAGTTCTGTCAGAAAATGCAACTCTTCTCTCAGAAAATTGTTGCAGTTGCTAATGTTTTGGTATTTGGTAACTTAATATTTGGTAGCAATCCCTTTGGAAAAAATAACTGAAATTAATCGCTTCCTATAACCATGAATGAGTTTCTTACACCTCTTTACTGGAATTTTGGACCACTCTTCTTTTGTAAACTATTTAATTTATATAATTAAATGCACATTTAATTATTATTATTATTAATTATATTATTACATAAATTACTATAATAATTGTATTATATTATTAATGATTCATTTTATTATTATTCATAAAATAAATTATATATGTATATTATTCATTGTTAATATAACAATACATGTAAAAATATATATGATTAAATACACATATTAAATTATTATTATTATTATTAATTTTATTATTATTCATAAAATAAATGAATATAATAATAAATGTTTTATATATATATATATATATAATTAAATGCAGATATACAATTATTATGATTAATAATTGTAAGTATTATTAATAATAATTAGTATTAATGATTAATTTATAATTAATAATAAAATAATTAATATAATAATAACTGTATGTATATACACACACACACACACACACACACACACACATATATATATAAATTAAATGCACATACTAAATTATTAATATTAATTGTATTATTATTCATAAAATAAATTATAAAAAAATTCTAAAATAAATAATTATATAATAAATGTAATATATATATATATAATTAAATGCACACATTAAATGAGAATGATTATTAATTATAATTTTTATTAATTATTAGTTTTATTATTAATAACAAAATAAATTACTATATTAATAGATGTAAAAAGAATTATAAAAAAAATAAAAAATAATAATAATATATATATATATATATATATTATATATATATATATATATTCATTTAATGAACATGTTTTAAATAACTGATGGAAATTAGCATCATTTAAATTGCTCACTGAAAATCATTCCACCATTGCGCTTAAATCTCATTAGCATTGGATATTCAATTAAGACTGAATGTGTGCCAGGTTTGATGTCAGTATGCAAAAGAGCTGCAGAATAATGTGAATAACAGCTGACATTTATTATTGTATGACTTCAAACATGAAACAAAGTGCATGAATCGTATAGGCCATCGTATAAGTCTTTATTGTGTTTTCTGTCCTTGACAGGTGACCATATGCATTTCAAGAAAAGAGAGACGTGCGGGTTTGTATCACAGAAAAGATGGCGAGTCACAAAAAAGTGACAGTAGGCCCGTTTACTTCCATCTCTGACTCACTGATACCTGCGAACTGCGAGATGTATTACAGCACAGGCTTTTATTAGACACGCCTTGCTGAGAAAGGTTTTTGACTGGGAACAGGATGGACTGAACTCTCTCAGTGTGAATTAGCATTGGGTTTTATGGATGAATTCCCAGAGGGCCATTAAACATCAGCCCTTTCTGCGTTAGCTGTGCAAATGCACCGCTTACCTTCACACAAATGGATTTGTGCGTCTGTAAACTTTATTAGCGGACGTATGCAAACAACAAACAAAAGCAGGCAGCAATTAATGGATATCATCTTTTATTTCTCTCCAAACAAAGCCATGCGAGAAGCTTGATATTTATTTGAACACAGGCAACCCCAGCTATAAACCTCTGCCAAAATAAGAACGCCCATGTTTCTATTAAAAATACCGGAGAGCGAATTTCATGGGGCTTATGTGTTCAGTCATGTACAAAGAGACCTGTATTAAGGAAGTCTCCTGAGGCGTTTTGCGGGTAATGTGCTCATTTGAGATTGTTCCAGACCCTACGGACAAAGCAAAATGCCTGCCTTTCACAATACAGTGGCTTTACGGTGCAAAAAACATAAATGTTTACTTTGTGTAATGACTGAACAAGGCCATAAAGAGTGTGTAAATGAGTATTACAATAATCTTGCATGGTTTTGTGAGGTTGCAGCGGCACGGATGCATTTACCTGTGCTGATGGAGTCAGTGTGGCTGGAAACACAAGTAAAGCCTAATGAGGAATCATCATGGAAGTAAGTATGCAATAAAACACTCGAGGCCATGCATTACAGTGATTTTACTAGCGGTATGACTGGAGTTTTGATTTTATAAAACAATGGCAACAGTGTGCAATGAAAAAAGCAATGCATTTTCCAAAAATATAGTTAAAATGTTCAAAAATAAATGGCACAGTCTTGGTCTACAAAGACATGGTATTACTATTTCCAACCATCATGGTATTACCATGCTAAATGTCAGTGTTATAAACACAGTGTTATCAAACTGCAGTTTATTTTGATTTAGTAAAAATAACAAAAAAATAAAATAAACTAACACAATAAAAACCTGATAACATAAAAAACTAAGTAATCTGTTTTTGCAAATAAACTCTTCATATGCAATTATAGTAGTTTTTTACATTTTGAATTAACTTTTATTTTTCTATTTTCAGTTTTCTTCATATATTTAGATAACGTTTTCGTAATTTTAATTACTAAATAATTTAAATATATATGTTTTAATTTCCTTTATAGCTATCTATCGCAATCTATCTAATCTATCTAATTTAATAAAAAAAAAAATTATTTATTTTTACATTTACCATTTATATTAACTCTTATTTTATATGTTCAGTTTTCAATTTAAATGTAGATTGTTTAATTAATTAAGTAATTTAACACATTTTAGTTATAAAAATACAACTAACATTTTTTTATTTGGTTGTATTTCAGCCGTTATTTTAGTTACTGTAAATGTTATAATAGTTTTCATTTAAAATAAATAAAAAATTAGGGTTATAATATGTTCAAAAATAAATGCCACTATTATTTTACACTTCCAGAGAAAATATGGTGTTACCATGCTAAATGTTAGTGTTATTATATGAATAACACAGATAATTTTGAAAAATCATGTTTTTATTGTGCATTCAAAAGAATCTCAATCAGACTGCAGTTTGGTTATTTTGATTAAGTAAAAAAAAAAAAAAACCCAGCTAACTAACACAATAAAACACAATAAAAACCTGATAACATAATAAAAAATGTTTCTGTTTTTGCAAATAAACTCTTTATATGCAATTATAATATTTTTAAATATTTTTAATTAACTTTTATTTGTCTATTTTCAGTTTTCTTCTTAAATTTAAAGTTTTATTAATTTTAATTACTAAATAATTTAAATATATATTATATCCTATATAACTGCAATTTATTTTATTTCAGTTATAGTGATTAGTATTTCACTAAGTTATCTATCTAAGTTCAGTTAGCAATCTATCTAATCTAATCTAATTTAATAAAATCTTAATTTATTTATTTTTACATTTTAAATTTAATTGTTTTTAATTTAGTTATTTAATTATTTTTAATTTAGATAACGTTTTGTTAGTTTTAATTACTAAATAATTCAAATATTTTTTTTCTTTCAGTGTTATTTTTCTTTTTCTTTCTGTGTTATTTTATACTATTATAGTATTTCTTAATATTTTTAAATAACTTAGTTTTCTATTTTCAGTTTTCATTTTAAATTTAGATAAAGTTTTATTAGTTTTAATGACTAAATAATACAAATATTTTTTTTTTTCAGTGTTATTTTATACTATTAAAGTATTTACTTCATTCTTTAAAGATGTTCTAAATTATGTGGTCATTGTTGGAGAGACCTAAGGTTTCTGTAATTTATTTTCTTATTTAATTTGAAGGTTACTTATTGTGATTTATTTTTAGTTTGATTTTGTTTGTTGTTTTGGGCCTTGGGTCTCTCTGAAGCCTATAGAGCCACTAAGTGACTGTTTTTCCTCATCCTCTAAATAAATTTAAATAATCAGCTTATGCTCTTTTCGTTTGTTTTCGTTTTATTTGGTCTGACATAATATCAATATAGCTGCAATTTATTTCTTTTTATATTTAATTTTTATATTTACCGTTTATATTAACTATTATTTTTTTATGTTCAGTTTTCATTTTAAATTTAAATTGTTTAGTTAATTAATTAATTAATCAAGTAATTAAACTTAGTTGCCAATACAACTTTTGTCTTTTCCCTCATTTTTTTATTTGATTGTATTTCAGCTTTATTTCAGTTACTGAAAATGTTTTTTAATAGTTTTCATTTAAAAGAAAAAAATAGGGTGTTGATATGTCCAAAAGTAAATGCCATTTAACTGGTACACATCCAAAAAGAAAAAAATTTAAATATATTGTTTTACCATGCACGTCAATGTTATTTATGCTATTATAATATTTATTAATATTTTAAATTAGCTTTTTTATTTTCAGTTTTCATTTTAAATTTAGATTTCCATTTAATTTTAGCAATGTAAACTTAATTCAAGTAGCTACCAAGACAAGATCTAATTTTTGTTTGCATTTTTTAAATTCAGGTTTTCAGCTAACATTTATATTATATTGTATTTCAGCTTCAATTACTAAAAATAATTTTTAATTTTAGTGTTTTAATTAACAACAACAGCACTGCCACATGTACATAAACCCATTCAATATCATGCTACTTTTTATTTAATTTTTTTCATTTACAAGCAACAAAAAATACAAAAAGATTATGGGTAATACACAGAACATCAGATGAGATGACTGGATTGATTTGTGTAACCCATAGGGATTCAAATTTAAGTGTGGTTTGATCACAAGGTGGCGCTCTTACACTGTCCATGTCTGATTCCTCCTGTTTGTGCCTTCCTATTGCAGGTTCAGTCAGCGTGATTGAGTCATTAGGCTCTCAGAAGGTCTGGCGTGTCAGCGTGTTACACATCCATCTGCCGCTGCGGTGACAGCACTGTCAGCTTCATGTCACATCTGCTCGCTGAGGTGAGGACAACTTCAGGATGATCTGCACCGCAGGCCAGAGTTCAACAAAATACACCATCTTAAGAGATGCCTCACTTTTAATTCATGAGTGTGAATCTGAACTGGCCACAGGATGTTTAATTGAAATCAATGTATTGAAATGCAATTCAAAGCAATTCACCAGTCACATGCAGACATAAAATTGTGTAGGTTTTTCTTATGTTTTTGACTTATGTAATTTATTATGTTATAACTTACATGTGACCCTGGACCACAAATCCTTAGTTAACAAAAGTCTTAAGGAGCACAGGTGTATTTGTAGCAATAGCCAACAACACACTGTATGGGTCAAAAATTATTCATTTTTCTTTTATGCCAAAAATCATTAGGATATTAAGTAAATTCATGTTCCATGAATATATTTTGTAAATTTCCTACAGTAAATATATCAAAAAAATTTTGATTAGTAATATTCATTGCTAAGAACTTCATTTGGACAATTTCAAAGATGATTTTCTCAATATTTAGATTTTTTTGCACTGTCAGATTCCAGATTTTCAAATAGTCATATTTCGATACTGTCCTATTGCCTGAATATTGTCCTATCCTAGCAAACCACGCATATTTATTCAGCTTTCAGATGATGTATAAATCTCATTTAAAAAAAAATTACCCTTATGACTGGTTTTGTGGTCCAGGGTCAAATATTATGTATGTTTATTCCCTGATATGTAGAGGGAGAGAGAAAAAAAAAAAAAAAAATTATATAAAAGTTTAAACATTTAACTAATTTTAATGTCCACCACATGGTTTTCAAATAACTTAATAGCTTTTAATATAAATATCAAATAAAAAACAAACAACAACAACAAAAAAAAACTATTAACTAAAAAAGCAGTTATTTTATCTGAATGCCAAATCTATAATATGCCATATCATCTATAACAACAACAATAATAATCATTATTATTATTTATTTATGGCTCAAAACGATTGTGTATATATTTATAAATATGCATAAATATTTTTTAAATAGAAATGTTAAAGTTAAATACAAATCATCTAAAAAAATAATTTTATATTATATTAATATATTCATCATTTAGCTTACGAATAATATGCATGAATCATTTAAATCTGTGGCTAGAGCGATTAAATGATAAAAAAAAAATCACAATATACAGAAAAAATATAATCTATACAAAATAGTATGAATAAAAAACTATACAGGCTAACGTGTTCAAAGCATATATAAAGTTTGTGATCAGTAAGATTTTTAATGATTTTAAAAGACATTTCTTAATTTCTTCTGCTCATCAAGGCTGCATTTATTTGATCAAAAATACAGATAAAAACTAATATTGTAAAATATAATTTCCATTTTAAATAGCTGTTTTCTATGTGAATATATTTTAAAATGTAATTTATTCCTGTGATACAAAGCTGAATTTTCAGCATCATTACTCCAGTCTTCAGTGTCACATGACCCTTCAGAAATCATTTTAATATGCTGATTTATTAATAAACACCTCGTTTGTTTGGGGTCAGTAAATTTTTTCTTTCTTTCTCTCCCTGAAAGAAATTAATACTTTTATTGAGTAAGGATGTGTTAAATGTTAAAATGTGTTATTTTTTTTATTTTTTATTTTTTTTTATTTTGAATAAATACTGTTCTTTATGAACTTTTTATTCATCAAAGAATCCTGAAAAAAGTATCGGGTTCCAAAAAAATATTAAGCAGCACAACTGGTTCCAACACTGATGATAAAAGTAATAAAACAGTATATTAGAATTATTTTAAATTATATTTTAAAGTAGTCGGCGCCAATAGCCTTGTGGGCAGTGTGCCGACATACAGCGCTGTTGTGCTACGGGCGTCCCGAGTTCGAATCCTGACTCGAGGACCTTTCCCGACCCTACCCCCCTCTCTCTCTCCCACTTCGCTTCCTGTCAGTAATGATCTGTCCTATAATAAAGCCAAAAAAGGCCAAAAATAAATCTTTAAAAAAAAAAAAATAAATAAATATATATATATATATATATATATATTATTTTTTTAATATATTTTTAAAGTATATTAAAATAAAAAACTGTTTGTTTGAATTGCAATAATATAAAATAACAATAATTTAACTTTTTCTGTATTTTTGATCAAATAAATGGAACTTTAATGAGCATAAGGGACTTTATTAACTTTTTAATAAACTTCATTAAGGGACTTTTGAGCTGCAATATATATATATATATATATATATATATATATATATATAATATATAATGTGTGTATATAGAGTTTTTTATTTATAGTTATATAGTTATCATAGTATAATAAACTTAGTTATCTGTTTTTGCAAACGAACTCTTCATATATGTAATTATTGAAAATAGCCCATATGTTGTGTATTGAATAGCAAGTTTGATGGTAAATTATGGAAAATGTAGAACGTAGAATGTAGAAAACTCTCACAGAAGTTGAATTTCCTTAAATGAATTCCATTTTAATTCTACTTTCTTAAATTCAAATTGCATTTAGTTTCACATCCCGTTTGCCCCCTCACTTCAAATTCAATTCACAAACACTCAATTATATTCTAAAAGTCCTATGTAATTTAATGCTGAATGGCGTGCAACCCTGGTGCGACGCTTTGATTTAGCCACAACAAAAGCCTGAAATACTAGAGATCCTTCTAGAGACACAGCAGAACGTAAGACAAACACATCAGTGTGACGCTGTTTCTACACCTGAAGGATGAAAGCAGACTCTGCCGGTAATGTGGCTCTTTGGAAAGAGAAATGAAAGACTCTTAGCAGGGAGACTTTGCTCCGTTGTCTCTCGGGAGGAATGAATCTGTCAGCGCTGTCACCGTTACTTGATTTTATGAGATAATGCCTCTTTTTTCCCTCCAAACAACTCCGACATAAAAGTGCTGTAAGGGAGTTTTTATGGATCAGCTCACAGAAAATGTCCCTACTCTCTGACAGATATCAGTGAAAGAGGCGTCCTGAGAAATCATACCTGTCTCTCTGACAGAAACACACTCTGTAAAGCGCAAAAAACTACCTGATGGTGAGACATTTAGTGTTTAGCCAATCAGAGGAGTTTGAGGCACTTTCCGCCTGTCAGTCATGTTGACCGTTCGGGTTCGAAAGCCTTTTTTTAGCCAATGCAGCCTTCCTGAAATCCTGCCAATACAGTAATTTAACTAAATGTAATTTAATTGTAATTTATTCACAATCCCATGTCAACATGACCAAGTCGGTTATGTTCCACCCCACAAATTACTTATAATTAGACAGTACAAGTACATTTTGCACAAAATGAAGCTTATTTTTCTTGCAAAAATACATTTGGCACTATTTTTATGACAGTTAAGTTATATAATTAGAATTAAGGATTCTAGTTACTGTACAAAATATATTATTATAGTTTAATATTTATTTTAATCAGCATAATTTAAAGACACTATAATATAAATAACTTTGTATTATTATTTTTATATTTCATAGTAACCATTATTTTTTGCATTGCAGTAATGAGATTTGTGGAGTTTTGTCCTGAATATAATTTAGTATGAAGCATATTTGTAAGACTATCAGGACTAAACAATTACATCATGTCCATAATACATAAAAAAAAAATGTTAGCTATTGATTTTCTATATAAATACACTTATTTTATCAGAATAATACATACATATTTAATAGTAAATAATAATAAAACAGTATATTAGAATTATTTCTGAAGTATCATGTGACACTGAAGACTGGAGTAATGGCTGATAAAAATTCAGTTTGCATCACAGAAATAAATTATATTTTAAAGTATATTAAAATAAAAAACTGTTTGTTTGAATTGCAATAATATAAAATAATAATTGAACTTTTGTATTTTTGATCAAATAAATGGAACTTTAATGAGCATAAGGGACTTTATTAACTTTTTAATAAACTTTATTAAGGGACTTTTGAGCGGCTATATATATATATATATATATATATATATATATACACACATAATATATAATGTGTGTATATAGAGTTTTTTAGTTATAGTTATAGTTATCATAGTATAATAAACTTAGTTATCTGTTTATGCAAATGAATATAATCAAATAATATTTAATATTATTATGAATATAATTTAGTATGAAGCATATTTGTAAGACTATCAGGACTAAACAATTACATCATGTCCATAATACATAAAAAAAAAAATGTTAGCTATTGATTTTCTATATAAATACACTTATTTTATCAGAATAATACATACATATTTAATAGTAAATGTAGTAAATGAAAAATTATACACATTTAAATGTTTGAATTTTGTTGTTGTTGTTGTAAATCCTATCATAGTGAATTTTAATTATTGTAGAAACATTTTCATATTTTTTTATTAATATTTAGTGTCATTTATAATAATAAAGACTCCACAATAGACATTACTGTAATGTATTTATTTCAGAATTTTTCATAATAATTGATTTGATTTTTATTGATAATGATTTTTATTTATTTATTTTGTATTGCATTGCAGTAATAAGACTTGTGGAGTTTCTGTGACACTTTTTGTTGAATACATTGCTTTTAGAAAATAATATTGACATACAATTTAGAATCTTTTGGGTTTATATATATATATATGTTTGCATATGTTCCTCCCACTTGTTAAGGGACCAAAAGTAATAGGACAATTGGCTTCTCAGCTGTTCCATGGCCAGGTGTGTGTGTTATTCCCTCATTGTCCCAATTACAATGAGCAGATAAAAGGTCCAGAGTTCATTTCAAGTGTGCTATTTGCATTTGGAATCTGTTGCTGTCAACTCTCAAGATGAGATCCAAAGAGCTGTCACTATCAGGGAAGCAAGCCATCATTAGGCTGAAAAAACAAAACAAACCCATCAGAGAGATAGCAAAAACATTAGGCGAGGCCAAAACAACTGTTTGGAACATTCTTAAAAAGAAGGAACGCACCGGTGAGCTCAGCAACACTAAAACACCTGAAGACCACGGAAAACAACTGTGGTGGATGACCGAAGAATTCTTTCCCTGGTGAACAAAAAACCCTTCACAACAGTTGGCCAGATCAAGAACACTCTCCAAGAGGTAGGTGTATGTGTGTCAAAGTCAACAATCAAGAGAAGACTTCACCAGAGTGAATACAGAGGGTTCACCCCAAGATGTAAACCATTGGTGAGCCTCAAAAACAGGAAGGCCAGATTCCGACATCTAAAAAAGCCTTCACAGTTCTGGAACAACATCCTATGGACAGATGAGACCAAGATCAACTTGTACCAGAGTGATGGGAAGAGAAGAGTATGGAGAAGGAAAGGAACTGCATAGCACCTCATCAGTGAAGCATGGTGCTGCTAGTGTCATGGCGTGGACATGGCTGCCAGTGGAACTGGTTCTCTTGTATTTATTGATGATGTGACTGCTGACAAAAGCAGCAGGATGAATTCTGAAGTGTTTCGGGCAATATTATCTGCTCATATTCAGCCAAATGCTTCAGAACTCATTGGACGACGCTTCACCGTGCAGATGGACAATGACCCAAAGCACACCGCAAAAGCAACCAAAGAGTTTTTGAAGGGAAAGAAGTGGACTGTTATGCAACGGCCAAGTCAAACACCTGACCTGAATCCGATTGAGCATGCATTTCACTTGCTGAAGACAAAACTGAAGGGAAAATGCCCCAAGAACAAGCAGGAACTGAAGATGGTTGCAGTAGAGGCCTGGCAGAGCATCACCAGGGATGAAACCCAGCATCTGGTGATGTCTATGCCTTCCAGACTTCAGGCTGTAATTGACTGCAAAGGATTTGCAACCAAGTATTAAAAAGTAAAAGTTTGATTTATGATTATTTATTCTGTCCTATTACTTTTGGTCCCTTAACAAGTGAGAGGAACATATGCAAACTGTTGTAATTCCTACACCGTTCACCTGATTTGGATGTAAATACCCTCAAATTAAAGCTGACAGTCTGCAGTTTGTTTCATTTGAAATCCATTGTGGTGGTGTATAGAGCCAAAAATGTTAGAATTGTGTCAATGTCCCAATATTTATGGACCTGACTGTATAATATATATATATATATATATATAATAAAGGCTCTACATTAGACATTACTGTGCTGTATTAATTTCATATTTTTTCTTAATAATTATAATGATGTATTTATTTATTTATTTATTTATTTTTGCATTGCAGTAATGAGATTTGGGGACTTGTTTTCTTGTCCTCAGAGTGTCTGTGATTCATGATTGTTTCAGTAAAGCCTCCTCAGTCCAACCATTATTTTATCCAGGGCGGACGTTTGTTTGCTTTGAAATTGCTTTTTATGTGATATTGGCGTGAGGGTGAATCTCATTTCTGCTCTGGTGGGTATGAAATAGAGGAATAATTTCAATATTTTTGAATCTTTTGAGTCTTGATAGATGGATGGTTCCAGTGTGTAAGGTAAAGTGAATTCAATATATAATGTGAATTTAAATATGTATGGTTACCTAAAAACTTGAACTGAAGACTTTAAGACTTGAACTTTTTTTTTTTTTTTGAATAAAAGATCAAATGTAATTTTGATTAAAGACTTTTCTTATTTAACAAAACAGTTTTACTGAATTGGTAATACTGTGTACAACTGTATGTCATTGCATTAAATTAAAAATATTAAAGTAAGAGAAATCTACAAACAAATGCTGCAAAAGCCTAAAAATAATAATATAATAATACAAAAATAATAATTATATTGATTACATACAGTAGTCAACATTTGAAGTGGAGCAAAACAATCAAAATTATCCTAAAACAAACAACAAAAAATATATATATTTGTTCTTCATATATATATATATATATATATATATATATATATATATATGTATATATGTATATATATATATGAAGAACAAAATAATATATATTAATATTATACATACTAATATAATATATTTAAAAAATAATAATAATATAAAAATATGAATAATATAAATAATATATGTAAAATGAATAATAAAATAAAACAATAAAATGTTAATAAAATAAATACAATTATATATAATTAATATTAATAAAAAAATATATAAAATAATAATAATAATAATAGTATATATATAATTTTATTTTATAAATCAGAATTATATATATAACATATTAATGTAAATTAATAACAATAATATAAAAAATATTAATCATATAAATAAAGCTTTATATAAAATAGATATTCATAATTAACAATAATAATATACAATTAATTAATGATTATTATTTATTTTTATAAATTATGTGTACAAAGATATATATATATGATTTTGATGGAAGGTTTTGATCCACTTCAAATGCTGACTACTGTATATATATATATACACACACAGGTGCAACTCAAAAAAATAGAATATTGTGAAAAAGTAAAGTAAAACATTTCAAAAGTTTTTTTTGGTTTTAATTTGATGATTAGTGAAAGTCAAAAATCCAGTATCTCAAAATATTAGCGTATATCCTAAGATCAATAAAAAAAAAACGAATTTGCAAAACAGAAAAGTTCAAGTGCTTTAAAGTATGTTCATTTATGTACTCAATACTTGGTCGGCAGCACATATGACTTGCTCCTAGCACAAATGACAGCATCAGTGAAGTGTGGCATGGAAGTGATCAGCCTATGGCACTGCTGAGGCACTACTGAGAATTCAGATCGCCTGTATATTGTTGGATCAACTGTTTCTCATATTTCTCTTGAAAATATTTATTAAATGTTTTACTTTACATGTAATAAATCTAGAATATATGAAAGTTTCATTTTTTAAAATAAGCTACAATAAAAAATTAACGTTTTGATGATATTCACATTTTTTGAGATGCACCTGTATATCATTATTAACTTTGGACAATGGATGCAACCATAAAGTGGCAAAATACTAATTGTAAACTGCATTTATTTACAATAAATGACACTTGATTTGATAATGTGTTATGTAATCCAATGATATTCAATGCATTTTAAACTAAACCAGGCATGCCAGAGCGCTGCAATACAATGTAAATCCAGCAGAGAGCAGTAGCGCATCAGAGCCAGCGATCACGATTCTCTGAAGGAAATTAAAACTGAAAAACTTTCCAATATGATTATTTGCTTTGGTTTATCCTGTTAGATGGGAGAAAATGCATCACAGTTGATCAGTGAAGTTCCTCAGCTATAATCCATCTGCCTTGCCTATTGAATTTTTACATAACCAAAGAGCAACTTCTGCATTTAATTCGGGAATAAAAAAGAAATCTAATTAAAAATAATGGCCTCATCCTACACTCCAAATGCTTGAATTGCAGCTCAGGTAGAGGAGAAGATCAGTGGTGTACTTACATTGCAGTGCTGCAGCTTTTACTGGCGTTAAAGACGTATTTCATAGCACAAGTACTTCTGTAGTGGCAACTGATTGGCAACTGTTATTTTCTTCTCCACCATGGGAGCAACTCAGAAGTAAGCCATCAGCCGGTCTGTGCTCAAGTGAAAAATGGATTTGAAAGAAAAAAAAAAAAAATCTCATTTTGCTCAAAATGGTGGCATTTATTTTACAGTCCAGTACGATTCCAATAACGCGCAAACGGTTTGCTGATGGCGGCAGGACAGTTTTACACCAATGGATTCTGGTTTCAGGGTCAGATGAGGGCACTGCTGACATTTCACTGCGGTATTTATCAGTGTAGCCCTAAATCTCCTTTGCACCTGTAGATTTGACATGTTTATAATAATGTAATGCAGTTAAAAATGGACATTGGAAACGCTAATAGCTAAAATCTGTATTTTTACCATTTACACCTAATGTTTTGCATTAGGTGGGGCAGTTCTGGATATCTCTATGGCTCAGTTCCAAAACCTAGTGTGCCACATACTTTAAGGCATCAAAGGCATTCTTCTGATCTTCTGAAGGTAGCCATGGTTATGCTTTCTTCTAGCAAAAAAATAAAAAATAAAAAAAAAATAATAATATCAATTAATTGCGAATATATGTATATTATTATATACAATTAAATTTTTATATATAATCAGTCTAATAAAAAAACTGAATACTTCATCCAGTATAATGATAATAATAATAATAATAATAAATTGTGTGTGTGTGTGTGTATATATATATATATATATATAATGAATAATAATATATAATGAATATATTTTCATATGTAATTTAATTTGATGAATTCTATATATAAAATTGTATATATATAGAGAGAGAGAGAATTTAAATAATTTAAATTATATAAATAATATGTATAAAATTAATAATACAATTAAAAAATATTAATAATATAGATATAACTATATATGTGTATATTAATAATAATAATATAAAATGTATTTATTGTATATTATTTAATTAATAATATAATAATAATTGCATATATATATATATATATATATATATATATATATAAATGTAATAATAATAATATAAAATTAATATTTAATATATATATATATATATATATATATATATATATATATGTATATATATATATATATATATATATATAAGTGTGTGTGTATATATAATTATTACTAATTAATAATACAATAGTAATAATAGAAATAATATCAATTAAAATGATTAGTAATATAATTAATATGTATATATGTATAAAAGATAGCCCTGGTGCTGGCATGGCGTAAAAAAGACAATAAATAAATAATAATAATAATATATATATGTATAAAATGATGTATAATGATAATATATTTTAAAAAATGATTATATATATATATATATATATATATATATATATTTTTTTTTTTTTATCAGTAGCAGAAACAGGCTTCCATAATATATATTATTTTATTTTATAGATTAAAATATATACTATAAACTTTATTACTACTAATAAGAATATATAATAAGAACATATTTTATTTACATTGCAATTATTATTATAAATGTGTATATGTTAGGACTGTTGATTGGCTAAAGAAAATTACTATTAAATCAACTAGTAATTGACAATTACAAAAAATAATATCTGTGTGAGTGTGTGTGTGTGTGTATATATATTTTAGATAATTTTCTAATTTTTATTATATGTGTGTGTGTATATATATATACATACATACATACATATATATAATTTTATAAATGATATCTGTATTTATGTATATAGTTATATAGTATATTTAGTTTTATGTCTGTGTGTGTATCTACTAGGCCCCTGACATCAGTTAGTACATTGATTAGATGAGTCATTGTATCTAAATTACACAGCACAGCTTATCTCAGATGTAAAGCACTTAGTTTTACTTCTGATATAAGCAATGCCAGACGCTTGTCTTTGTAGTCCTGCGATACAAGGAGACTGGAGAGTGCTTAATAGAAATAAATAATTAAAAATCGCTGCATCAAAGACTTTCTTTCTCGCCACATGCTAGGCTTTCTTTTAAGTGCTCCAAATAACAATTTAAGATAGAGATCTTAAAGTTTATAGGGCCAGTTGAGGGGATAAAATCTATTTACGAGGCTCAGTATAAGACCTGCTGCCAGAACAGAATATTACAATCTCAGATAGGGGAACGAAAGGGAATATGTTGATCCGTAATGCTCTTTTCTTAGATTAGGAGGTTTTGGTTTCAAATTCAAGCTGGTCTAAGCAAATGTGAACACTAGACATGTTCAAGCTAATATAGTTGAGGACAGCTTCTTTCAGAATCTGCAAAATGTTAATTATTTTACCAAAATAAGAGGGATCATACAAAATGCATGTTATTTTTTATTTAGTACTGACCTGAATAAGATATTTCACATAAAAGACATTTACATATAGTCCACAAGAGAAAATAATAGTTAAATTTATAAAAATGTTCAAAAGTTTACATACACTTGATTCTTAATACTCTGTTGTTACCTGAATGATCCACAGCTGTGTTTTATTTCCTTCTGGAGCATCAGTGAGTGTTTGAACCTTCTGTAATAGTTGCATATGAGTCCCTCAGTTGTCCTCAGTGTGAAAAGATGGAGCTCAAAATTATACAGTCATTGTTGGAAAGGATTCATATTACACCGTGTCCTAAATACACGCGACACTGTGCCGCGACATGTGATAAAAGGGTATCTTTTCCATGGGAAGCAGAGTTTTTGACATGCCAAATTTCTATTTGAGAAACAGTTTCTATTTCCACGACGTCGCAGCTGGAACAACAGCATTCAAACTAATGACAGTGATAATCTCAGGTACTGATTATGTGCTTTATTCAAAGTTAAATGTGTCTAATGTGAGTTTGAATATCATTTTGTGTGACCTTAAAGCAGCAACAGATAGTTTACCTCAGATCTTTAAAATATATGAAAGCAAAGATGTACATTAAAACTGTGAACTCAGCGCGAACTAACAAGTGTATTCCATAACAAAGATGGTATCAGCCTGTCAGTATGTACATTTAATAATGTTAAAAAGGTTTAATATTTATGAATTAGATTATAAACTTATCCATTTCATTGTGAGTGCAGTGCGCTTCAAGGGAGAGCCCGCCCACACACGCTTCTGAGTGAAATTTGATTGATTCTGTCGCGTTGCGTTGTCACGTCGCGTCTGGTGTGGACACCCAAATTGTTTGTCACTGGAGTCTTGTTGCATGTAGTTAGGACATGGTGTCAGATATTTCTTATAAAAGATGTTAACATGTAGTCCACAAGAGAAAATAATAGCTGAATTGATAAAAATGACCCTGTTCAAAAGTTTTCATCCCCTTGATTCTTTATACTGTGTTGTTACCTGAATGATCCACAGCTGTGCTTTTTTGTTTAGTGATAGTTGTCCATGAGTCCCTTGTTTGTCCTGAACAGTTAAACTGACTGCTGTTACTTAGAAAAATCCTTCAGGTCCCACAAATTCTTTGGTTTTCCAGCATTTTTGTGTATTTGAACCCTTTCCAACAATGGCTGTGATTTCGAGATTCATCTTTTCACACTAAGAGCAACTGAGGGACTCATATGCAACTATTACAGAAGGTTCAAATGCTCACTGATGCTCCAGAAGGAAAAACCATGCATTAAGAGCTGGGGATGAAAACTTTTGAATGGAGATGTGTAATTTTTTTCTTATTTTGCCTAAATATCGTATTTTGTTTTATTTAGTACTGCCCTTCAGAGGCTACAGAAGATAGTTACATGTTTCCCAGAAGACAAAATAAGTTACATTTAACCTGTTCTTAAAAAATTCCAAAAGTTAATGCACCATTTCCTTCCAGAGCATTAGTGAGCATTTGAACCTTCTGTAATGGTTGCATATGAGCCCCTCAGTTGTCCTACGATTATTTTCTAATGTGAATAACTTTTATGTGAAATATCTTATTCAGGTCAATACTAAATAAACAATAACATGCATTTTGTATGATCCCCTTATTTTGCTAAAATAATTAACATTTTGCAGATTCTGAAAGGGGGATGTAAACTTTTGACCTCAACTGTTTCTTCACCCTGCAGCGCGTCGAGGGCATCTTCAATAGAGAAGATCAAGTTTATATCTACTTTAAGTTTATTAAAGTAGATGATAACGCTGGTCTTTACTCTTGCTAAATGGCTTTGAGAGCGCAGTGGAACTTCAAACACACATTTATCAGGCTCAGACAGGGTCTTGTGGCTCTAAATAATTAATGCATGTGTCTGTACGCGTTTCTGAGTCCGTCCTGCGGGGGAGATCCTGAAGCCTTCTGTGAAAATCCCACCGAATGCTCATCACACCCTCATATGAAATGTACATTTGAGCGTCACCCACACAACATCATTTTTAATCGCTCATGAGGAATATGTGTGACTAATATTCCTGGGGCCATTAGCAAAAGGCCCATTAGCTATAAATTGCTAATAAAAATTGCATAAACTGTCTGTTTTTAATATAAAATCATCTTTACTTTGATCTTAATGGACTAGTCTGGCAGATTACAGGTATATGTAGTGTTTTTGTGACCTTTTGCTGGTCAGGACATATTTTAAGGCTTGCATTGAAAGACACAAAGCAATGTTTGAGGCTTTTTGTCCTGTTCTTCTGTTAAACAGCTTAATGCAGTCCATAAATTAGCGTCATTAGTCTCCAGTGACATTACTGAAATTATTTTGTGTAAATGGAAAGATTTGTCACCGTGTGTAGTAATTATAAACTTGCAAATGAATTTTGTATTAGTCAAAAAGCTTTTCCCCATTGCAATTAATTCAGGACGTATTTACTGCAAGAAACTCATTTCTTATCAAGTAGACGGCAAACATCAGACTTTTTACAGCCGTTTTGCCAGTTTCTTCTCATTGACTCAAGCGCTGACTATTGTGTTTGTTTCACCTCAGGTTCAACTTCATTTCCTCCGAAACTCCAGAAGTGTCGGCTTCCCACGTTTGTGCCAAGTTTGGTTGTCAGCAGGGTTTAAGATGAATTAAGAGAGACTTTTACACCCAGAGGAGTTTGCGCCAAGTCCCTAGAGATCCAAACCTGCAAGGTCAGCTAATCCAGTCCTGACACAAGACTCCCTAAAACTAGATTGCCAAGGGGCTGAAGATTTTTTCAGTAGATCGGTTTGATTTCTGAAAAGATGCTCAAAGTTCTTCAGTAGTTCTTTGTAGCACCTAATAACAATTTAATAAGATTTTATATTGTACACAATTGTTAAAGTTTTATTGAGTTCACTCTACAGTTCTTTCTCAGTGATTAAAAGACATTTTATGCATTACATTTATTTATATATTGTATATAAATAATGTATTACTGTGTATATATTAAGAAATTAATAATTATATATAAATTTACATTGATCAAAAGTGACAGTAAAGAATAATAATTAAATTAGAAATGTAAAAAATATATAAATTATAAATAATAATCAAAAATGTTTCTTGGGCATTAAATCAGCATATTAGAAGACTATAATTTAGCAATAAAAAGAAAAAGATATATATAATGAAAATGATAAAATAAAAAAAGTATTTTTAAAATATATAGAAATAAAAAAGATATGTATTTTTTTAAGAAAAATGTTTTTATACATTTAAATCTTTTTGTTATATATATATATATATATATATATCCCTAAAACTATATTATATATATATATATATATATATATATATATATATTAGTGCTGTCAAACGATTAATCACGATTAATCGCATCCAAAATAAAAGTTTATGTTTACATACTATATATTTGTGTACTGTGTATATTTATTATGTATATATAAATACAAACACATGCATGTATATATTAAGGAAAAATATTTTAGATTTATATATAAAATGTTTATATTTATTTATAATCTAAAATGTATACAGGTATAAATATATATACATATAAATATTTAGTTTTAATATATACATGTATGTGTGTGTATTTATATGTACATAATAAATATACAAAGTAAACACACATATAGTATATAAACATAAACTTTTATTTTGGATGCGATTAATCGTTTGACAGCCCTAATATATATATATATATATATATATTTTTTTTTTTAAATGCTAACATAATTTTTTTTAAATATATTTATATATTTTTTTATACATTATTTATTTATACATTTTTTATTTGTAAGAATTTTTATTACATTATACAAATATACATTATATAAATATATATAGAGAGAGAGATTTTTTTTGTAAAATATAACTTTTAATTTCTTAAAAAAAAATATATATGTATATATATACACACACATATAAAGAGAGAGAGAGAGAGAGAGAAGTAAATCTTTTATTTTAAGAATTATATATAATTATTATAAAAATTAATGATTATAAATTAATTTAATTTCTTAAAAAATCTATAAAAAAGAAAAAAATAATTATATATTTTTTATTTGTATCTTTTATATATATATATATATATATATGTTTATTATAAAATGATAAACAAAAAATGATATTATTAAAAAAATAATAATTTCAAAAATGTGACACTGAAGACTGGAGTACTGATGGTGAAAATTCAGCTTTGATCACAGCAATAAATTTCAATTAAAATTATATTTACATAGAATATAGTTCTTTTTAATTTTTGTCATGTTTTTGTGATACTTGGCCACACGTCACGTCCTTATATGTTAGAATACAGTATTTTTTGTTCAAATAAATATATTCTTGGTGGCCAAAAAACATTTTCAAAAACATTACAAATGTTTTTTGTTTGTTTTGTTTTTCTTAAAATCCAAACCTTTAACAGTAGTGTCTTAGTCACTAAAATACCAAAACGTTCTCAGCATGGAACCTGCTATTAAATTATTTTTCCATGACATTAGGCTCTAAATTCTCTTTTTGAACCTTTATTTTTAATATATAAAGCTGAGCAGGATCACACTAGCCTGAAGAGTTTCATTATCGTGCCTATCATCTTAAAAGTAGGAACTGTTTGAGCTTGACCTTGAGTTGATCTGGAGCTGATAGATGGGTGAGACTGATTGGAGATACCTGTCTTCTCTTCATTTCCCAGGGCGACAGGAGTGTTGGTCCTACCTCAGCCTAGAGTCATGCAGATGTTTTCGTGCGCGGGCAGGATAAAGCGAAAGGTAAGCGAGGGGCTGGGATTTGTGTGGCGGTTTCACTGCAATCAGCTTAGAGAAAAAGAAAGTTATTCTGGTCCCTAAAGCTTCCGATTGTGCTGTGCAGATAGCAGTGGGTGACAGGAGCACTCATTGATTATCTGTCCCGGAGCCCGTCTGAGAGACGTTCTCTTCCTCCGGCCGATAGCGGAGACTACAGCTAATTGACCTCGGAGCGTCCGAGAGCTTAATGGAAGGACAGGTCGCGAGGATGCTTTGTGCTTGGCATTGTGCAAATACACAATGGAAAAATAATTGATTTGTGCTTCAGTTGCATTTTTAAATAAAAACATTAAGCGCATGTGTTCAGCTTATGTAATTTTAGCAACTAAATGACTCAAACTGTCTAGTTAAGATTAATTTTTGCAATACACATACATGCATTTATTTATGCAAAAATAAGTCATTAGTACTGTACACGTAAAAATATATTTATATTTATATGTTTATATATACCAGGCAAAAGTTTTTAATGTTTTTTTTTTAAAAAGTCTCTGCTGCTCACCAAGCCTGTATTTATTTGATCCAAAGTACAGCAAAAACAGTAAAATTAAGAAATATTTTTGCTATTTAAAATTACTTTTTTATTTGAATATATTTTAAAATGTAATTTATTCTTTTGATTTCAATGCTGAATTTTTAGCATCATTGCTCCAGTCTTCAGTGTCACATGATCTTTCAAAAATCATTCTAGTAAGATTTGCTGCTCAAGAAACATTTATTATTATTATTTTTATTATCAATATTTTTAAAACTATTTATTTTCAGGATTCATTGACGAATAGAAAGATCCAAAGATCAGCATTTATTTTAAATAAAAAGCTTTTCTAACATTATACACTATACCATTCAAAAGCTTGGAGTTGGTATAATTTTTTTTTTTATAATTTTTTTGGTTAGAAATTCTAGAAATTAGTACTTTTATTTAGCAAGGATGCTTTAAATTGATCAAAAGTGATGATAAATATATTTATAATGTTTCAGAAGATTTCTATTTCACCTGAAATAAATTCTACTCAGCTGTTTTGAACATAATAATAATAATAATAATAATAATAATAATAATAATAATAAATGTTTTTAAGCAGAAAATAAGAATATTAGAATGATTTCTGAAGGATCGTGTGACTGGAGTAATGATGCTAAAAATTCAGGTTTAAAAACACAGGAATAAATTACATTTTAAAATATATTCAAATAGAAAACAGTTATTTTAAATAGTAAAAATATTTCAAAATTTTACTGTTTTTGCTGTACTTCGGATCAAATAAATTCAGGCTTGGTGAGCAGAAGGACTCTTAAAAAATATTAAAAACCTTACTGTTCAAACACTTTTGACTCGTACTGTATATATTTGTTTTTGCATTGATTCTTGCATATTAAATGAGGAATATAATACATTAAAATTATTTCAAAATGATATATAATAAACTTGAAAAATAACATGTTATTTTAAATACATTTATAAATAATTGTTTTGAGTCTGATAAATACTTAAAATAAATACAAATATAAAAAAATATATAAGTAATATGTGTATTTACATAATATAAATTTTATTATTTAAAATATATTAATAAATAAGTTTTTAGTCAGATAAATACTTAAAAACAACAAAAGCAATGGCAATAAGCTAAATGGGGAATATTTAACATTAATATTATTTTTAAAAAAATGTTTTTGAGTTTAATAAATACTTGCAAAATATGACAATACCAGTGAGGGTACGTAAGCATACTTTCATATCATTCATAACCTTAATCTTGAGGAATATGATAATCCCCCTTTGATTTGTTTTCCAAATCGTCATCATTAATACTTATTTTAATCTTTACTAGGTTTGCCAAACCCCATATAAGAGGATCCCCGAAGCGTCATTTTTTAACAAGCTTTTTTTGTGACCGCTGGATCACTATAAAAGGAGCTGTGGAGAAGATAAACAGCGAAGACAAAAGAAGGGTTTCTTTCCGAACTCTTTCAGAGAAGGTATGCACATCTGAGATCATTTGTTTCCATATCTGAAATATTTTCCCTCACACCTTCAGTAATTGTCCTATTTCCACTTTGCCACCTATAAAGTTACCTCTTAAATTATAAACAGTCTCTTAACTTGTCCTGGATAGCTTTGACTGACCATATTTCTGAAATGAAAACTTAGTATCACCGAAATGTTCAATGTCATTACGGTTAAAATAATCTGATTCTTAACTTCCAGAGCAAAAATGTACAGATAATTTGTTCACCCCCTTGTCATCCAAGATGTTCATGTCTTTCTTTCTTCAGTCGTCAAGAAATTGTTTTTTGAGAAAAACATTTCAGGGTTTCTCTCCATTTAATGGACTTCTATGGTGCCTGCGAGTTTGAACTTCCAAAATGCAATTTAAATGCAGCTTTAACCTTCAAAGACCGAGACAGCTACCCGCGGCTAAAAATAACAATTGTTCTTAAATGTTTAATAACTTTTGAACCGCTAATCCAATTTGAATGCTTTAAAAAGTCAGGGATATATTGTCTCATTTGGATATTCAGAGGCTCCGTAGTAAATGTGATTACGATCACATTTCCTCAGCAGTGATTCGTCAGATGAAACCAATGCATTTCGGTCCTCTGAGCCAAACAGGATTGTTGATGCTTCATCCCACCCCCATCCCCACATTGGTTCAAATTGTCATCTATTCAACCAATAAACATAGGTTTCGGTTTTTTGAACCACCAATTAGCATGTTTCTTTGGACATTTGAACATACGCGAAAGTAAAGCGCGTCGTGCGTGCATGAAAACAAACGCAAAATAACACATTTGCATGACAGCACTCTTTGAAAAAGCACAGAAATACACACGACAGAGCCTTTTGACATAACACAAACCAAAAACAAGGATGAAACAGCAGTACATATTGGATAAAGCACTGAAATTTGTGTCCCGGTAAAATAGATTCTGACACAGACAGCGGGTCAATCTATTTGGTTGTCATATTATGTAACAAATTCTTATATAGTTAATTTATAACTATAATAATTTGGACTGTTTATATTTTTGTTGCACAAGACAATTTGTGCAATAGTTTCCACTGTGTCCTACACTGTTTGTGTTTATTGTACTCAGATTAAGAATATATTTATCTGAAAAAAAGTTACTTTTTTTATTGTGTTTTTATTACATAACACTGTTTCTGCTATGACTTGACTCCTTAAACGTTTTTGGACATGTCTGTATTGTCAATAAAATAAATAGGCCTGTTTTTCACTGAAAAGCGCCTATAATAATATTGTAAAAAATTCCTTGCATGGGGAATGTTATATGTAGACAAAATTTTATTTGGAAGTGTAAAAAAACCTAAATACAAATTTCTAAAAACAAAAATCCAAACTTCAGGAGTTTTTGTTTGAGTACACAGAGAAAAACACACAACTGTTGCTAGCGTTTTCCCTAAATTCACAAATTTTTAGAGAATATAAAATGAAAATTGGTTATTTTCTAAAGAAAATTACAATTTATATCATTTTTAACATCAAATGCTTGTCTCTGCATGAACTCTTTTGTATTCCAGTTCAATACAGTTAGGGTATGCTGAAAAACTCCCATCTCATTTCCTACTCCAACCTTAAAATCGTCCTACATCACTGCAGAAGTACTGAACCAGTGTTTACAATATGAATATGTAAAGAAGATCAAACGCCCCTTTAAAAAAAAGGTAAAACAGCGATGTAGAAAGATTTTGAAGTTGAAGGAGAAAACAAGATGGGAGTTTTTCAGCATACCCTAACTGTTTTGAACCATAATACACAGAGTAGACACAGAACTAGACAAAATGAGCATTTGAGGTTAAAAAGTATATAAAGTTTTTTGTTTTTTTCGCTAAAAAAGACCCTTCTTTCTCAGCTAGGATCATTTAGAGCTCTTTGAAGCTGTATTTAAACTGCATTTTGGAAGTTTCACTGCAAAAAATGCTTTTCATACTTAGATTTTTTGTCTTTTTGTATTTCCAGACAAAATATCTAAAAATTAAATCAAGAAGGATTTTTTAGACAAGTAAAAAATATTGTCTTCTTTTCAGAAAAAAGAAGTCAAAATTTAGTGAGTTTTTGCTTGAAACAAGCCAAGTAATCTGCCAATGGGGTAAGCAAAATAATCTTATTTCAAGATGAAAACTAGATTATTTTGCTTAATTTTCTTTTTTTCTGAAAACAAGACAATAATTTTTACTTGTCTAGAAAATTCTTCTTGATTTAAGAATTTTTTGATATTTTGGCTGGAAGCAAGACAAAAAATCTAAGTAAGAAAAGCATTTTTTGCAGTGTTCAAATTTGCGGGCACCATAGAAGTCCACTATATGGAGAGCAATCCTGAAATGTTTTCCTCAAAAAATATAATTTCTTTACGACTGAAGAAAAAAAGACATGAATGTTAAATGACAAGGGGGTGAGTACATTATCTGTAAATTTTTGTTCTGGAAGTGGACATTCTTATCTATTTTTCCAGCTGCTTTCCATGTTCGTTTTATATCAATAATTCCTGCATTTATGTCTATTTTTATGGATTGCTTATGGATTACTGTGATGTTTTTATCAGCTGTTTGGACTCTCATTCTGACGGCACCCATTTGCCGCAGACGATCCATTGATGAGCAAGTGATTTAATGCTACATTTCTCTTAATCTGATGAAGAAACAAACTGAAATGACCTTCGACTGTGTACATTTTCAGCAAATTTTCATTTTCCTTTAAGAGCATAGAAGCTAAAATGAAGTTCATACTTGAGTGAAACATAAATGAGAACCCCATTAAGTGTCTTGAACTATGAAAGAGCAACGTCTAAGCAATAACATTTTGGTCTGAGCAACCCTGAGGCTGCATTTTCCTCATGTTCCATTTACACAGGCTGGTGTTTACCGAAGCAATTCAGGTTAAGTGCTTTTGTTGAAGGGCACAGCTGCCCTATTCCCACCTGGGAAACGAGGTAATGCAATCATGATCTCCATGCCAAGCTATAGATGTGAAATGAGCTATATGCTATCGGTAAGCCGCGTGCGCTGTAGAAAAGCCAGAGCGGTGACGTTGTTTTATACCCAACCCCCGCCCCGTAGCGCCGAAGAGTGGAGATAATTACATATTGATAGGCGAGCCATAATTAATGATGATGAGCTTAGCGGCAATGCTATCTGCGCAGGATCCCATCCAAACGCAGGGTGCGATTATGCCAAAGGCCTCGCGTCGAGTTGCCAGCCATTTGTCGGGCTGTTTCATTTGAATCTGTGGCACAGTTTGATTTGGTAACTGCACTGAATGAAACGGCACGTCTGAGTGTCAATAGTTCAGGAGGTACCTTGTGAGATGAAGTCAGGCCTGGTATTGATTTCTGAAATCAATTTATTTGTTATTGACATGGAGGTCTTAAGTAGGTACAGCTGGCCTGATCATTTCTTTCTTTGTTTTGGGTTTATTGTGTTTTCAAGTTCAATACAATTCAGTACAAAATTGTGTTTTCATTCCACCACCCATATGTTAATAATAATAAAAATTAATTTAATTGTAAAATCTGATTCATACTGAATCACTTGTTCTAAAAGGTTCCCTCATATTTTGTGATAGAGAATCAAATTCATTTTTGGTGATTGGTTTCATTCTTAGCATTTTTCTTTCTATCATATGTTGCAGAGTCTGATTCATTCTAGTGAATCACTTCATCTTAAATGGCTCTCTTTTTTTTAAATGTTGCACTAGAAAGGTCATTTCAGATTTACATTGTAAAGTCTGATTCACTTTTGTGAACTGTTTTGTCTTAAATGATTCTCTCATGTTGCATGAGTCTGATTCATTGTAGTGAATCACTTTATCTTAATTGGCTCTCTCTTTCATATGTTGCTCTAAAGTCTTATTCACTTTTGTGAATCGTTTCCGTCTAAACGATTCTCTGTTTCTTATATCTTACATTGTAAAGTCTGATTCACTTTTGTGAACTGTTTAGTCTCAAACGATTCTCTCATGTTGCATGAGTCTGATTCATTGTAGTGAATCACTTCATCTTAAATGGCTCTCTCTTTCATATGTTGCTCTAAAGTCTGATTCACTTTTGTGAACTGTTTCATCTTAAATGATTCTCTCATGTTGCATGAGTCTGATTCATTGTAGTGAATCACTTCATCTTAAATGGCTCTCTCTTTCATATGTTGCTCTAAAGTCTTTATTCACTTTTGTGAATTGTTTCCGTCTAAACGATTCTCTGGCTCTTACATCTTGTGTTTTGTCTCTCTCTTTCATATATGTTGCTCTAAAGTCTGATTTACTTTTGTGAACTGTTTCGTCTTAAATGATTCTCTCATGTTGCGTCAGTCTGATTCATTGTAGTGAATCACTTCATCTTAAACTGTTCTCTCTTCCATATGTTGCTCTAGAAAGCCACTTATTTGTGAATTGTTTCGGTCTAAATGATTCTCTCTTTCTCATTTGTTGCGTTGTAAAGCCTGATTCACTTTTGTGAACTGCTTTGTCCTAAAATATTCTATCATGTTGCATGAGTCTGATTCATTCTAGTGAATTGTTTCATCCTAACTGGTTCTCTCTCCTTTAGGTTTCATTAGAGAGTCTGATTTGGTTTAGTGAATCGAAAACCTGATTCATTTTAGTGAATCACTTTGACTAAACCATTCTCTTTCAGCACTGGGGAGTTTGATTTGTTCCCACAGTTAGTTCCTAATTTAGTCCCTTTAATTTAAACCTATAAGCAAATGTCTTTTCACATTAAGTTGCACCAAATGAGAAAGTGTGCAAAACACTTCAGTGAAGTTTTTTAATCAACACACCCCACGTCCAGATATGAAATTAACATATATCCTGTGGATATTTTTTGGACATGGCTTGGTAAGCAAAGTTATTTCATAAATGTTAATTTATTCATAAATATACTTTCACGATCCATGCCCTCATTATATCTTTATTTGCCAGCTAATTAACAACGTATTTCTTTTATTCAGCAAGTTAGGCTAATGTCACATAGCATAATTAATATTCATGAGCAAGCTTTCATAGTACTTGACAGCATGCATGAATGTCCATGTTCTCTTCATACAATTTATACTGCTAACACATTAGTGAAGATGCACTGAAATATTTATGAATGTTATGAATGAGTTTCATATATTCACATTTGCTCATATACTGCTAATCTGTACTGATCTGACCGATGTTGTTTTTGGTAGCTAATAAGAGTTATATTAGAAAGTGTCATGAATATAATTTTCTTCACAAGGTTAGGGTTACCATTGTTTAATGCTGCTTGTCAGATTAATCAAATACAGCGGTATAATATGTAAATTATAGATTTTATATATATTTAAGTGATTGGATTGATGTTTATATTACTTGATATACAAATACATAAGTTTTTCTATATTTCTGTATAAATGTGACCCAAAATATTATCAGATTTTCATATGTTCTGAAAGTAGATAAAGAGAACCCAATAAAACAAGTGAGAGAAAAATATTTATATTGTCATTTATTTATTGAGAAAAATGATCCAGTGATGCATGTCTGTGAGGTGCAAAAGTATGTGAATCTTTGCTTTCAGTATCTGATGTGACCCCCTTTTGCTGCAGTAACTGAAGGTAAAGATTCTTGTAAATGCTGATCAGTCCTGCACAATAACATGTAGGTGTTTTAGCCCATTCCTCAGTGCAGAACCACTTCAACTCTGTGATGTTGGTGGGTTTCCTCCTATGAGCTTCTTGCTTAGGTTATTCCACAACGTTTTAATTGGATTAAGGTCTGGACTTTGACTCAGCCATTCCAAAACATTAACTTTGTTCTTTGGTAGAATGACTTGTGTGTTTGGGGCTGTTGTCTTGCTGCATGACCTACATTCTCTTGAGACTCTGTTCTTAAACAGGTGTCCTGACATTTTTCTTTATAATTTGCTGGTATAACTCAGAATTCATTGTTCCATCAATGATGATAGGATGTCCTGGCCAAGATGCAGCAAAACAGGCCCAAGCCATGGTACTACCACCACCACGTTTCACAGATGGGAGAAGATTCTTAAGCTGGAATGCAGTGTGTTCTTTTCTCTGAAATTTCTATTTTGGTTTCATCCATCCATTAAACCATTCTCCAGTAGTCCTCTGGTTTGTCCACATGATCTTTAGCAAGCAATATTTTTTGGGGAGAAAAGTGGCTTTCTTCTTGCAACTCTGCCATGCGCACCACTGGTTGCTCAGTGTTCTCCTGATGGTGGACTCATGAACATTAGCAAATGTGAGAAATATCTTTAGTTGCTTAGAAGTAACTCAGGGAACTTTTGCGACCTCGCAGACTATTACACGTTCTGCTTTGAAGTGATCTTTGTTGGTTGACCACTTCTCAGGAAGTTAACAGTGGTCTTTAATTTCCTCTTATTTGTACACAATCTGCCTGACTAAATTTTTGTGGCATCCAAACTCTTTAGAGATAGTTTTGTAACCTTTTCTAGCCTGATGAGCAACAAGAAGTCTTTTTCTGAGGTCCTCAGTAATCTCCTTTGTTTGTGGCATGATTCACTTCCAAAAACATAATCAGACTTTGATAGATCTCTGTTCTTTGAATAAAACAGGTCACGCACAGACATTTGATAGTCATTGATAGTCACTGAAAACACATCTGCACAGATGGACTCTAATTTCACCTTTAAATTGATTGCTAATCCAAGAGATTCACATACTTTTGCACCGCACAGGTATGTAACACTGGATCATTTTTCTCAATTAATAAATAACAAAGAAAATATTTTTCTCCCACCTTTTTTTAAATTGGGTTCTCTTTGTCTACTTTCAGTACAGTACTCAGTCTGATGATGTTTTGGGTCATATTTATGCACAAATATAGAAAATTCTAAAGGGTTCATAAACTTTCAAACGGCACTGTATGTCATGCATGTTCAATAGTCTACCTACAATCTGTTTGTATCAAAGTTTTGATTTAGTTCTGATGCAGAGGTCTGAGCCGGTATCATAGCACTGAAGCTGAGATTTTGCTATCGAGTGATCCCTAGTGTGATCCGGATGCCTCGATTTGATATGTCTGGGCTGCTGGTGTGTATCAGGTAATGTGTGTGTGTGTGTGTGTGTGTGTGTGTGTGTGTGTTTGTGGGCCCGTAGGGGACAAGGCTTTGTGAGAGTGATGGTCCGTGTCTACAGGACTGCAGTGAGGACAGTGTCACCATGACTGATGGGGAGAGCTCTGAGATGGGCTGTGTTGAGGGTAGTGGAGCGTGTAATGAACGCTAACTCACTCTCCGCGGCTTCCTCTTCCTTCACATCCCTGTACTGTTCTCCTGGGCCAGGTATACCCGCTGAATGCACAAGTGTCTTTTTAATGAGCTGTGATAGTAGAGCCACGTACGGCTGCTTTGCTCATCCAATCAGAGTTTAGGTTAACAACTGTAACTTTTGTAATATTCATTTTACTGTTTTGAGTCTTTTTAATTCAAGTGTTTCATCGTGTGAAGATATTCTTGGGCCAGAGACGGTGTCCGTATCAAATTGAATTTACAAAAGTGATTTTATATGCATAGAAAGCATATTAAATGCAGGTTTCAACTTTAATTTTAATGTCAAAATATAGGTAAAATAGTGTAAAAATAAACAGCATACCTATTCAGACTTATGCTTATTCAAATATATAAAAGAATAAGATATCATACTAAATTTGAATGTAGTTTAAATGCGTAAAAACATTTTGCAGACAAACGGGTAAAACCTACTGGTTTAAATGATGGTGGCAAAGATTGGTAAATATTTAAAATTACTATTAATTTGTTTTTGGGGGCTATTTTTAGTTCAAAATGAAAAAAAAAACAAAAGAATATGAATAAGGCACCTGGTATTTGTGAAGTAGAAAAATAACTATTTTATTAACTAATATTTAAAATAATAATGAACTATTTTCATTCCATAAAGCAGGGATTACCAAAACTGTTTTTGTGTTTTTGTCAGCTGAACCCCTTTTATCTAAAATATTTAAAATCTCAAATTGAAAATGATACATAAATGCAAATTGATACTTTCATTTATCAAGAATGCATTCAATTGTTCAAAAGTGACGGTAAAGATATTTATAATGTTACAAAACATTTCTATTTCAAATAAATCCTATTTATCAAGGAATCCTGAATGTTTTTTTTATTATATTTATTTATTTTTAATTAAATCATTTTTATATGATTTAATTAAATTAGGAACCTCAGTTTGGGAAACCCTTCCTTTAAATAATAATAATAATTCATAAAAAAATATATACACTACTGTTCAAAAGTTTGGGGTCAGTAAGACTTGCAATTTTTTTTTAATGAAGTCAAGGCTGCATTTATTTTATCAAAAATACAGAAAATAAACTGTAATATTACAAAATGTTATTACAATAGAAAATAATGGTTTTTATTTTCATATACTTTAAAATATAATTTATTCCAGTGATGCAATGCTGATTTTTCATCAGCTGTTACTCAGTTTCCCAGGCTTAAGTGTCACATGATCTCTCAGAAATCATTCTGATATTCTGAATTATTAGTAGAATTATCAGTTTTGGAAACAGTTGTGCCACCAATGTTTTTTTTTTTTTTTGAACCTGTATTTTTTTCTTTCAAGAACAACATTCAAACTATAAATCTTTTCTAGCAATGTAAATCTATTATGTCACTTTTTATAAATGTAACAATTTATTCATTTCTTTCAAAAAAAAAAAAAAAAGAATAAACATTTACTGACCCCAAACTTTTAAACGATGTTACAAAACATATGTCTTAAATGAAGATGAGAAATTAATGGAAGACATTTATAAAATCTTATAAAATTTATATAAATCTATTTCAAATATATGCTGTTTTGAAATTTCTGTTCATCAAAGAATTCTTATAGAATTATATTATATTATATTATATTATATTATATTATATTATATTATATTACTTTTTTATGTGATTTAATTAATTTAGGAATCCCAGTTGGGGAAACCCTGAATAAATAAATAAATACATACATACATACTTGCATAGTGACAGTAAAGACATTTATAATGTTGCAAAACATTTCTCTTTCAAATAAATGCTCTTTTGAACTTTCTATTTATCAAACAATCCTATACAATTTCATTGTTCATGTTTTTCACAAAACGATTAAGCAGAACAACTTGCAAATTCAAATGAAACAAAATCAATTCATTCAGTTATGTCTGTTAAAGTAAAATTGATTTGCTATTTTTGATGTTGATGGACCAGCTACTCTACACCATTATTCTGATTGCTTCACAGCACATTGTCAGTCTATTAATATATTATCATCAATACAATCAGATCTCTGATGATTGGTCACTTGACATGTCAATCAAGTCTCTTCCTGACTGGTTATTGGCCAGAATGTGGCTAGTCAAAAGTCTACTTCTTAGACAATCACTTTTTTTCCCCCCTCAGCTCGTCTCCTTTAGTGTGACCTTGTGCCCAGTGATGTGGTGGGCTCACTGTGACACTTCCATGCTGCTGGGTGTCAGCAGTGATGATGGTTGGCCTTCAGTCCCAGATGGCTCCCATATGGTTGAACACACCTTCAGCGTCCGTGATTGATCCCTTCCCCACTAAACACTCTTACGGTACACACCACACCCTCTCCCTTGCATATTCACCCAGTATGTTCTTGCTCTTAATAATGCACACTCACACACTCTCGCATTGTTTATAAGCTGGTACTTTTCATACGCGTCCTTGCTGCATTGACAGGTTTGTGTGATGAATAGTCGAGCGCTTGTCATTACCTGTGGTGTGCGTTCTGTTCTTCTAGCGCGTGCTTTAAATACAGCTTGTGTCAAGTCAAAAGGTTCCTCCATTCATCTGCAGACACCAGCGAAGTGCTGCATGGGGAAGAAATTGTGCAAAGGAGGCAGATACCGCATTATGAGCTGCGAAATATATGACGTGGTACGAGCAGCAGGAAATAGGGGCTTCGGCACAGTAACTTCTCTAAAAAATAACTTGATTACATTTTTTAGTAGCTTGACAGTAGCTCAGAGTTTTTTTAATTAGATTTTCTAATTTTCTTCAAACAGTAGGAACATAATAATCAAACACACTCTTTTATATGAATTCAATTTAGTAACCATCATTTACTTTAATAACACAATTATATTATACCATATTCTATATTATTTTTAATATATTATGTTACATTATTAATATAGTTAACATAGAGCCTTTTTTTTTGAATTTCTTATGTTAATAAAGTTATTAATTTGTGTGGGTGACAAATAGAATATATGTGCATGTCTATAAAAGACAATTGGCAGAAGTTTCTTTATTTGTCTCACTTTTGCAAAAAGTGATTTTAATGTATTTTATTGCATTAAATAAGAAGAAAAAAGGGGAAATTGGCCTTGGCAGAACTAAAATAAATTAAAGCTAAATAAATAAATAATAAAGAAAGAAATGCATAAAAATGACAAAAGTTTATAACAAAATTGCAAAAATCTGTACAAATATTAAAATGAAAACTGAAAATGTGAAATTTGGCTTTGGAAGAAATAAAGCAAAATTAAATAAAATAAACAAACAAACAAACAAACATACATACTACAACCTAAAACTAATAAAAAAACAGCAAAAGTGCTTAACAAAATTATTAAAACTTTATAGAAATAAAAGAAAGCTAATTAAATTAAATTAAATTAAATTAATAAGCGAACAAAATACTTACTCTAACCTAAAATAATAAAAATGGCAAAAGTTCATAACAAATTGGCTAATATTTATACAAATATTTAAAATGAAAACTAAAAATATAAAAATTAAACCCAATTTAAGCTTTAAAAAATACAATAATAGTATATAAATAATAGTTAAATAACATTTTATTGTATGTAAAGTAAAAATTTTAAGTAATATACATACAAGAAAATAAAAACATATTTTTCTAATTTTGTTGTTTTTAACTAAAGCCAAAAGCATTAAAAAAAGGGTTAATTGAAATAAAGCTGAAATAAAATATAAATAATAGCTAAAAATTGAAATTAAAAAAATTGAAATAAAATAAATTAAACCTAGATAAATAAATAAATAAAAATGACAAAAGTTCATAACAAAATTGCTCAAATTTATACAAATATTAAAATGAAAGCTTAAAAAATGAAAACCTAATAAAAAAAGTACAATATTACTATATAAATAATGCTAAAACATCACATTCATCACATCACAAATATATATATATATATATATATATATATATATATAATATATAATAAAAATATAGTTTTCCTGCTTTGTTGGTACTAAAATTTATTTATAAATAATTATAATTTAAAATATTCAAATTAAACCTAATTTAAACAGTAAAAAATACAATAATAGTATATAAATAATACTAAAATATCAGATTTATCACATATCACAAATATCACAATAACATTTTATTGTATGTAAAGTAAAAATGTTAATATAAATATATATTTTTTTCTGCTTTGTTGTTGTTACCTAAAACCAAAATAATTACAAATGTTTTTATTAATTGAAATAAAGCTGAAAAAAAAAAAACATAAAAAAAAAATAAAAAATTTGAAATTGAGCCTAAAAAATTATTATTCTTTTTTAAATTAAACCTAATGTAAACGGAAAAAAATACAAGAATAGTATATAAAGGATACTAAAATATCACATTTATCATATGACAGATATCACAATAACATTTTATTGCATGTAAATTAAAATGTTAAGTAATATACATATAAAAAAAATTACAAATATATTTTTCCTTTTTTGTTGTTAACTTAAACCAAAACCATTAAAAATATTTTTATTAACTGAAATAAAACTGAAATAAAATATAAATAATAGATAAAAATGTACATTTTTAAATAAAAAAATTATTCAATTAAATTAAATTATTAAAACTTATACGCTAAAAGTAAAAACTAAAAATTAAAAAGATGAAAGCACATTAAAAAAAACCAATAATACTATATAAATAATGCTAAAATATCACTTAATATTTGCTGATTTTAATTAGTAATTTCTATTCTGGTTTTACAATTTCTTTTTTAAATATAGCTGAACAGGACAGCTGGACAGGCTCAAAAGTTTCCTAAAAAGTTCCCCAAAATCCCCCAAAACACTCGTTCTGCAAACTTTTTTAAGCAATAGCAGCCATTATACCTGAATAATAAATTACTGCCAGGTCTGATGCAGAGGAGCATGGGCTTATTGTTTTGAAATGGAAAAATGAGCAATGGTACATTTGAAAGTTGTCACGCATACGGAGATGATAAACATCTGGAGTCTGTGTTTGTTCTACAGCTCCTCCAGCTTGTTCCTAATGTATATATTAATGTCAGTTGGTTTAACACGTGGCTCATGAAAGTGACTGATGAATTCTACTCATGCCGTCAGGCTCCGCTGTTGTGGTTAGTTAAGAGGACTGTGGGCTTAGAGCTTTCCCAGTGGACTCATGCTGTGTTTTCAGAGGTCTGCGGCCACTGCAAGACGCTCAGCTCGTGTTTTACATGCGGTCTAACCAGGTGTGATTTGATAAATGGTGACAGTCGTAATGTGTTAATGTGAGTTTTTCGTCTAACCATCTGGGAGAAGTTTGTAAGCTGCTATATTTCAAGCCCCGCCCACAATGAGATCTCATTGGTCAAAAATATCTTGAGTTTCTTCCTATTTGATGCAATATTTCTGCATAATATATAAAAAACTAGTTTAACAAGTATTACACAAAGGCGTAATATAGTGTCATTTTTATTTTTCCCTTCTGTGTTGATTGCATCATTTGCAAATGTTTGACTTGCCAGATATTTATATGCTTGCACATTATAGAGCCCTATGAAATCTGTTTTTATTTTTTTCCCCACCAAATTAAATTTTTGTTAAATTAATTAATTCATTTATTTCTTCTTCTGGATTCTGTTTTAATATATTACATTTTAGTAATCGAAAATGTAACAAATGTATTAAGAGTTAATTTTTTTTTCCTAAATTCAATTTGATCTTTCCCACATTTTTCTTAATTTAATGGTTTTATTTAATTGTAGTAATCATAAAATTATTCATAAAACATAAGAATATATGAATGTATTAAATTTTACAACAACAGGGACATATTATTTTTATTATTATTATTATTATTATTATTATTATTATTATATTTTTATTTTTTTCTCAGAAATTCAGTTTTTTATTAATTAATTCATTTATACAGTTAAGTTTTTCCCCCCTACATTTATTTTTATCTTTCCCACATTACGTTTTCCATGAATTTGGATTGAATGGTTTTATTTAATTTTAATAATCATAAAATAATAATAAAGTACTTTATAAAACATTAATAATTTCTGAATTAATAATAATAATAATAATAATAATAATAATTATTATTATTATTATTCATATTTAAATGTTTTTCAGAAATTCTTACTAATTACTAATTAGTTATTTTGGATTCTGTTCTAATGGTTAAATTATTATTAGTTTTTTATTAAAAAGCATGTCTAATTAATTGAAATCATGAGACTTATACAATTTAACAAATGTATTCAAAGTAAAAAAAAATCCCCCTAAATAAAATTTTATCTTTTCCACATTACATGTTTTAAATGTATTTTTTTCTAGATTTAATGTTTTTATTGAATTTTAATAATCATGAAATAATCATAATATAATTCATAAAACTTCAATAATTTATTGATTCATTAACTCTTACAATAATATGACTATATTATTATTATTGTTATTATTCTGAAATGCCTTTATGAATCATGGACAGTTGTTTCACCTACATATTACATATTAAAGAGACAGTGTCCAAATATTGTCATACAAAATAGCTTAAGGTTTCATATTTTTCCACAATATTACCGCATAATATGAAAAACTAGAATAAGACTGACACAAAGTCTCAACATAGTAACCATAATTGCAAAAAAATAGATTTCAGAATATGATTTAAATTTAAATTCAGAATGCAAGATTCTAAATAGAATTTTTGTGTTAGGAATTACAATCAAAATGGAATCTGAAAATCCAAAAATTCAAAGAAACTGGAAGTGTAGTTTTTATTTTCACTTGAAAAAAAGATCTCGAAAAGAATGATGTCCACTGAACATAGATGCCGGGAATCTTCTCATGCGATCATCTCATCAGTATTAGCTCGGGGTGGTGTTGGTGCTATGACAGAAAATCTCAGAGAGATCTTTAGACAAATGAGTCTTCTTTCCAGCCCGCTCTGACGTCCTCTATGAGATTAATGTGATCCCTTCAGGAGGCCTGAGAGCACCAGGATGACAGTGTAATTGCTCCTCTTCGTTCCCGGTGCCTGAAGTAGACTCATATAATCATATAAATATTATATGGACCGCATTATCTTTATGCATTTGATTGTCATGTTCAACACATAGGATATGAGATGTGCTGCTTTTTACTCATCCAGAGGGGTCATTCCTGTTCTGAAGTACCTAAGTTACTAATATGACTTCCATCTTTAAAAATTGTGAGTTTAATATGTGAGCCAATATATTAAGACATAGATTATTGGAACATGACCTGCGCTGGCTTAATAACCTCACCGTTAGATAAAACCAGAAGGCGTTCGGCGTATTCCTCAACAGACCCGTGGCTTGGCACATCGTCAGATCTTTTATTTAATTGGACGGTTTTGAATTTCTCAGCCTTTCGCCGCGAGGCTTTTAAACGAGTCCAAGCGCCGTATCGTGTCCCTACGGCTCGGCGTTGAGGGGGGCGAGCGTCCATCAGCTGCGCGTATGGGACGGGAAACCTTTAGCTCACTGTTTCCATTGTTCTGGGAAGGTCAGGTGCAGCGGAGTGGAATGAGAATGGAATGAGATGACAAGGCCGAGAGATAACACACAATAGAGGGGAACCCGGGTCACGGCACTTTGTTTTACTGGATCTTTAACACTCAGGACAGGCTCAGTCATGATATAGTGCTCACAGCAATGCTACTCTCTTTAAAGGTTGTCCTGCTAGTGCTTCAAAGAAAATTAGCCCCTCAAACATTGCCATGCATTTTTTTTGTTTGTTTTTACTTGGGTAGGTGACAATATGGAAGCCCGTTTCCGCCACTGAATAATTATTATTTTTTTTAAATGTTATTACGACTTGTTATCTCACAATTCAGATTTTTTTTAAGTCAGTTTTCTCCTCAGAACTGGACTTTATAACTTGCAGTTGAGAGTTTATATCTCACAATTCTGAGAATTGAGAACAGTTCTCCTTCATGTTTCTGGTGGACGATCTTTGGAGCGATATGTGGAGGAGTTCCTGAGTGTTTTACACCTGGTGAGCTGGAGCGATCACATGCTTAATGCTTGCTTCAGGATGGGACTAGATGATAACAATTTGTTTAGATTCCTTTCTCCTATTGACTGTTACAGACCCATAGTGGATTTCATAAAGTATGTTTTCGATTTAAATGGTTCCAAGTTTTTTGTTGATGTGGAGGATTCTAATCCTCCTCCCATCTGGAAGCATGCAAATGCTCCTGCTCCCCAGAAACCAGAAACCTTGTCTGAGTCCCCGGCCAAGATGGCCACCTCGCCTGGGTCCCCTGCCAAGATGGAGTTGGTGGACATAATGGACATGGCGCTTCCACTGGAGTTTTCCACCCCATACTCTCTCCTTCGTCTCCGCTGGTCCCGTCCAGCACCCTTGAGTCTCCGCTGGTTCTGTCCAGCCCTCCAGAGCTGGTCCTCCTGAGCGCCTTCCAGTGCCAGCTCCAAAAGAGCACCATCCAGTGCCCGCTCCTCCAGAGTGCCCTCCAGTCCCCGCTCCTCCAGAGCGCCCTCCAGTGCCTACGCCTCCTGGGCGCCCTCCAGTGCCCAAACCTCCGGAGCGCCCTTCAGAGCCCGCTTCTCCTGAGCGCCCTACAGAGCCCTCTCCTCCTGAACTCTTGCGGGCTGGTAGATCCCTAATTCCCCCAAAGAAAATTTTGGGGGGACTGCCTGCTCCACCATGGCCCCCCTAGCTCCTTGATCCGCCTTGGCTCCCTGAACTACCTGTTCCGCCATGGCTTCCCGAACTGTCTGCTTCACCATGGCCCCCCGAGCTCCCTGATCCACCATGGCCTCCCGAACTGTCTGCTCCGCCATGGCTCCCCAAAGTCCTTGATCCACCATGGCTCCCCAAGCTCCCTGATCCACCATGGCCTCCCAAACTGTCTGCTCCGCCATGGCTCCCCAAAGTCCTTGATCCACCATGGCTCCCTGAGCTCCCGGATCCGCCCCGAAGGCCTTCCATGTCTCCCTCAGTTACCGGCCTCCAGGGCGCCCACCCAGTTGATGTTACGGTGCGGGAGGCGCCTTCCGGGAGGGGGGAGTAATGTCTGGGTTTTGACTTGTGTTCCCCCTGTCTTAGTTCCTGTTTGGTTCCTGTTTTTCCTTATTTGGTCATGTTCCTGAGTTGCCCTGATTAGTAGTTCTGTTTTACCTGGTCCCAGTTACTTATCCTTGTTTGTTTAGTATTTATACCCCCGCCTGTCCTCAGTTTCTTTGTCCTGTCTAAAGTTGCATTACGTAGTTGTTTTCTCCTTGGTCCCCTTTTTGGATTTGACGTCCTGGTTTCTTCGTTCTGCATCATGTTTCTCACCCCGACAACCCGTGACAGATACAAAGTCGCAATTGCGAGAAAATTGTGGGATATAAATGTACAATTTCCGAGAAATAAAGTCAGAATTGCGAGACATAAACCTGCAATTCTGACTTTATTTCTCGCAAATTGTACATTTATATCCCACAATTCTGACTTTATAACTCGCAATTGTGCGTTTATATCTCACAGTTCTGGGGAAAAAGAATTGTCAGATAAAAAGTCACAATTACATTTTTTATTTTTTATTCAGTGGCGGAAACAGGCTTCCATATGACAAATAGCCAGTAAAAGAATGCTTGTTTTTCTTTTGTAAAAGACCGTTTTTGAAGAAATGCGTAGTGTGAAGTCTGATCTTTGAAAAAATATAAAGGGTCACTAACTTCTTCAATTCTTTCATTGTTTTTTTTAAACATTTCAATTGAGCTGTACCATAAATTTGTCCTATAATGTGACACAGCAAAATTAAGAAAAAATCTCTTAATAATATACAAATAGCATGAGAGAGATTTATCTTCATTGTTAGACACTTCTTTTTATATATAGTGTCATTTATTTAATATGAAATTATAATTAACATACTTTTCCCCATGACTTGAATTTCAAGATAAACTTTGCTGTCATTCATTCAAAACAGCTGAAAGTTAAACTATTTTAAGATGAGTGACATTTAAATCTCATCTATTGCTATTTTTTTTAAAGATATTTTGAGATAAAAAACAATCTGTGGTTCTTTTGAGTGTATCACACCATAGGACATTACGTCACACTAAAGGACAGAAATGGTAGTTGTTAAAGTAAAATTTCTGTTTACATTTAATTTCAAAAGAGAAAGACAGTTGATATAAACAATATCAACATGTCAAGAGTTCAGATGCAAAACCAGCTAAAAGCCATCTCGGTCGAAAATGAGATGCATATTATACATCCATCAAATACTTTTACTTCAACCTCGCTAAAAACCCACCCTCAGCCCAATCAAAAGTACCACTACTTACATAGAAACCTATACATCGGAGGCTGATAAAAATCATTATTTAAAGAAAGATGTCAGATGGATTTAGATGCTTTTGCATGTGAATTCTTCATGTATTTTTAAACAAATCCAGTCTCTTAGTCAATCAGTATGTTACTGAAACTTTTCTAGCCCCTTTACTGCATGTGCAGCACAGCTATATATGATTGATATTCAAACTATATTCACTAGGATGTAAATGCATTTTTTTTTTTTGTTTAAACTATATGCCTACTCTTTTTAAGGTGTCATTTGGATTCTATTTACTTTCTGCATCGTTTAGGGTCTCCTTCCTTCTAGTGAATCCCTGTTAGTTTTCTGTCAATATTTCCATGTCCTCTCTCTTCCAATAATTTCTCTGCCTCAATGCTTTCTGTTTCAAAAACAAAGTATCACATTTTATACTTATTTTCAAGACACTTTAAAACAGTACACGTTTTCTGCACAAACATTAGAAAATAGTATAATTAATGTAATTATTGCATTTAAGAATACTGAAAATGGTCAAAAAAGAATAAAAAGGAGTTAAACAAAACATATTTAATTATTTAAAATGCTTCTGAAAGAGACCTTGTCCTCTGGTGTGACAACTTTTGTCCTATGGTGTCACACCGCAGGACATTATCTGTTACACCATAGGACGTTTCAGTCTTTTGTAATGAGCTAATCTGTCATTAGTGGTTTGCAAGACACATTTGCATAATTTTCCATGATTATGCAGTTTGACATACATATATATATATATATAATTTAGGGGTGTCACACCAAAGGACTACAAAATGTAACACTTTTGTAGTGGTTTCAAAAAAGATAAATATTTGAACAATTCTGAGATGGGCTTGACAAGGGGCTTCAGTTACATAATCAATAATGGGGTCCTACAAGTTTTTTTTCTGGAATTGGGTGATTTAAAATCAGGATATGGTGTCACACCAGAGGACATGGCTTTCAGAGGCAAAATGTATCAAGTTCCTACACTTTCAGAAATATATAAATATAAATATATAAAAATGATTGCCATTTACAAAAAAAAAGACACTTTTAAGACATTTTTAAGCTTTTCCTTTTTATTTATAAACGTTTAAATTTATTAAATCATGCTTGAGGCAGTCACACCATAGTACAATTTTGACATTTGGCACCAAAAAACAAACATTGCAGCTTTTTTAACAACAGTTCCATGTGGGACAAACAAATGTTTAATGATTTACAGCATTTTTAATAACAACAATATAAAATATATTCAGTTTTATCTTGTGGTACAGTGGAAAATGCCATGTCAAGTCAACAACCCACTTGCCTTGATGGCTTTATGGCATATGTTTGATCATGTTTTTCTATTGTGCTTGCGTGCATTTGTTTTTACAAAAGCTCTGAGAAAGAAATCTACTTTTTCTTCATGCCTGTCATCTGTAGTCATGGTGACTGTTTGCATAATGCATGCATTGCACTCAGAGTCACAAAAGAGCACAGTGCAGGCATGTGTTGATTTTTAGCAGTCAGAAATCATCCCTGACTGCCTTTTGGTCACAGAAAACCTGCAAAGTGAAAAGGGCTTAGAGATAAAATGGAATAGCAGTATTCTACTGTCGCTTCCAAGCTTACTAGCAATGAAACCAGACCTTAAAGGATTTGGTGATTGTGCAATCGCACAATTTAATGCAAATGCAACCAATCCATTATTAATCAGCATAGCTTGAGGTTTGATCTTATTTCCACAATGTTTCTAAGAAGTATGACACAAAGTCTCAATATACTATAGTAACTACTGTACTGTACCAGTTAAAAGTTTTTAAATGTTTTTTAAAGAAGACTCTTCTGCTTACCAAGCCTGCATTTTTTATCCAAAATACAGCAAAAACTGTAAAATTTTAAAATATTTTTTTTCTATTTAAAAATACTGATTTCTATTTGAATGTACTTTAAAATGTAATTTATTCATGTGATTTTAAAGCTGAATATTTCGCATCATTACTCCAGTCACATGATGCTTCAGAAATTCTAACATGCTCATTTGCTGCTCAAAAAACTTACATTTTTGTTATTATGTTGAAAACAGCAGTAGATTTTTTTCAGTTGTTTTTTTTTTTTTTGATGAATAGAAAGTTCAGAAGAGCAGCATGTGTCTGAAATATAAATATTGTGTAACATTGTAAATGTCTAATATCATCACTGATCAATTTAAAGCATCCTTACTATATATAAGTATTAGTTTCTTCATTTCTTTCCCAAAATAAAAAAATTATACTGACTATACTGTGCTGATCTTTGGATCTCTATTCATCAAAAATTCCTGAAATTGTACTGAACTGTTTTAAATATTGATACTACTACTACTAATAATAATATTGACTGTTTTGTGAGCAGCAAATCAGCATGTGACACTGAAGACTGAGTAATGATGCTGACAATTCAGCTTTGATCACTGAAATAAATTACATTCTAAAATATATTCAAATAGAAAACCGTTAATTTAAATTGTAAAAATATTTTTTAAAAATTACTGATTTTGCTGTACTTTAGATCTTGCAAATATGTTTGACTTTGTTGTCTTGCACCAAATATGTAAAATTTAAAAGTAAAATTAAATTCTACTGTTGTTTCCAAATGTACACCCATTAAACCAGATCAACCCTCCTCTAGCTTTTGGTGATGTTATGATTGCAAGAATTAATGCAAATGCAGCCAATCCATTATTAATCAACATTCATTATTTGTAATAGCTTGAGGTTCAGTTCTTATTTCCGCAATATTTATTCATAATATGAAAAACTATTATAACAAGTAGGACACAAAGTTTCAACACACTATAGCAACTATAATCGCAAAACAAAACAAAACATTTTTTTAGGTATTGTGGACAGCCTATTTGTGAATCTGAAAATGTGCAATTAAAATTTAAGGAAATAAAAATGGAATTCAATTCTACTGTTGTTTTCAAACATACAACCATAAAACCGGATCAATCCTCTCCCAGGATTCGGTGATGTTGTAATTGCAAGAATGAATGCAAATGCAGCCAATCCATTATTAAACAACATTCATTATTTGTGATAGCTTGAGGTTTAATTTTTATAACTAGCCAAGTATGACGGTCCGTGTACTTTTGCGTCCATTCGTTTCTCGTTTTTTTGACCATGACGGAAAAATGAAAAAAGAAGGTTATTGTATTTTTAAATGCAATGCTAAAAACAAAAATTGAAATTAAAACCGTATACACAAAATTGTGTGCAAAATAATAAACATTAACGTGGGTCCGTGGTCCGTGTACGTTCATTTGTTTTTCAATTTGAAATTAAATACGCAGAAAGGGGAAAACGGCTCCTTTATTTGTTTTTTTCGTTTGTTCGGAAAAATTGGAAAATGAGATTTCGGCTTGATTTTTCGTTTTTTGTTTCACGTGTAGAATTCGTTTTCCACGTGTGGGCGGTCACGAGACGCCCCCTTCCGCCGATTGGTCAACCAAATCTGGGCCGGTGAATCTGTTACATTCAACAAAATAGCCTAGTCCATTATTTATTTAGGCTATTTTCATTCTTTTTTTTAAAATTTTAGATCTTTAGATCAAGCGACTAGTTGTGCACACTTATTCCTGGCAAAATGAATGGCTGTGATACAGTACAGTAAAAATTTAATTCTCTATCGTCGGTACCTTCAGCTGATTTGTATTACAGATTTACACTGACCATCGCTTGTCCAAAATTGAGCATAATGTCTAAAAGAAAAGTTCTGACTGCTTATTGTATTTACACTTGGGTGAACTTAATGTGGTTCTTTGCGAAATGCAATTAAAAAAGAATGAGAATATAGCCTAAATAAATAAAGGACTATTAGGCTATTTTGTTGAATGAAACAGTGATGGTGCCACCGGCCCAGATTTGGTTGACCAATCGGCGCAAAGGGGCGTCTCGTGACCGCCCACAAGTGGAAAACGAATTTTGAAGTCGTTTATCCGTTGCACGTGAAACAAAAAACGAAAAATAGAGCCAAAATCTTGTTTTTCATTTTCCCGAAAAAACGAATAAAGGAGCCGTTTTCCCCTTTCTGCGTATTTGCACACCATTTTGTTTACGGTTTTAATTTCATTTTTAGTTTTCAGCATTGCATTTAAAAATACAATAACCGTTCTTTTTTCATTTTTTCTGTCATGGTCAAAAAACGAGAAACGAATGGACGCAAAAGTACACGGACCTATGACATAGAGCAGCCTCAACATATTAGCCATATTGCTAAAAAAGAATTTAAAAATTCAGTTTTTCAGTTTTACTTTTGCTAAATTGTGACTTCAGAAATGATCTTTTGAATAAACAAAATCTAAACAATTTTCTGTTTTTCCATTTTTTTAATCTTACAATTTGCGCTGTGGGCTGTACCATTAGCCCAGGGGTGTGGCCACAGACTGTTTCACAAACGCTTAAGGTGGCTTAATGTATTCTTCTAATACAGTTACACTGGAGGAACAAATTCAGTAAACACCTTATGAATGTTGCAAACTATATTGCCCTGCCTATGGAAAGCAAATGTGAGCGGAATTTGAACGTGACGCGCAAAGTTTCACGTTAAGCGTTTACCTGTCATTGAAATCCATTATTTAAAAACACTTATTGTGCCTTACAGTTTTTTTCAATTGCTAACAAGCATTTACCAATACTTAAAGTACTTTTTCTAAACTCTTAACACAGCAACACACCTACATCACACAATTAGCCAAATAGTTAATTTTCTGTCCAAAACTGCATTTTGTTAAATAAATTCAAACTCTACATTTCAAAATGCTTAATACCTTTTTCTACTTATACTAACTCTATAAAAACACTGCAAACCTTATTCAAAACTGAGTCATTTGGTCAAAACTTTAGCACTAGTTTCTATCCAACAGAAACATAGTCAGTCATAGTACAGTGATCGTCAAAATACTAACAGCTGATGGCTTTACAAAAACTGCATTCAATTCTACCTGCATATAATAGATAATAGAAAACTGAATTAAAATTAAAATAAAAAAAAATCCATTGTTTTTTAAAATTTGGCCTTCAGTTTGCTTTCAACTGAAACCCATTTTACATTTTAAAGTGTTGAATGTGTTCTTTCTTGTCAACATATATCTAAAACTTTGAGTTGACTCGTTACTTTACAGAATGTACAATTGAAAAAGATAGGGTAACTTATGCAGAAATTCAGTTGGAACCTTGATTGAAATTGCTTTCCAGTGGGTGATGGTTGGATATGGACGGTGCCCCCATGGTAGCTGATGCAGTGATGAACGAAAATTCCAACATACATAGTCTTTGTTTACAATTTTGCCATGGAATATAAAGGGTAAAGGGTATTCTTGGAATTGTGAGTTTACATATTGCAATTCAGATTTTATCAGTATTGTGAGAAAAAAGTCACAATTACCCTTTACCCTTCATATTCCATGGCAGAAATAAGCTTTCATAGGTTCCACATGTGTAAGGGAAACAACAACAACATAAAACTGCAAAGTTCAACACATATTCTTACTTCTCTCCCCTGCCTCTTCTTCTCCCCTTTTTCTAATCCAACTACTCCTCTACCTCCTACAACCATTTCTCTCCCTCTCCCAGGCATTTTCTCTCTTTCTGATTCTTTGTGTTGTTCTGCATCTGTGACCGGTGTCATCTGCGTTGTGTTCTCTCGCAAGCAGACTCTCTGTCCAACATCTCCAACGCAGCTACATGTGAGGATGACTGCACCGCGTCTTGGGTGCATTCCCAGTTGCCCAGCCAAAAGGAGCCAAATTCACGACTTGCTGTGCCTGTGGCTGATGACAATACTGTGGCTGGCGCTGGTGCTGACCCCTTTCCCCAAAATCCTGTCTCTAACAGTGTACCTGTTATGCAAGATCTCGTAGCTGATTTAAATACAGCTGATCATTACTCTACTAGGTTTGGGAGAGTTATCAAGCCAGTGCGTAGACTTATTGAATCTATGGTTCAATTTGACACCTTGTTAGGTTTGGATTCTAGATCTGCAGTTATTCATGTTTGAATTTAAAGTTTGACTCAAAGTACATGCATTTTCCTGGAACTTTATTCCTTAGTGTCTTTCCATTTTCCTAGTGAAACTTTCCTTAATTGACTATGGTCTAAGTGTACAAGGTGTAATGGGCACTTTGGTAATGTCTATTGAATGTGTTGAAATTTGGCCAATTTCAAAACATTTTTACCCTTTAATTGGGTAGCTTTTAATGCTGACTGTCTTCACTGTTTTTTTTTTTTGTGTGGACCACGTAATTCTTATGACTAGTGTACAGAGTTTTTCCATGTTCCTAGAAGTTTGTGTAATTCTAGGGGGGTGAGTGTAACAGGTATGGAAAGTAATGTCCATTTCATATATATAGAATTACACAAAAACGTTCTAAAAGTATACCTGATATGCCTGTGGGTGTGTGTGGGCGTCTTCCCCTTTAAATTTCTGCAGCAGCATTCTTCTTAATTTCCTGTCTTTGCACCTCCTCTTCCCTTTCTGTACTGTCTCCACATGGGAGAGGTGGGTTCTGTAAAGCTCTCATTAATCTAATGTCATGTTTATTTTAAAAATCACTTTTAAAGTCAGTATTCTTGTTTAAATCATATATACAACTGTATTTTTCATGGATGTTTCATTATTTTCATGTTTTCGTTGTATTTGACGTCACTATTGATTTTAATGTCTCATCGGTGCATTCAAAGCGTAATGTGTTGCACTTTCCCTTTAACAGAAGAGAAAATAAGGGCGAAAACACTGTGTAAATCCTGTTTTATATGTTTATCAGGTATGCTGTTTTTCACTCATAGTTAAATTTATTTTACTGCTAGAGTTTTGTTCATTTTTCTCGCTTTCCCCTTTCTGTACTGTCTCCACATGGGAGAGAAGAGAAAATAAGGGCGAAAACACTGTGTAAATCCTGTTTTATGTGTTTATCAGGAGAGAAAAGATAAACGAAGAGTCGAATGTCGATTTGATGTCCGTGTGGTTTAAAAAAAAAAAAAAAAGAACACAACGCAGACGACACCGGTCACACATCCACAAAACCAATTCTTTTTACTCTATGTTGATGTAATGGAAATAGCTTCAACACCTGTCTGTTCCTCCAACTGAGACTGGAATCAGCTATTTTTAAATATTTCATTAATCTGTTACCTAAATATGCTTATCAGTTGTTAAATAAAGATATTTTCAATCATTTTGAGCTGCTGTTGTTGCAGAAATAGAAGCTTTATACTGTATTTAAGGTTTGGAACATTAGGTCTTATTTCTGACATGCTGTGTTTAAGCATTTGCAAAAAAGACTAAAAAGACCCATGATTTTGGTTGTGGGTAAGATTGTACGAAAAGAAAATGTTTGCATTTTAGAAACATGGCAATTGACTGGATATTGTGTGAAAACAACACAAATTGTGTTAATGGTATGGTCACAACAGACCGATGTTGTGCTAATTGTGTTTAGAGTTTTGAAAATATAACTACAGATAGGACAAAAGCTTGTTAGCAATTGAAAAAAACTGTAATGCAAGACAGTGATTAAAAAAGCAAATCATACACCTTATTAATAAAGTGCCTACTATTTAGCACTATTTATAGGAAATTGCTTCACGTGAAACTTTGCGCGTTTTGTTCATATTGTGACGCTTAATTTCTGCTTGTCTGTAAATAGTAGCCTATATGTTTATTGTTAATAATGTGTTTCCTCCAGTGTCCTTGTATTAGTAGGATACATTAAGCCATTTTAAGCATTTGTGAAACAGTCTGAGGCCACACCCCCTCACTAATGGTACAGCCACAGTGCAAAAAAAAATGGAAAAATAGAAAATCGTGTAGATTTTATTTATTCAAACATCATTTCTGAAGTTGCAATTTAGCAAAAGTAAAATTGAAAAAAGAAGAGAAAATAGCAATTATTCATTAATGAAGTAACTGATAAAAATGAAAATTGAATTGTGAAGCGTTACATGGACCGATCATGTTCCATGAAGATATTTTGTAAATGTCCTACCTTAAATATATCAAAACTTAATTTTTGATTAGTAATATGCATTGCTAAAAACTTTATTTGCACAACTTTAAAGGCAATTTTCTTAATATTTAGATTTTTTTGCACCCTCAGATTCCAGATTTTCAAATAGTTGTATCTTGGCCACAAACCATACATCAATGGAAAGCTTATTTATTCAGCTGTTATATTCATTGAGATTAATCTCAGTTTTAAAGTATTGACCCTTATGACTGGTTTTGTGGCCCAGGGTCACACACACACACACACACACACACACACACACACACACATATATATATATAGTAGCAATTTATAAATCTGATTTGAACTTGAGATTAGTTCTCAACAAGTAGAATTGAAGTAGAATTTAAATTTAAGAAATTTGAATCGAAATGGAATATAAATATTCAAAAATCTAAATAAATAATGACTAGAAGTGTATTTTGAAATTTAAAACTTCTTTTATGTTGCAAGGATTTGAACGATGTGAAATAATTTTAATCATTGGTTGATCTCCTGTTCAGAAATTCAAATGTGGCCAATTAACTATAACTGGCTGTTTAAAACAATCTGCCACAATTGATTCATCATTGCATCATTGCATGACATCATTTTGGCAGCGTAACGCAAAACGGTGATTCTCACCCATAATACAGTGCAAGTTGAGGGTGTGTATTCACCATCAGGAAAACTAAATCAAGTAGATCTGTCTCATTCCTCTCCGTTTGCCCACGCAGAAGCCACTCTCGGCTGATTATTTTTTGGGGTTACAGAACCGAGGAAATTCAAGGTCTCAGGGCGAGTCTACAGTGAGAGCCTGGCCTTAATTAGAAAAGGATGATGGGAGGGAGTGCAGAGACGGAGGCTTGGAAGGCAAAGATTTGCACTGGGATCAAAGGGTAGATGAGGGATGACAAATATCCGAGAGCCAAAGACTGCTGGAATTCCATCTAACCCTCAGGAGACGGGTGCAGGGGGGGCGAATCTATTCGTCTTCCATGTTTGCAACGCTTCTCTCGCCGATATGTTTGGCGAAATACAAAACAGGTGGAGTTTACTTGCTTAAAAAAGCCTAACAGTCTGTCAAAGCGCAGCATCCAGATCTTGCGTACTGAAGGATCTGCTGTGGTAATTATCGTCTCATCTTCCCGGCGTTCGCAATCAACGACCCGGCCTATTTCAGCGAGGCAAATCTGCATATTTATCCGCTAATTTCCTCTCTCTGTTGACTGTTGTTCACTTGTTGGCGACCAACAGAAGCTACGCTGAGTGGCCCCGAAAAACAGGAAACCCAGTCTCTAGGCTTTTCCTGATTTCAAACATGCACGCTCCCCTCGGCTTTGGGAAGGCATCCCAGCTCCTTCGCTGCAGGACTCCTGATGGTTCACACACTTCATCCGTCCAAGCCTGGGTGGGTTTTTATGAGAGAATTCATTGTGCTTGGAGTGCTGGAGGACCCAGGCTTTGGATAAAGACAGGCCTCTTTGAAGACGTGCCAGACATGTGACAACCACTGACGAACCTTTGTTAGAAAAGCATTTAGTTTGACAAATGACATTTTGCATGGGATTAGCAATATGGTATTGATTACTGGGCTTGCTTGTTTGTTTAATATGGGTCTGCGCTGCCTGATTTTTCGTTCCTGTCGTGTTTGTCTGCCTGAAAGTGCTGGATGTGAGTGGAACACTCTCTTTTCTCTTGGGGCAAATTTAAACAAAGGGTCCTGAGGAAATTGCATTCACCTCTGAATTTTGGAGGTCATAAAGAGAGTTATTGAAGTGTTTTCCTCCAAGCCCTTGTCAAAGCGATGACATTGGGCCCCGCTATATGTAATAGACTGTTGGAGAAGAAAAACTAAATTTAGCCAACATCTTAAACAAGTCCATATGAACAAAAGACATCTGGTCTGATGGAACCCGTCTGATTCTCGTTTCTAACCTTTGCGTGAATTTCCTTTTTTTCTCCCTCTTGCTTATTTTATTTGAATTTAAGACATCGCCTGAGCCATATTTTAGAGAAATATATTGGAAATATACACTAATGCAATGACAGTGGTTTTCGCCAAAAGAAACAGTGCCAAAAGAAACTTTCCAATCTCATGACCTCCAGCGTGTTTAAAACTGGACTTCGTTTGGCTCTCAAAGGCCTGTTTGCTGTTCTGGCAGTTTTTTAAAACCTTTATTGCATAATTGCCTTTAGCGAACAAACGTTAAAGGAAATTCTGCAAACCAACCATCTCAACGGCTCAATACACAATGTTTTTGGGGCATGTTGTGTGTTGAGTCAGTGAGAAATGTAATTTCAAGGACAGAGTTATGGATTGCACTGCGCTGTTTTTTCAATATCCGGCCTCAGCTGGCACGTCGGCGCTCCCGTTGCTGTTTCCAGTGTAAATTCTCTTGATTTGACTTCGCTCTCCAAAAAAACAGACCACACTATAGTTTTCTTGCTGTCGCAATGCGGTGCCAGAAAACAACTAAGCAGCACTGTAAAATGTTTATAAGGTTGTAACTAGTTTTTGTGTTGATTTTGAGCGATGATGCAGTCAGCAATGTGCAACATTTGGTGTTTATAATGATGCTGGGAATGGCAGGGTATTGATTCTGTTGTTCTCATATTAAAATAAAACCCCAGATATTAAGTAATCAGCACTTGGCATCTGTTACAGAACAAATGTAACATTTTGAAATTATGCATAAAGCTGTTTAGATTTGTAGATTGCAGAATTACGTGTGATGCAACTTTTTTTTTTACTTCTCTATGGCAAAAAAACATCTGATTTGTCTCATGTGCGAGTATCATACTGGTAAGGAACATTGGAAAATTGGAAAAAAAACATCAGCCTAATGTGATTCGCTGGTCTGTAATGGTTTTTGATCTCATTAGTATTTGTATAAATTGGTATCAGTTCATTAAATTTTATTTTAGCTCACATACAGTTGAAGTCAGAAGTTTACATACACTTTGCAGAATCTGCAAAATTATTTTACCAAAATAAGAGGGATCGTCAGAATGCATGTTATTTTTTCTTAAATGTTGTACTGACCTGAATACAATATTTCACATAAAAGTAAGTACATACACTTGATTCTTAATATTGTGCTGTTACCTGAATGATCCACAGCTCTGTGTGTGTGTGTGTGTGTGTGTGTGTGTGTTTGTGTTTGTTTGTTTGTTTGTTTGTTTAGTGATAGTTGTAGAGTCCCTTGTGTGTCAATTAAACTGACTGCTATTCTTCAGAAAAATCCTTCAGGTCCCACAAATTCATTGTTTTTTCAGCATTTCTGTGCATTTGAACCCTTTCCAACAATAACTGTATGATTTTGAGATCCATCTTTTCACACTGAGGGCAACTGAGGGACTCATATACAACTATTACAGAAGGTTCAAACGCTCACTGATGCTCCTGAAAAAAAATATAATGCATTAAAGAGCTGGGGGTGAAAACTTTTTGAATTTGAAGATCAGGGTTAATGTAACTTATTTTGTCTTCTGGTGAACATGTAAATATTTTCTGTAGCTTCTGAAGGGCAGTACTAAAAGTTTTTATTCTGTTTAAAAGTTTACACCCCTGGCTCGTAGTGTATTGTTTTTCTTTTTGAAGCACCAGTGAGCGTTTGAACCTTGTGTCGTTGCATATGAGTCCCTCAGTCATATGATTGTCCTCAGTCTGAAAGGATGGATCTCAAAACCATACAGTCATTGTTGGAAAGGGTTCAAATACACAAAAATGCTGAAAAACCAAAGAATTTGTGGGACCTGAAGGATTTTTCTGAAGGACAGCGGGCAGTTTAACTGTTCAGGACAAACAAGGGACTCATGAACAGCTATCACTAAAAACACAGCTGTGGATCATTCTGGTCACACAGTATTGAGAATCAAATGTATGTAAACTTTTGAACAGGGTCATGCATATGCATTCAACTATTATTTTTTTTTGTGGACTGTATGCAAACTTCTTTTATGTGGAATATCTTATTCAGGCCAGTACTAAATTAAAAATAACATGCATTTTGTATGATCCTTTAATTTGGTAAAAAAAAATTTACATTTTGCAGATTCTGCTGGATGTAAACTTTTGGTGGATTTTGTACTACTGTCAGCCATTAATGCCTTTATTCATCAAGGATGCATTAAATTGATTAAAAGTAACATTTAAGAAATGTGTAATGTTACGAAAGATTTATATTTCAAATGAATGATGTTCTTTTGAACTTTTAATACAAGAAAATGTACCAAACTATAAAGCAGCACAAATATTGTCAAAATTGATAATAACCAGAAATGTAGTAATGATGCTGAAAATTCAGCTTTGCATCACAGAAATAAATTACATTTTAAAATATATTAAAATAGAAAGCAGGTATTTTATTTTGTAAAAATATTTCACAATATTACTGTAAATGCAGCTTTGGTGAGCAGGAGAAACCCCTTTCAAAAACATTAAAACATACAACCAACCAAACTTTAGAAACATACAAATGTTTACGAATCCTTTGAGATGCATAGGATGTTGAATTAATGGTTTATTTAAATAGTTTTATAATAACTGCATCGCATTTGTTAATGCTTTTGCCTAATTTTAGGTTGTAATGATTTCATTGTGTGACTTTTCAGAACCAGCATGCATGTACTCGCACACGCACACACGCATGAATCAGTAAATGAGTGCAACACATGTTAATGTTTCCCATAACATCATCAGTGTTCCACTGATTTTTCATGCATGTTGAGCCACGATGATAACAATATTCAGCCGTGCAAATGACGTTTATTAGTCCCATCTGGAGTGCGTTTATAAATACATTTTACTATTAAAAATGTCTGTCTTGGACAAAGGGATTCTGTCTGGGTTTTGAACTTGCTTACCTGCAATTTGGACCAGAATTAATGCATGCTAGCGTTATATATATATATATAAGTAAATGTATTTACATTTCACATGCTGTTCTTTTCGGAGCCTATTGAAAAGTATGAAAATTAGGTCATCCTAGTTTAAAAAGCTGGACATCTTGACCAGCTGGTACATGCTTATACAACCCCTTCAGAACTACTAAACAAGACCAGCTTGACTATTGGAAACCAGCCTGATTGCCTACTATGAGCAGCGGACCACTTTATGCTGTTTTTACTGCTGGATTTACTTCCCATTTCCTCCACTTCTTGCTTTTCCACTTGTGCTTGTGTGAAGCACATGGCCTGTAAACATCCATCTGTTTATCTCTTTCGACTCTTGCTGTTTTTCTTCTTGTTTGCCTGGCATACAGACATTCTCAAAGGACTCTCTTATGAATAATTCCTCACCTGTTCCTGCCACCTCTTCAGGACATCATTGCGCTTCACATCCTTCTCGGCCTCACTTCACTCTAATGTGACACAAGAAGAGGAGTTTTTAAATAATAGAGGGATACAGATGTCTGAGGGCTTCCATTTGGCACGGATTCATTGTCTTTCCAATAGACTTTGATGGGTCTTACTGTGTTAAGAGGGCAGCAATCGAGCAGCAATTCCCAGACACTCTAGTCTCCAGCGCTTCCTGGATTTCACTTCTCTGCCACTCCGTCGATAGCATGACAGTGCAGAAACTCAATTTAAAACGTTTCAGTCCGGTGCGAGTTTATTTTGACACAGTACGTCCAGTTCTCGTTGCTGTTTCCCCTTCTTTCTCTGTACGAGTTCAGGAAACAGCGCAAACTAAATGGAACATTTTTACGTAAGATGTCATTCCAAACTTGAAGATCTCTGACCTCTCTTTTCCATACTTTCCAGAAGCACACTATTTGAATGGACTGCTTTTATGGTGCTTTTGAGACTATGACAGTCATTACAAACTCAAATCGAAAAGAGCTGCGTGAAGATTCTCCATTTGTATCTGACAGAAGAACGAAATGGGCTTGAAATTATGTGAGGGTTCCGTTATCTTGAGTTTTTTAGATGCTTTATGTAAATAAATACATTTTTTGTGCGACAAATCACTTCAGCACTTCTTTATCCACCTCATTTTACCTTCCAAAAAAACAGAGAGAGAATTCATCTGTTTTCAATGCTTTTTAGCATAGGAAGCATGTTTTTCTGTGTTTTTTGAGCTTGATGTGGTCACTATAAATTGTTGTCATGTGGAAAAGATATTGCTGTCATTCCTCCTGGCGCAACATGAGGGTAAATACATGACAGAATATTCATTTATGTTTAGTCTTCTGAGGAAGCTGAGAGATGCTCTGTGTAAATAAATGCACGTGTTGGAGTCTAAAGTTTAATATTGCTCTACTGGGGAAATTTTTTGCACTTTAAATCATGCAAACACTTCATGACTTCTTTCTCCATGGACCTCACATCATTCTTTCTGAGAAAGGCGATCTTGGGTAAAAAATTGTAACCTGCTTTCCAAAATATTATAGCAACAAGATTCCAAGACTTTTTTTATTCGTTTATGTGAGTTCTTTGAGTTTTACGTCACTATGAATTGTTGAAAAGTGCTGTGCAGTTTGTTCCTTTCTAACAACAGGATAAAGAACAACATGGATTTGGCACAATGTGAATTTATTTGGTCATATTCCCTTTATTGTCACTTTTCTGAGAAAGTTTAGAGATGCTTTGTGTAAATATATACACATTGCGTAGTCTGAAGTTTTATTTTTGTGTTTTAAGTCATGCAAACACATCATTGCAGCACATCTCATGTTGCTCCAAAGCTCCTTTGACATTTTAGGCAAAAAAGTGACCAGTTGTCAATGCTTTATAGCACAAGAGTCATGTAGACCGCCTTTTTTGGTCACTATGAATTGTTGTCACGTTAAAAAGAACTGCAAGCAGTTTTATATCAACAGAATAAATAATGTCATGAATTTGTCACAACATTAGGGTGAATAATGATGACAAAATATTAAGTCAAAGTCAAAGTCTGCTTTATTGTTAATGTCATATTATTATTATTATTATTATTAATATAATATAGTATAATTATTATTATTAATGTCATATTTTGGTTATATTCCTATATTTTTGACTCTTCTGAGGAAGTTTAGAGATGCTTTGTGTGAATAAATACACATTGCATAGTTTAAAGTTTTTTTTTGTTTTTTTTTTTAAATCATGCAAACACTTGATTGCTTTTTTTATTTCATGTTGCTCCAAAATTCCTTCTGTGAAAGGACATTTTAAGTGACAAGTTTTCAATTTTTCAATGCTTTATAACACAAGAGTCATGTAGACTGCCTTTTTTTGCCATGGTCACAATGACTTGTTGTCACATTAAAAAGAGCAGTATCAACAAAATAAAAAATGCCATGAATCTGGCACAACATGAGGCTGAATAATGATGACATTTTATATTTTGGCTGTATTCCTTTATTTAGAGTCTTCCGAGGAAGTTCAGAGGTGCTCTGCGTAAATAAATACACATTGCATAGTCTAAAGTTTTGTTTTTGTGCTTTAAAGTGTCCCTATTATGCCATTTCTAATATTGCCTTTCATGCAGGATGCAATGTAGTTGTATATGAATGTAAACAATCTGTAAAGCTGAAAGTACACAATAAATAGTTATTGTCTCCCAAAATAAAGTCATGAATTTGGCACAACATGAGGGTGAATAATGATGACAGAATATTTATTTTTCATTTTGAAGTTCAGGGATGCCTTGTGCAGTCTAGAGTTTATTATTACTCTACTGAAGGAAATGTTTTTGTGCTTTAAATCATGTAAACACTTTATGACTTCTTTCTCCACCTCATGAAAAAAAAGATCTTAGATAAAAAGAAATCTGACCTGTTTTCAAAACTTTAGAGCACAGGAGTCAATGGTGTTTTTGTGCATTTTTGAGCTTAATTTGGTTGTTATAAATTGTCATCGTGTTGAAAAGATCAGCATGCAGTTTGTTCCTTTGTATCCACAGAATAAAGAAACAACATGGATTTAGCACAACATGAATATTTTGTCATCACTCACCCTCATTTTGGCGGAAAGCCCTTTTCTGTCAGTCTTCTGAGGGAGTTCAGAAATGTTTTGTGTTAATAAATACACGTTGCGTAATAGTCTACAGTTTATCATTAAAAATCATGCAAACACTATATGACTTCTTTCTTCATCTAATGTTGGTTAGGTAAAAACATCTGACCTGTTGTCAATACTTTATAGCACAGTCATATAGACTTTTATTTTGGGTTCATTTTTGGTGCTTTTTGGGCTTGACTGCTATGAATTTGTTTTTGTGGAAAAAATTGCAGTTTCTGGTTTTTGTCCACAGACTGAAGAATGCCATGGATTGGGCACAACATGAGAGTGTGCAAATGATCACAAAACATTCATTTTGAGCCATATTCCTTTTATTATTATTCATCTGAGGAAATAGAGAGATGCTTTGCGTAAATAAATACAAGTTATGCAGTCTAAACTTTAATATTACTCTATACTGAGGGAAATTTTGTGCTTTGAAACATGCAAATACTCCATCACTTCTTGTTTTCGTCTTTCCAAACTACTGTACCTTCTGAAAAAGATCTCAGGTAAAAAAAAAAAAAGATCTGTTTTTAAAACTTTATAGCACAATACTTTATAAAGACTACTTTTGTGGTTCATTTAGAGTGTTTTTAGGGGCCAAGCACCTATTGTATCCATTAGCGTTCTTTTTCTTACACTCTGGAAGTCTATGGCAGCCGCATAGAACCGCTTGTGGGAAAGTTGTGAAATTTAGCACACTGATTAATCATAGCAAGTTTGGAGTCTCTAACTCAAACTCTCTAGCGCCACCACTGGTCCAAAATTTCAATTATTTTATGCTAATAACTTTTGATCTGTAAGGTTTTCTATTTTTAATTGTTTGAAAAACCTACTTTTTTGAACTTGTCCTAGACGGTTTGTCTGATTTTCACCAAAATTGGCTCATCATCTTCAGACCATGCTTCTTCAGACCAAAAGTTATGGAATTCAAGTTGCCAAACCATTCTCGAATTATGCGCAAACGAATTCTACGAAAAGCGCACAAAAATGGATGTAAGGTTATGTCTTTGCATCGGTTTGGCATATTGAGACCAAACTTGGTATGAGTTATATCAAGCATGACTTAAAGGAACACTCCACTTTTTTTGAAAATAGGCTAATTTTCCAACTCCCTCAGAGTTAAATAGATGAGTTTTACCGTTTTCGAATCCATCCAGCCGATCTCCGGTTCTCCCGGTAGCCCTTTTAGCATAACTTAGCATAAATCATTGAATCGGATTAGACCATTAGCATCGCGCTCAAAAACGACCAAAGACTTTCGATATTTTTCCTATTTAAATCTTGACTCTTCTGTAGTTACACCGTGTACTGAGACCAGCAGAAAAATAAAAGTTGCGATTTTCTAGGCTGATACGACTAGGAACTATACTCTCGTTCCGGCGTAATAATCAAGAAAATTTGCTGCCGTACTATGTGTGCACAGGCGCAATGATACTACGCAGCGCCTGAATGTAGTCCCCAGCTGGGTAACTTCCAACGCGATCGGCACTAGTTTCAGTCGGCAATTTGATGAGAGGCTGGATTTACCTGTGTGCGATTAGTCATGGCTATGTACGTTGTCAAGGGCTGTGATAGTAAGTCGAAGGTGTACTCTACTATCATGTTTCATAGAATTCCAACGAAAAACAAGGTACGGAACAATCAATGGCTGACTTTAAAAACACCGGTAGGATCGATCAAAAAACGGCGTGTTTGCTCACAGCATTTTGGACCAGATGACTATTTGGAAAACATAGACAGTGTTACCCGTACCACAGTACGGTCACGGTGTCTAAAGGATACGGCCATCCCAACTATCTTCAGATTACAGACAGGACCCAAATGGATTATCATCCATGACTGTAAGTGGAACATTATTATTTTTAGTTCGCTTGAACGATCAGATTGAAATTGTCGCTACATGTGAAATGCAGTCAGATTAGCTTGACCATTAGGTGCAGTTTATTAAGTACAGTTAAACTGTTTATGTACAGTTTATGTGGTCCAAAATACAATACTACATTGATTTAGAAGGAGGAGGGTCACTTGAATCACTGTCGCTGGTTTCACAATCAGCATTTTCCCAAAATGTAATTGTATGTAACTCTCTACAACACAGGCACTTACTTTCGGTCGGCACGGGCTGGCAAGCCCCACATTTGCACCAAGTTCGAATCGGCTCTCCTCCTCCCTTCTGTTCCGACACGCTTTCTTTCCTTTCGCGTTCCAAAAGTTCATTTTCAGTGTATTCCGGTTCAAATAGATACGGTTCAGGATCTGCACCAAAGTAAATATCTTCTGAATCGTCTCTCACAAATGTTTCCATAGTTGCCATGCACGCTCCCTGTGTAAGCTGGTGGGTCACGTTGGTTTGTTGACGGAAGTTAGCCTATTTTCAGGCGCTGCGTAGTATCATTGCGCCTGTGCACACATAGTACGGCAGCAAATTTTCTAGATTATTACGCCGGAACCAGAGTACAGTTCCTAGTCATATCAGCCTAGAAAATCGCAACTTTTATTTTTCTGCTGGTCTTAGTACACGATGTAACTACAGAAGAGACAATATTTAAATAGGAAAAAATATCTAAAGTCTTTGGTCGTTTTTGAGCGCGATGCTAATGGTCTAATCCGATTCAATAATTTATGCTAAGCTATGCTAAAAGGGCTACCGGGAGAACCGGAGATCGGCTGGATGGATTCGAAAATGGTAAAACTCATCTATTTAACTCTGGTGGAGTTGAAAAATGAGCCTATTTGCAAAAAAAGTGGAGTGTTCCTTTAAGGCTAACTGCAGTGTTTCGTCACAGTGTCACCTAGTGGTCAGGAGATACAAAAAATGGCTATTTTTGCTTATAACTTTTCAATGGTTTGGCCAAAAATCACAAAACTTAGGTGCACCATGCTGAGTCGAACCATACCCAATTTTTCGGCCATTTTGAATTTTGTTGTAAAAGGCTATATTTTATAAACGCATTGATGTATCATTACAAAACTTGGTATGTGTCTTCGGCACCATGCCCTGACAGTACTCAAAAAGTTTGGAGGCAGCACCACCTTGTGGTCAAAAGTTATAAAGAAATTAAGACATTTTACCTTTTAATAATAACTTTTGTTTACATTAGTCTATTGTAATGAAACTGGTCTAGATATATTCCTTGGGTCCTGCCGAGAACATCAATACCAATTATGCCGTAATTAAATTAAACATCCTGTCCCCCATTTTGATTTATGTTGAAAACCTACGTTTTCGAACTCATCCTAGATCGTTACTCCGATTTTCACCAAATTTGACTCGGATCATCTTCAGACCATGCTGACAAAAAATCATTGATTTCGTGTCACTGCACCTTAGGAAACGGTTTTCGTTTTGGGCATCAACAAATATTCTCGAAAGAAGCCAAACTGCATCTGAGGGTGTATTTATGCAAAGCTTTGACATATTGACACCAAATTTTTTATGTGCCATTGCCACCTCACATTGACCACGCCACATTAATTTGGTAACATGTGGCCACCTAATGGTCAAGAGTACTAAATCATTTATTAATCATTAATTATGACATTTCCAAAAATGCTAATAACTTTTGATTGCAGTAGTCTATTGTACTGACACTGGTCTCAAAATTTTCCATGGGTCAGGCTGACAACATAGATACCAAATATTCCATTGTGGGCTGAACTTCATGTCCACCATTTTACTTTATGTTGAAAACATACTTTTTCAAACTCCTCCTCGACCATTGGTCCGATTTTCATCAAAATCGAATCAGATCATCATCAGACCATTCTTGCAAAAAATTATAGATTTTGTGTCAATAGACAAAACTGTTTTTTGTATAGCGCCACTACAAATTTAAGGCATAATGCGAAAATGACTCTGAAGCTATATCTCTGCAAAGCTTTGACATATTGATATCAAACTTTTGATGCCCATTGTCATCTCACACAGAACATACCACATATTTTTGATAACCTACTGATATTGATATTTTTGCCACCTACTGGTCAAAAGTGATAAGCCACTGAACCATATTATTAGTGGTTGTATTTATGATTTTTCAGCCATTTTGATTAAAATCATCTTAAAATGGTTTTAATTACTCATTTCTGCAGTTGGTCTGATGCTCCATTCCATACTTAGCTCTTCATTTTGCCTCTGTAGTGCTTGGCCACGTAATTGCTGCTTGCAGTTATATTTTATATTTTGTTATCCCTCACCCTAATTTTAGCTGTGTCTTCTGAAGACATTCAGAGGTGCTTTATATAAAATAATTGCACGTGTTGCATTGTCAAAAGTTTAATATAACTCTACTGAGGGACATTTTTGTTTTTGTGTTTTAAACCATGCAAACACTTCATTGTTTCTTTCTCAAATTTATACTGCTCCAAAATTCCTTCTGTGACTGGAGACTGTAGAAAAAGGGTTTATTTATGGTGTTATTTTGCGTGTTTTTTGAGCTTGATGTGGTCATTATGAGTTGTTGTCATGTTGAAAAGAGCTGCATGCAGTTTTTTATCCACAGAATAAAGCATGTCATGGATCTGGCACAACATAAGGGTGAGTAAATTGACACAATATAAATATTTACTAGTATTCCTTTTATCATCATTTATCTGAGGAAATAACATATGTTATGCAGCCTAGACTTTAATATTACTCTACTGAGGGAAATTTTGTACTTTAAATCATGCAAACGCTATATGACTTCTTTCTCAACTTTATGTTGGTTTAAACTTTCTTCTGTTTAGGTAAAACTATATGACCTGTTTTCAATACTTTTTATTATAATTATTTTTGGGTTAATTTATGTTGTTTTTGTATGTGTTTTTTGACCTTGACGTGGTCGCTGCAAATTGTTATCATTTTTTTAATCCACAGACTAAAGAATGCCATGGCTTTGGCACCACATGAGAGTGAGTAAATGATAACAAAATCTTAATTTTTGGCCATATTCATTTTATTATCATTCTTCTGAGAGAATAGAGAGATGCTTTGTGTAAATAAATACACATGTGGTGCAGTTTCCAAAACTTTGTAGCACAATATTTTATATAGACTACTCTTGTGGTTCATTTAAGGTATTTTTTAATGTATTTTTTATGTTTTTATGGTCTAATGTTTAATATTATTCTACTTAGGAAAATTTTTGTTATTGTGCTTGCAACCATGCAAACAATTCATTGGTTCTTTCTCAAATTTATACTACTCCAGAATTCCTTCTGTGACTGGAGATATTTTGTAGAAAAAATAGTTTATTTATGGTGTTATTTTGTGTGCTTTTTGAGCTTGATGTGGTCATTATGAGTTGTTGTCATGTTGAAAAGAGCTGCATGCAGTTTTTTATCCACAGAATAAAAAATGTCTTGGATTTGGCACAACATAAGGGTTAGTAAATTGACAAAAAATTCATTTTTGGCCATATTAATTTTATTATCATTCTTTTGAGAGAATAGAGAGAAGCTTTGTGTAAATAAATACATATGTTGTGCAGTTTACAAAACTTTATAGCACAATATTTTATATAGACTACTTTATAAAAGGTGTTTTTTTATGTTTAGTTATCACTCACCCTAATTAGTGTTTTTTTTTTGTAATTATTCTGAAGATGTTCAGAGGTACTTTATATAAAATAATTGCACGTGTTGCATGGTCTTTGTATGGTGTTGCAAGTTTTTATACTTTAAATCATGCAAACACTTCAGTGTTTTTTATATGCTTCAAAATTCCTTCTGTGACTGGAGATCTTTTGTTTGGAAAAAATTGTTTATTTATGGTGTTTTCTGAGCTTGATGTGGTCATTATGAATTGTTGTCATGTTGAAAAGAGCTGCATGCAGTTTTTTATTCACAGAATAAAGAATGTCTTGGATTTGGCACAACACAAGGGTAAGTAAATTAACAAAGTATTAATATTTGCCCATATTCCTTTTATTATCATTCGTCTGAGGAACTAGAGTGATGCTTTGTGCAAATAAATACATGTTGCATGGTAATGTTTTTGTGCTTTAAATCATGCAAGCACTTCATCTCTTCTTTCTCCCTCTCGCTGTCCTCTCTCATTTGATTCTCACAATGCAAACAGGATTTATTCCGCTTGTAGCGTGCGACCGTCTCCTGAAATTGAAAGGATGCGTTGTGTTTGTGGCATCACTCAGATTGAAACCGCGTGTGTCGTACTCCTCCCCGTGTCATCACTCAAGGCCTTTTCCATTCAGCTCTCTGACTGGTAATTACAAGCGCTCATCTGTGTCTGCCTAATAAACATCTCGCTGGAATTCCTCAAGGACACGCTTCCCACCCGACACGATGACCATTTCTCAGCTGTCATTTAAGCAGCGTCCTGTGTAACTCTCGCCCTTCCATCCCATCTTCTCTTCTCTGTGTTGGAATGGTGACTGATACTGAGAAAGGTAACAATTCTAGTTTATTGAAAAATGTTTTAACGTTTCTTTGGTACCTAAAATGTTATATTTATGCTGTTGATTTGTAGGTTTCTTTCTCAAAGTATGACTGCGTGACTATCTGTTTTTTAACCAATTGTGGCCTGTGCTTAGGGCTGTTTGATTCTGAAATTTTTGAATCGATTCCTCGCTGTTGTTTTTGATTCTTTTTGGATTCTTGTTTTTTAGATTTGAGGATACTAATTTCGTAATGCTTTATTCGTAAAAATTTTGATACATTTCTGTTGCTCTGACTGATTTTAAATTGTAATTTTGTCTGCATTGCCCATGAAATTAATCATAGCTTACAGCTCAGCAGTGGACATGAATTTATTGCATGAATAAAACAAGATATTAAGTGTCTAAACTACATGTGCACAGTTCAGCTGTATGATGTTTACTTTAACCGTAAGCTTTGCACAAAATTTGCATATAACGTTACTAAAACAAATAACCAGAACATTAACAACAACACTGATAAAAGCTTGTGGTTTATCTGTGAATCAGATGCACTCTCTGGGTTTTCTTTTAGAATTATCGTTGGCTGATAGAAAGGTTAAAAGATAGCATTTATTTAAGATGGAAATAAGATCAAGACCCTTGATCATGTCATGATCTATTCTGTGACGCAATGCTCAAAACCGTAAAATCATTTCTGAACGTTTTTTTAACTGGTCTATTAAAACGATCTATCTGAATGAACCTTTTCGTGGAAACGAATCAGACTTCTAATCTACATCCTCAAACTCAAAAGAGCTCAGTACAGACTCGTTTTCATTGAGTTTATTTCCATTAATTGGTGTTCAGCAACATTTAATGACTTCTAATCTACATCCTCAAACTCAAACTCAAAATTCCAAACTTTGAAATCGACTCTCGATTCCCAATGCCTCAGAATTGATTCTTTTTGGAATCGATTCCCAGCCCTCCCCATGCTGGCAAAATGAGTCGGAATCAGCAAATCTTTTTACATTTTTGTTTCACATTCTCATTTAAAATACCTTCAAATTGACATATGGCTTGTTGGAATCGGACAAAAAATGACGATAGAGGCGATAGAGTCAACAGAGTTGATTTAGAGAAAAGTCGAGTAAAAGTTTTCTGATGATTCCAAAGCAAAATCATCAAGCAATGTTGCATATTTTCCTCCAATTCCTTTTTTAAAGGATTAGTTCACTTTCACAACAAAAATTTAAGGATAATGTACTCACCCCCTTGTCATCCAAGATGTTCATGTCTTTCTTTCTTCAGTCGTAATGTCTTTTGAGGAAAACATTTCAGGATTTCTCTCCATATACTGGTCTTTTATGGTGCCCCCAAGTTTGAACTTCCAAAATGCAGTTTAAATCCAGCTTCAAAGGGCTCTAAATTTCTAATAGTTTCAGTTAAAGGATTAGTTCACCTCCAGAATAAAAATTTCCTGATCCTTTACTCAACCCCATGTCATCCTAGATGTTCATGTCTTTCTTTTAAAGAAAAGGTTTTTGAGGAAAACATTCCAGGATTGGATTGGGAACCAATGAGATGAAGGTCCAAATTGCAGTTTCAATGCAGGTTTTTTATTTGTCAAAAAGTATATAAATGTATATTTAAAAACAAAACAAAACAAACAAACAAGCAAACAAAAAAACAATCATTTTGCCAAATGATTTCTCAGCTGGGACTGTGTAGAGCCCTTTGAAGCTATATTGAAACTGCAATTTGGACCTTTAACTCATTGGCTCCCATTGAAGTCCACTATATGGAGAAAAATCCTGTGATGTTTTCTCAAAAACCTTTTTTTTGATTGAAGAAAGAAAGGCATGAACATCTTGGATGACATGGGGGTGAGTAAATTATCAGGAAATATTTATCCTGGAAGTGAACTGATACTTTAACAACAGTAACACTGGGTGAGACAGATTTTTCTATTCTGTGTGTATCTGCCAACGATCACTGGTGAAACTACAGTGAAAGAATGTAGACGTTAAACTCTCGTTAATGGAACCGAATGGCGTGAAAATCATTCGGTTCCAGTATTTTTTCCCTTAGCGAGGGATACTTTAGTTTCACAAACACAGGAAAACTTCTACAGAGGAGTTTGATCTTTATGAAAGTCATTCTTCTGAAGCCATGACAGTAGCTGGGGAAGGATAAGATCATCAATCTTGGGTTCAGTGGCTTCCTGCCGATTTATTGGGCTTTCAGTGTCAAAGGTTGATGATGTGCACATTCTTTCCTGGCATTAACGGCTGTATGACAGCTGTTAGAAAACTGTAAATAACCTTGAGCTTTTGAGCACCCGAGAGTTCAGCTTAATTTACGGACCTGAGGATATCCTGTGGAAGATCTTTGACACTGGAACGCCATCAAGAATTTAGAGACGGTCCCTAAAAAACATCATAAAGCCTAGTGGCGCAAATGCAGTTTGGACCGTGATGGTGTTTGATAGTGGAGCAAAATGTTGAGTGGGGCTGAGCAATATGAAATTACGCCAGATTGTGTGAACATTGCTCTATTTATCTGGCTGTTGTGTTTCAAGTTTGTGTCACACTAGTTTTCTAATTCCTCGTCTTCCTTGTCTGGTCAAGTGTAGCATCTCAATGAATCAACATTACTCCAGTCTTCAGTGTCACATGATCCTTCAGAAATCGTTCTAATATGCTGATTTGCTGCTCAACAAACATTTCTGATTATTTTCAATGTTAAAAACTGTTGTGCTGCTCAGTATTTTTATGGAATTTTTATTGTTGATTTGAAAGTTCAGTTTTTTTGAAATAGACCTCTTCTTTAACATTATAAATGTCTTTGCTGTCTCTTTTGAGCAATTTAATGCATCTTTGCAGAATAAAAGTATACTTTATAAAAAACAGGAGTGTATACCCACGTAACTATTGCTGTTTATTACTTGTACATTGTTTATTTTGGTGCATAAAAATCGCTTAGATTAGCTTTGAAAGATCATGACATTTGATTTTTAGCATTTTTTAGTTTTTATATTGAATGTTTTGAATGGACTTTGCAATATAGGTTGTTTGTTAGAAATTGGTCAAACAAATAGATTTATTAGTCATCTATTTAATGTATTAATATACACTCAAACGTTTTTGAACAGGACATCTTTTTCATCCATCTAATGTTTTTTAAAGAAGTCTCTTCTGCTCACCAAGACTGCATTTATTTGACCCAAATTACAGCAAAAACAGTAAAATACTGAAATATTTTTACTATTTAAAATAACTGCTTTCTATTTGAGTTTATTTTAAAGCGTAATTTATTCCTGTGATCAAAGCTATATTTTCAGCATCATTACTCCAGTCTTCAAGTGTCACATGATCCTTCAGAAATCATTCTAATATGCTGATTTGCTGTTTTAAGAAACATTTATTATTATTATTATTATTATTATTATTAGTAGTAGTAGTAGTAGTAGTAGTAGTAGTAGTAGTAATATAATTATTATCAATATTTAAAACAGTATTTTTTTTTCAGGATTCTTTGACGAATAGAAAAATCCAAAGACCAGCATTTATCTGAAATAAAAAGCTTTTGTAACATTATACACTATCCCATTCAAAAGCTTGGAGTCAGTATATTATTTTATTTTTTGGGGGAAAGAAATTATAGAATTTCATAATTTTATTTAGCAAGGATGCTTTAAATTAATCAAAGGTTGATAAAGACATTACAAAAGATTTCTATTTCAGATAAATGCTGTTCTTCTAAAGAAACCTGAAACAATTGCCTCAAACAAGCTGTTTTCAACATAATATTAATGAATGTTTTTTTGAGAAGCAAATCAGAATATTAGAGTAATGTGGAGTAATGATGCTAAAATTTCAGCTTTGAAATCACAGGAATACATTACATTTAAAAATATATTCAAATAGAAAACTGATTTTAAATAGTAAAAATATTTCAAAATGTTACTCTTTTGCTGTACTTTGGATCAAATAAATGCAGGCTTGGTTAGCAGAAGTGACTTCTTTAAAATACACTGGTAGTGTATCAGTTTAGTTTTTTCAAATTACATTTTTTTTGAATTCTTTAAAACTGGTTCTTTCAAAAACACTGATTCATACATTGCTCAAAGAGGTGCATTGGTTTATTATTCTACTATAATACCTACTGATGTGATGCGATACAATAAATCAAATATCAATAGTGTTCGTAAATTTGCATGTCATTTCATTTTATTAAAATGAATCGCTTAACAGTACTAATAAATATTGCGATGCACATTAGCATCAAGATATATTTGAGTCGTTTCACGCAGCTCTAGGCATAAACACAGTTCAGACTGTGATGATGTTGTTAATGGAGTGAGATGCTGAGCGAGTACATAAATCCATTAGAAAGCTCAATATCAGGCTCACGCTGCTCAACCAGGCCCGTCGATGATCACCAAATGAACTTGCCCATAAATTGCAGTTTGAAGAGGCAGGTGCTTTAAGGCTAATCAGAAGCGAACGAGAAACACTCCGGCTCTTTATGATCGCGTGTGTTGTCTTTTCAGCGTGGCGTCTAAAGCTCTGTGCGGTTCATGCTCACCCCCGGCCGTGTGTATCCGCAGGATTCAATTAATCCCTCTCACACAGGCTTCTTCCCTCTCTCTCTCTTTCCTGCTCCCAGGAAATGTGATTACAGACAATGTTTTGGTCCCTGTAGGAGTTTCGCACGGCCGTGTTATTTCCTCTGGCAGAGACATTATCAGCGAGACAAACTTGCCGAACATTGTCGCGGCTCTCCAGTCGATATCTGCATCCCAAAGCCACCTTTGTCATTTTAATTTCGTCTCTGCTGACTCGGCTGCCCGCGGTACGCGGGTTGTATGTTTTCGGCTCGTTTTAAACTCGCGTATATCAAATCCATATTGACCCGCCGTGCTGAAGGCTTAAGAAGCTCTGGCAGAAATCGATGGCCTCCACCGCCGAGATCGGCTTCATCCGTACTTTCCGATCCTTCACCGCGTGGCTCTGCTGATTCATGTTTACAAAAACTCACCCGGCGCCAAACCCCCAATTAACGGCCGATTGGCCAAACTGAAGGGAGCGAGACAGCTGTGGGTTATAAATATGGAAAGAGAGAAACAAGAGCTTGATGGCGTTCGGATTCGAATTTATTACATTAGTTTCCAGTTGGTTCTGGGTTACTGTCTACGCTGATGATTAAAACTCTTGCATATTGATCTCTGTCAGCACTCATTGTTTATTTTGGTAAACTCTACAGCCGTTTGTTCTGCTCAACATTTGCCGTCAGTCTGTCAATTAGTAGAACAATACAGAAATTGGTTTTATTGTACACAAGCTCAAAACCCTAGTGAACTGCCAATACCTGGATTGCATTACAAGGCCGATGTGAATGCAGATCCTGAAGGTAGGCAGCGTAAGACCTTCTTGAAATGACATGCAAATTGACGAACACTATTGATATTTGATTTATTGTATCACGATTTTTATGCACCAAAATAAACAATGTACAAATAAACGTCTGTTTGTAACAGAAATGTATACTTTCATTCTGCAAAGATACATTAAATTGCTCAAAAGTGACAGCAAAGACATTTATAATGTTACAAAAAAGTTCTATTTCAAATAAACTGAACTGAATCAACAATAAAAACGTTTTTAACATTGACAATAATCTGAAATATATTGAGCAGCGAATCAGCATATTAGAATGATTTCTGAAGACTGGAGTAATGTTGCTGAAAATTCAGCTTTGCATCACAGGAATAAATTACATTTTAAGATATATTCTAATAGAAAACAGTTATTTTAAATTGTAAAAATATTTGACAATATTATTGTATTTGCTGTATTGTATTTGAAGGTCTCACGGCAGCGTAAGACTAAGTTCTATAGTGAAAAAAAAACATCATCTATGATGGCATATAAAGTAATCAAGATGTTGGGTTATGTTCATTCTACTAAGTTAAGAATTGTTTTATTCAGTCTTCTGAGTCATTACAATTTTTTTTTGAGTGTGATTATAATCTAATTTTTTTGGCCAAATTCAAAGGCATTTGGAAACAAAACCATCCAAGATATTGATTTGTTGATTTGTATTCATTCTGATAAGTTGAGAATTTTTTTTAGCATGTTTTTTTGTTGTTGAGCTAAATATTTATTTATATTTAACAGCATTTAGAAAAAAACTAGAAAGATAGTATATAAAGTGAGAGAAATGTTGATTTGTATTGATTTTTATGAGCTGAGAATAATTTAGTCAGTGAATCTTTAGAGTGATTCAAGTGGACAACTAAAGAGCACAAGACTTGTTTGAGCATGTTTTTTTCTTGATTTATATTTATTTTGATGAGTTGGGAATTGTTTTATTCAGTGAGTAATTAGAAAATATTTTCCACTTTTTGGCCAAATTCAAAGGCACTTGGAAAAACTCCATCCAAAATAGTATTTAAAAAAATGAGAGAAATATTGATTTGTATTCATTCTGATAAGTTGAGAATCATTTGATTCAGTCAGTGAGTTGTTACAGTGATTAAAACGGATGACTAAATAGTATTAGACTTGTTTTTAGATTTTTTTTTTTTCTTTTGGAGTGAACTGTGAATTGTGAATTGTTGATTTTTCTTCATTCATATAAGTTGAAAATTATTTTATTCAGTCCAGTGATTCATTAGAGATTTCATATGTATACGATTTGCTTTTGAGTGTGATTATAATATACTGTTTTGGCTAAATTTAAAGGTATTTAGAAAATAAAATCCATCCAAGATAATATAAAAGTAAAAGAAATGTTGATTTGTGTTGATTCTTATGAGCTGAAAATAATTTAAATTAAGCCAGTGAATCTTTAAAGTGATTCAAACGGACAATTAAAGACTTTTTTTCAGTATGTTTTTTCTTGAGCAAAATATTGATTTATATTTATTTCGATGAGTTGGGAATTGTTTTATTCAGTCCAGTGAGTCATTAGAGAATTCAATTAGGTAAGACTTTTTTTTGAGTGTGATCATAAGATACCTCTTTTTGGCCAAATTCAAAGGCATTTGATGTTTGAGAGAAATGTTCATTTGTATTCATTTGATTTAGTCAGTAAAAAAAGCAGATGACTAAAGATGACTAGTATGAGGTTTATTTTGCATCTTTTGTTGAGTTAATTGCTGATTTATATTCATTCTTATAAGTTGAGAATGTTTTATTCACTCTAGTAAGTCATTGGAAAATTCATAAAGATAAGAGCGTGATTATAAGATAAGGTCTTTAGAAAAAAACGTATTAAGATAATATATAAAGTGAGAAAAATGTTGATTTGTTTTTATTCTGATAAGTTGAGAATCATTTGATTCATTAAAGTGATTCATCAGTTTAATTGGAATGTTGATTTAAATCATTCTGATAAGACATCAGTGAGTTATTGGATTGTTTCAAAGCTTGTTTTTGCAGAGAGAAATGTTGATTTATGTCTATTCACTACCAAAACATATTAATAAAAAATGAAAAAGAGTTCAATTTAGTACTAGTTTACCCACTATTTGTGTGTGGTGTGTATTACGCTGATGCTTTCAACAACTGTCTAAAGATTTGTTTTTTCCATAAGCACTTGATGTACAAATCCTTCTGTTCATTCCTGTAGACTTTCTTTGGGGATTTTAAGGGTAAAAATGCAGAATTCAGATGAATGGCTTTAAAAATGATGTAACAAGTACTACCATCTGTAACGGACCTTGCTAACCCCTGTACGCTTTCATGCGCCTTCCTTTGCCGTTCTGTGTGAACGCCCTCTTGCTTTTTAACTTACATTATTTACAAGACATGCCAAAACTAAGTGGTTGTGTAAAAGTTCAGGCCTGAGCCGCAGATCTTCCACCGATAATTCACAGCACTTCTTCTGAAATATCTTTACATTAGGCCACGCTGTTGCCGCAGGCGCTTATTTCTTCCTGTTTGACATCTGGTGTAGTCCGTGAGCTGAACATGTTGGAGTGGAGATGATGTCAGGCCCACATAAGAATTTAATTATCAGCTGTTCAGCTGGGAAACGGTTCTGTAGGATTTGGCTACATTCATCTTTTTCCTCCCGTTCCGAGACTTCTCCATGAAAGGAAATGATGTGTTCTTGCATAATGGGTGACGGGGTAGTTATAATTCGAATTAAAACAAACTCAGTCACTTTTCGCTGATGTTCAGCATGTTTACTTACCGTTTTACTGTATAAAAGATATCTTTGTATCTTTATAAAAGGTACATTTGCTTATAATAAATAATTTTCATTTAGTACAGAAATAGAAGCATAAGATTCAAAAGAGCGTAAGAGTGTTTTTTGTGCACTGATACTGTATCTCATTGCTAGGATCTTCCAGATGGTTGCTAAAGTGCTTGTGCATGTTATTAATATTCTAATCCCTAGATAGGGCTCGAGTCCTTCCTTTAATGTAAATCCAACTGCACACTACAAGACTTGCACCATGTGGCCAGTGCTCTTCAAGTGTGCAGTGCATCTAGTTGTAAGCGCTACAAGAGTTTCAAACTATGATTAACAAGTCATTAAAGGAATAGTTCACCCAAAAATTTAATCCAAGATCGGGCTGTCACGACAAAATATTCCATGGATGAGAAACCATGAAGCGCATTATTAGAACGTTTTCCAAGGCTGCATGATATATTAAACCCATTTAAAAATCATAATAAAGCATAGTACACAATTAAATAAATATGCAGGTATGCAAACACAGGAATTCATCAATATATTTCTCAATATGCTAACTGTTCATTGTGATTACATGTTTTGTTGTCCACATATTCAAGAAATTACAGTGGCTGTTGCATTACTGTTGTAATGAAATGGCCAAATATTAAAGATTAAGTGGACATTTTACTGGAGAAAACTTTACTTTCTTTTAATGGAGAAATGTAGCCTTCCATTTAGTAGCTCACCCAAAAATAAAAATTAGTTGACAATGTACTCACCCTTGGGCCATCCAAGATGTAGATGAGTTTGTTTCTTCATTAGATTTGTAGAAATGTAGCATGGCATCAGCAATGGATTCTCTGTAGTGAATGGGTGCCGTCAGAATGAGAGTCCAAACAGCTGATTAAAAAACAAAACATCACACCACTCCAGTCCATCTTGTGAAGTAAAAAGCTCTGTGTTTCATATCAATTATCATATGATTACTTGCTTTTGATACTTTATTTGAACTAATTATTATTGCCTCATTACTATTATAGTCATTTTAAAAGCTGTTGTTTAGTTAGGTCTATTTTTATTAGCACATTAATTTAATTATAATTATACAATCATTTGATTAATCAAATTACTTAATTAATCGTTCATAATAATCAACATATTTTTAGTGACAGCCCTAATCAAGTTGTGGACAAGTTTGTTTTTTCATTAAAACAGATTTGGAGAAATTGGAGCATTCCGCCACTTGCTTAACATTGAATCCTCTGCAGTGAATGGGTGCCGTCAGAATGAGAGTCCAACAGCTGATTAAAAACAAAACAATAATCTACAAGTAATCCACACCACTCCAGTCTATCAATTAACATCTTGTGAAGACAAAAGCTGTGTGTTTATAAGAAACAAATCCATCAGTTTTTAACTTCAAACCATTGCTTTAGACTAAAATACAAGTCCATAATCCATAATATTGCCATTTCTCATAAAAAAGTTGTGTTGACTGAGAAATATGCACATATCAATCACTGTTTACAAGCAAAAACAGTCTAAAACAAATGTGTCTAAACAAATAGAAGTTCTAAAAAGAAATGTCTTTTTTTTACTTTTTCACTGAAAGAAGCATTATTATGGATTATGGCCAGAAGTGACATTTTAAAGTTAACAAAAAAAATTTTAATGATAGATTTGTTTCTAACAAACATGTTGTTTTGCTTTTTGCTTCGCAAGATGTTAATTAATGGACTAGAGTGGTTTACTTGTGGATTATTGTGATGTTTTTATCAGTTGTTTGGACTCTCATTCTGAAGGCACCCATTCACTGCAGATGATTCATTGGTGAGCAAATGATTCTGTTTTGTTCCATCCATCCATCGTTCTTTCTATCATTCTGTCTTGCTTTATTCATCCATCCAGTCATTAATCCATCAGTCTTTCTGTCAGTAATTCTGTCTTGTTTTATCCATCCATAGTTCTTTCTGTCTGTCATTATGTCTTTTTATTCATTCATCCATCATTCTTTTTATCCTTCTGTCTTGTATTACCCATCCATCCATCCACTGTTCTTTTTATCATTCTGTCAATGGTTTTGTCTATCTGTCTGTTGATTGTTTTGTCGTTCATTCTGTTGTCGTTCTTTCTATCATTCTGTTTTGCTTTATTCATCCACCAAATCATCCATCCATCAGTCTTTCTGTCAGTCATTCTGTCTTGTTTTATCCATCCATCCATCGTTCTTTCTATCTATCATTCTGTCTTGTTTTATCCATCCATCCATCCATCCATCCATCCATCCATCCATCCATCCATCCGTCCATCGTTCTTTCTATCATTGTTTTTCATCCATCCATTGTTCTTTCTACCATTCTGTCTTGTTCTATCAGTCTGTCTATGCATCCAACATCCATCCATCCATCCATCCATCCATCCATTGTTTTATCTGTCTTTCATTGTCTTATTCCATCCATCCATCCATCCGTCCATCAATCCATCCATCTAGCCACTGTTCTTTTTATCATTCTGTCAATGATTTTGTCTGTCTGTTGATTCTGTTGATCCATTCAGAGTTTTACAGACAAGTTTTACTTACTACACTGTAAAAAGTGATGCATTGTATTTACTCAATAAAATTGAGGCAACAGATTACAAGCAATATTATTAATTAAATTCAACACATAAGAATTAACTAGATTTAATCAAATTAGATGCTTACAAATTATCCATTCAAAATGAGTAAAACCATACAAAATAATTAAGTAAAATTTAATCAAAAACATTGGTTTCATTGAGCAAAAAAAAAAACAACAACACTATGCTAATGCATACACTGTAAAAAGTGATGCATTGTATTTACTCAATAAAATTGAGGTAACAGATTACAAGCAATATTATTAATTAAATTCAACACATAAGAATTAACTAGATTTAATCAAATTAGATGCTTACAAATTATCAATTCAAAATGAGTAAAACCATGCAAAAATAATCAGAGGCAGACAATCCATGTGTCATGAGTAAAAGTCCTCCCCAGTATTTTGTTCCAATCACCTGGATTTGAGAATTAGCACCATTTTTCAGCAGGAGGTCAGAGATGGGAACAAGTCATTCTGTACGAGTCAAATCCAAAGTCCCCAAAGAGTTAATGAGATAATTAAATGATGATTGTGCATTAGTGATGAACACCTGCTGTTACTGAGAATTACAGAGGATCAGATGTGGATGTTTTATTAGTTAAAATGATGCCACCATCATGAAGATCAGTGTGTTTGCTTTAGTTGGGCTCTTCACCCTTAACTTCTTGTGTTAGATCTTTCTGTAGCAACACATGTGGTGTTGTGAAATAGTGAGATCAGTGCTGAGAAGATATTAACTGCCTTTATATGATGAGATGGTCATCACGAGCTGGCTGGAAAACAAAGTAACTTTACACATACAAGTTTGTGTGTGCTTATGTGTTGTATAATCAACCCTGTAGAGCTACAGTATGCAAACAGAATATTAATCAAATAAATGTGGTTATAAGAAAACGATGTAGTGCATACTATTCACTGAATAACACTGATCTCCAGTGCTATTTAGACACACACAGACATCAAGAACCAGCATATGAATCTCAACAATGGTGACAATTTATTTATACTGCAGTGCATGATGGGAATTTTTACTATGGTGTTACCCAGCATAAAACATTTTGCTGATTGTCACCATTGTTGAGATTCATGTGCTGGTTCTTGATGTCTGTGTGTGTTTAAAAAGCACAGTTTTTTTTTTTTTATTTTATTAATAATATTTACAAATATTAGAACAACATGCTGTTTGCATGGTGTAGTTTTATAGGGCTGATTGTACAACACACATATACATTCATATTTACAACTTCTTAGATTGTTTTCCAGCCAGCTCATGATGACCATCTCATCATATAAAAGCAGCTAATATCTTCTCAGCACTGATCTCACTATTTCACAACTCCACATGTGCTGCTACAGAAAGATCTAACACAAGAAGTTAAGGGTGAAGAGCCCAACTAAAGCAAACACACTGATCTTCATGACGGTGGCATCATTTTAACTAATAAAACATCCACATCTGATCCTCTGTAATTCTCAATAACAGCAGGTGTTCATCACTAATGCACAATCATCATTTCATAATTATCTCATTAACTGTTTGGGGACTTTGGATTTGACTCGAGACTTGCTTGTGACTCGAAAGGAATGACTTGGTCCCATCTCTGGCCTTCTGCTGAAAAACTGTGCTAATTCTCAAATCCAGGTGATTGGAACAAAATACTGGGGAGGACTTTTACTCATGGCACATGGATTGTCCACCTCTGATTATTTTTGCATGGTTTTACTCATTTTGAATGGATAATTTGTAAGCATCTAATTTGATTAAATCTAGTTAATTCTTATGTGTTGAATTTAATTAATAATATTGCTTGTAATCTGTTACCTCAATTTTATTGAGTAAATACAATGCATCACTTTTTACAGTGTAGTCTAAATTACATGTATGAATTTCTTTGAATTTCAATTAATTTTAAGTCTTAATGGAGGATTTGTTCTTTACAAACATCCAAACAAACATGTTGCTTTGCTTTTTGCTTCGCAGTGTTAAATGATGGACTGGAGTTGTGTGGATTACTTGTGGATTATTGTGATGTTTTTATCAGCTGTTTGGACTCTTATTCTGATGGCACCCATTCACTGCAGAGGATCCACTGGTGAGCAAGTGATGTAATGCTACATTTCTCTAAATCTGATGAAGGAATCTGAGCTACTGTATTCCTTTAACAAAAAAATTGCAAAAAATTGTGAAAACTGTAAATATTAAAAATGCCGGTCCTGTAGTGTGATATGGGTGCAAGGTACCTTTTCTTTTTCACAAGATTTTTTGTTTTAAAAGTAACAGCTTTCTCAAACAAGTGCATAATTTAAGTTATCAGTCATGTCCAAAGTAAATACTTGCAGAGTGAGATACGTGCCAAATTTGAATAGTTTGGGTTTATGGTCTTGTTCAGGACCACAGTGTGAAAAAAGCACATTTTTCGTTGTTGTGGTTTGATTCAGCACAGCCGGTTAAATGTAGGTGATTTATCTACAGTTATGAAGTGTTGAGACACTTTTGGTATTTAGCACTCTGATAAGATCTTGTGTTGAAAGCGCGAACGCTTCTTTGAGCCCCTTGATATGAAACGCATCTCTGAGCCCCGATAAATAACGGCCTTGTTTTCTCACAGCTCTACCTATTTACACGCTGCAAAATCTTATTAAAAAATAACGGCATGAGAGAGTAACAGCACGAGGAGGACTGCGATCGCCGAAGCGTGTTTCATCTCTGTTCTGAGAGCTGTGCGAATGAAGTGGGGAAGTGATGCAGACAGAAATGTGATCTGTATCACAGTGCAGCTACCTCACCCAAAATGTGCTTTTAATAAAAGGGCTTTATGGGAATCTTTGGACTAGTGACCACAAGGATCAACACAAGAACTTTCATCCATCGTTATCTCAAGATTAACAATATATACTGAAGAAATACACCATGATAGAATGTGTGTTGCAGTGAGTTTATTGTTAGGAGTGCATTGGTGTATTAATAAATATCATAGGAGCAATAATGCTGCTGTCCTGAATATCATAATATCCACAGGTATTCACAGTCAGGCTGTTATTTAGAACAACAGCACGATAAAACAAAGAAACCCACTCTGACTTTTCCATATTTTTTGCTCCAGGCAAAATCACACAACACTCAACATGGCTTTGCTAAATTCTCAGTAGACAAACTAGCTGTCTTTCAAACTGTAAGTATGAATTTGAATTGAATTGGCACAAAGCTGAATTGTCATTCAAAGAAATTGAATGCAGGAAATCCATTCTTCCTTCTTGCTGTCTATCATTGTGTCTTGTTTTATCTATCTATCTATCTATCAAATCTTTCTGTCTTGTTCTATCTAACTTTCTATCTATCCATCATCCATCCATCATCATTCTGTCTTCTTTATCCATCCATCCATCCATCCATCCATTGTTCTTTCTGTTTATGCAGGGTCAGAGAGCTCTCGGATTTCATCAAAAATATCCTAATTTATGTTCTGAAGATAAACAAAGGTCTTACGGGTTTGCAACGACATGAGGGTGAGTAATTAATGACAGAATTTTAGTTTTAACTTTAACTGTCTCTGTTTTGATGGGATTGTCTCTATTCATGTTTGTTACTCGTTGTCTTCATGTGTGTCTCTGGTAAATGCAAACGGCATATTTACCTTTGCATCTGTAGGCGTCTGTCAAACACTCACAATAACCATTACAGCCCACAGTCACAACCAACAGCAACCATTAATGCATATGCTTGTGTGCGCTTATGTCAAAATAAATTGTTTTATAGACATCCATAATGGGATGACAAACAGGTCACTGTACCATTCCTGCAGAATGACTTCACCTGAGGCCATTTCTGCTGATGGAATCACTGTGTTATTTAATTTTTATATAAAAATGGCTTTTTTTGTGTGTGTTTGTTTACACCTAGCAGTGAAAGTAAGGAAGGGTTAGCAATGTTATGTGTAGAGAGAGGAGATATTGTTTTGCTGCAGTGTTGCTCTTTTAGTTTAAAGTTCAGATACCACCATGTTCATCCTACTTTTGCTTAGAATAAGTTAAAATAGACACAAACGAATCAATAGTTGTTTAAAGGTGTTGTGTACAGGGTGTGAAATGTTTAAAATCAAGTATGAATACAGAGAATTGGATTTTTTCAAAGCACAATTGGACTTGTTGGAAATCCTCAAAGGTCAGCTTATGTTTCCGTCAGAGTTTGTTGCTTTTTTTTCCATTTTTGCTGATGGAGCCTTACTTTCGTAAACTTGACAGAGGACTTTATTTGCGCTCCATTTAAACTCATTGCTTTTAATGAGAAACAAATGAGGTGTGTGGGTATCTTTGTATCTTTATGTTAGTTTTGCATGTACACTTGACTTTAACTTCCATTTCTAGTGGCATGAAAGTATGCATGAAGGAAGTGATCACAGACTCATTGTTTTGTTTGGACTTTTAAAAACACCTTTTAAATATGTGATTGTTTGTTTGTTTCTTTTCTTTTTATGAAAAAATTGTATGTGTAGGTGTAAGCACTCAGTAAGCAGTCTGTTGTGTTTCTTTATTTGAATATATATTCATTTATTAAATAGAAAATGCCATGTATGCTTAACAATCTGTTTTTTATTTTAATTTTAAAAAACTATACAAATAGTAAATGCTGTATACTGTGCAGGATTTACTATACGGTTTATTTATTTTATATATAATTCCCTATTTCCTGACCAAAATTCAGCCATAAAATATTTATTTTATTTTATTTATGTATAATTCCATATATACTGAGCAGTTTATGTAATTAATTATTTATTTATTTTTTATAGTGGATGCTCTATGTACTGAGCAGAATGCAGTAAACAAGTAAAAAGCAAGCTGTTTATTTATTTAAAAATAGCAAATGCGTGGCTTACTGCACATTTTTTTTTCTATGTATTTATTTATTTAAATATGCCCTATATACTGACAAGTATTCAGTAAGCAGTTTGTTTGTTTGTTTATTTATTTATTTATTTATTAAAAATAGTAAATGCCATATATACTAAAAGGGATTTAGCAAGCAGTTTATGTAATACCTTTTTTATTATTATTTTTAAATGATAAATGCTGTATGTACTAAGCACGGTTCAGTAAGCAGTTTGTTTGTTTGCTTGTTTGTTTGTATATTTATTTATTTATTTATTAAAAATAGTAAATGCCATATATACTGAGCAGGATTTAGCAAGCAGTTTATGTAATACAGTTTTTATTATTATTTTTAAATGATAAATGCTGTATGTACTAAGCACGATTCAGTAAGCAGTTTGTTTGTTTATTTATTTATTAAAAATATTAAATGCTATATACTGAGCAGGAACTGAGGAAGCAGGTTCTGTAATAATTGTTTGTTTTTTTTTGTTAAATAATAAATGCTGTATATACTCAGCAGGATTCAGTAAACAAGTAAACTGTGATCTGTTTATTTATTTTATTTATTAAAAAATAGTAATCAGCTTTTTTACACTGTGCAGGATTCAGTAAGCTTGTGTATTATACTATATATATTAAATAAATATTGCCTGTGTTAAATGTTGCAGGGTTATTAGATCTCAGCATTGGTTAATCACAGAAAAGTTGACTCTCTCATTCTCTTTTGTGTGTCTCAGATTGCCGTTCCTCTGTCACAGAAACCAGTTAGAGCTCCAGCAACACGTGCAACCTCCCACAACCTGCCAGTTGATCAGATAGCAGCGTAACTAATGAAAAGCGTCATGAAAGTGACAGAGAGATTAATGAAGTTTCCCATGCTGCACTTTGCATGTGGTTCACCGTTGGCTCCTCTGGGCACAGCTGCTGTTAAACGCTATTCATGGTGACAAATAATGCACCATCTCAGCAGTGACACCTCCGAGTCAAGGTTAAAAAACACATTTGCCAGCACGGACGAGCGGAGCAGGATGAGGGAGGCTCTGCAGCTATAGATACGGAATAAATTTATTTACTCGCAGCGGGCTGGAGGCGGGACGAGAGGCACGAGAGCGATTGGGAATTCTGGATTAATTGAAAACATCTGTGCGACCATGCAAAATATCTGCCGTCTCCTAGCTGCCGGAGAGCGTAACGCGCATCCCGTGGAGGCAATGAGTTTTTGTTGTTGCTCTTTTTTGTTACTGTTTTGTTTTTCCTCTCTCTTGAACTCTCTGAAAGTGTGTTACAATCTGCTGTTGCTCTGCATACGTGTTTGTTTTGTTGTTTGCAAGCAAAGCCTCTGATTTGTAGGCAGCACATGCGGGCGGCTTTCGAGCGGTCAATTCCTCCTGACCTTCATAAAGAATTACAGTGAACCAATCAAGGAAAGATCTGAGTGAGAGCCAAGAAAGGGAATCAAGGTCAAGTGTACGTGTGTTTTTGCGTCTGTGAATGACATATTCTCCTAGGATGTCCTGCCGTAGACTTCTATAGTTTGTATATAAAGATGCAGACAGACTAAAGTAAGTAGTAAGCAACCGCTGCAAACCACCCACAACACAGTTGCAACAGTCCAGAGCACTCTAGTAACAACCTTGCAATCAGTTAGAGTTCTCTAGCAATGACCTAGAACATCCAACACCTTAGCAACAAGCCAGAGCACATTTTTCTAATGTAAATTAGAAAATCGTATAAGGATAATATACAGCAATGCCAAGGTCTTTGGAAAGATGTTTGGATACGCGACATATTCACATTCCCTGTGGTTGAGTGAGCAGTCTGTGGCAGTCTTCTGCCTCTGTGGGCTAGAAACTCAGTGGTCAATCCAACCAATTTTTGGTCTTTCCAAACATAGTTCTGAATGGATTTGGATGGATCTTTGTGATCTCTCTGCTGCTCCATCTGGAGGTTCTAAGGAATTTTTATGGTGGCCACAGGCTGAAAACGTAGAAATTAGTCTCTAGATGGTTGGTTGCAGGGCACAAACTCCGTTTTGACCAATGAGAAATCCTGTTCTTCCGGGCTTGGTACCAAAGGTCGTCTTCTTGCCCTCTAAGAGGTGTCTGGTTGTTGTCTTAGCATCTTTATCTGATGCCGTTGGACAGTTTGCTTAGGTTACTTCACCAAGATCCAATCAAAATGTAGTAAACCATTCTTCACTGGTGTGCTCAAGGAGGGCCCCCCGCTATAAACTGAGCCCTGGAATGTGCACCACATGGAACACCACAGCAACCACCTGCAAAAGCCTAGCAACCTAGCAACTATCTAGCAACACCATAGCAACCAGCTGGAATACCCTTGTGACAACCCTAAACCATTGAGCAACTATCAAGCATGCCTTAACAAACACACAGAACACCCTAGCAAGCTAGCAACGGAACCACTCAATATACCCTAGCAACAGCATCTAGCAACAAAGTAATAAATGGGACAGCAGAGAATACCCTAGCAATCACCTAGAGCATCTTAGCAACCATACAGTACATGGTAGCAACCACACAGCAACAACATAAACAGAACAGTGGAGAAACCACTCAGAATACCCTAGTAACCACCCAGCACAACCTAGCAACATACAGAATATGGTAGCAACCATTTAACAACACCATAAAGACCAAACAGAACAGCTTAGGAACCACTTAGAACAACACAGCATCTATGCAGAATGTAGTAGCAACCATCTAGCAACAGCATAACGGACAGAACAGCATAGAAACCAACCAAAATACCCTAGCAACCATGCAGAACATGGTAGCAACCATATAGCAACAACATAACAAACAGAACAGCAGAGAAACCACCCAGAATACCCTAGTAACCACCCAAAATACCCTAATCACCCAGAAAAACTTAGTAACCATGCAGGATATCGTAGCAACACCATAGAGATTAAACAAAATGGTGTAGAAACTACCTAGAACAACTAGCAACCATGCAAAATATGGTAGCAACCGTATAACAACAACAACAACATAACCAACAGAACAGCATAGACAAAATAGCCTAACAACCATGCAGAGCATGGTAGCAACCATATAGAAACAACATAACAACCGCCCAAAATACCCTAGTAATTACCTAAAACAATCTAGCAACCCTGCAAAACAGGGCAGAAACCACCCGGAATACCCTAGTAACCACCCAGTACAACCTAGCAACATGCAGAATATGGTAGCAACTATATAGGAAAAAACATAAGAAACAGGACAAGAGAGAATAATCTAGCAACCATCTAGAGCATCCTAGCAACCATGCAGAACATTGTAGCAACCACATAGCAACAGCATAAACAGAGAAGAAGTGAAACCACCTGAAATACCCTAGTTACCATCTAGAACAACTTAGCAACCATGCAAAACATGGTAGCTACCCTATAGCAGCAACATAAACAAACAGCAAAAAAAAAAACCTAGCAACCACCTAGATCAACCTAGTAACCATGCAAAACACTGTAGCAACCACATAGCAACCACATAAACACAACAGCAGAAAATACCCTAGCAATCACCTGGATCAACCTAGAAACCCTTCAGAACATGTTAGCAACAACATAAACACAAGAGCCTACACCCTAGCAACCTCTTGGATTAACCTAGCAACCATCCAGAAAATGGCAACAACCCTATAGCAACGACATAAACAGAACAGCAGAAAATACCATAGCAACCACCTAGATCAACCTAGCAACCACACAGAACATGGTAGTGATCCTATAGCAACGACAAACGGAACAGCAGAAAATACCCTAGCAGCCACCTATAACAGCCTAACAACCATTCTGAACATAGTAGCAACCATATTAACCATAATAACCACCTAGAACAACCTAGCAACCATGCAGAATATGGTTGCAACTATATAGCAACAATGTAACAAACAGGACAGCAGAGAATACCCCAGCAACCACCCAGAGCATCCTAGCAACCATGCAGAACATGGTAGCAACCATATAGCAACAACATAAACACAAAAGCAAAAAAAAAAAAAAAAGAAATTAGAAATTACCTGGATCAACCTAGCAACCATGCAAAACATAGTAGCAGTCCTATAGCAACAACATAAACAGAACAGCAGAGAAACCACCCAAAATTCCCTAGTAACCACCTAGAACAACCTAGCAACCATGCAGAACATTGTAGCAACCACATAGCAACAGCATAAACAGAGAAGAAGTGAAACCACCTGAAATACCCTAGTTACCATCTAGAACAACTTAGCAACCATGCAAAACATGGTAGCTACCCTATAGCAGCAACATAAACAAACAGCAAAAAAAAAAACCTAGCAACCACCTAGATCAACCTAGTAACCATGCAAAACACTGTAGCAACCACATAGCAACCACATAAACACAACAGCAGAAAATACCCTAGCAATCACCTGGATCAACCTAGAAACCCTTCAGAACATGTTAGCAACAACATAAACACAAGAGCCTACACCCTAGCAACCTCTTGGATTAACCTAGCAACCATCCAGAAAATGGCAACAACCCTATAGCAACGACATAAACAGAACAGCAGAAAATACCATAGCAACCACCTAGATCAACCTAGCAACCACACAGAACATGGTAGTGATCCTATAGCAACGACAAACGGAACAGCAGAAAATACCCTAGCAGCCACCTATAACAGCCTAACAACCATTCTGAACATAGTAGCAACCATATTAACCATAATAACCACCTAGAACAACCTAGCAACCATGCAGAATATGGTTGCAACTATATAGCAACAATGTAACAAACAGGACAGCAGAGAATACCCCAGCAACCACCCAGAGCATCCTAGCAACCATGCAGAACATGGTAGCAACCATATAGCAACAACATAAACACAAAAGCAAAAAAAAAAAAAAAAGAAATTAGAAATTACCTGGATCAACCTAGCAACCATGCAAAACATAGTAGCAGTCCTATAGCAACAACATAAACAGAACAGCAGAGAAACCACCCAAAATTCCCTAGTAACCACCTAGAACAACCTAGCAACCACTCAGAACATGGTAGTAACCCTAAAGCAACGAAAAACAGAACAGCAGAAAATACCCTAGCAACCACCTAGAACAGCCTAACAACCATTCAGAACATGGTTGCAACCCTATAGCAACAACATAAATGCAACAATAGAAAATACCTTAGCAACAACCTAGATCAACCTAGCAACCATTCAGAACATGGTAGCAACCATATAGGAACAACACAAACGGAGCAGTGGAAAAAACACCCAAAATACCTTAGTAACCACCTAGAACAACTTAGCATCCATTCATAACATGGTAGCAATGCCGTGGCGACCAAACAAAACACCCTAGCAACTGTGGAGCAGCACTACAGCCAAAGCAAAAACAACAACAAAAAACACACACACACACACACACACACACACACACACACACACACCCTAGTAATGTCCTACTACACATTTTTGCACCATGACTGAGTCTTCTTCTGTAGCAAACCAAATGCTCACATTTTCTTACTAGATAGATTATTCAAATAAATTTGATATAAAACTCTAGTTTACTTTATGAGGACATCACCAGATAACTGAAGAAAGAAAGAGAGAGAGCAAGCATGATAGATGAAGTAGGGAGGTGCTGGAAGAGCGAACGAGAGATAAGAGAGAGAGAGAGAGAGAGAGAGAGCGAGCACAGTGCCTGAGGAACACTCAGACAGAACAAATGAGCAGCCGCGGCTCGACTCCCGCCAGAGACGCTGATATCGGCACGCCGGAGAGAGCTGCTTCACCAGGAGTCAGATTACAGCCAGAGAGGATCAGTGCGCTCTGAGACAAGACTGAGGACGAGGTGCGTGATCAAGACTGAGAGTTTCTCTGAAGTGGGATCTCAGTTCACACACACACACACAGACAGATAGAGACGGACAGAAAACTAGCGAGGTGTTGTTGCAGTCCTCGTGGTCGTGGTTCCCCACATGCACAGATGAGATCATGGATTCACTCTTGACGGCAGCGGTGCGCAGGGACGCCACGGATCTGGACGCGTGATGACCATGGAGAGCATGTTTATCGGTAAGTCGAATCGGTCAGTTTGAAAGTCTGTGGTTTTGTTTTCCAGGCTCCCCGCCTGGCGTTCACAGCAGGGGTTTCTCGCAGGGACATCAGAGGAGCGCGCTCGGGTGCCTCACCAGACACCTGATTTGTTGCGGTGGAGTTTAGCAGGCGCTGAAAGAGCATGAAATCGTGAGCTGCAACAAAACTGAGGGGATTAGGAGATTTTAGGAAACGTGTGGCTCTGTGTCTCAGTGTGTCATCTGGAAATGAAGCTTCCCGCTGAACGGATGATTCCTTTCCGAATGTGCTGAGGAACGGGAACAGAGCTCACCGCAGGAGATACAGCAGATCTGTTGCTCTGAGGAGAAGCCAGTGCATTAAATGAGGTTTTAAGTCATGGTTTTTGATTTAACAGTTTTACAAATGTCAGAACAAGTATTGAGATTGTTTAACAACATGGATGTGAACTTTTAAGGCAAAGTTTGCATTTTAGATGCTTTTTTATCACCTTTCAACTTTTTTGCACTCCTGTTGCATGATTTTAGTATTTAAAAAAATTATGCAATTATTATTTCTAAATAATTCATAATTATAACTGTTTATAATAGTTTTACTTGATCTATAGCATGTTAATCTGCTGCTTAACATGTCACACCATGTCTACACCAGACACAGGTGGCGTCTCATGATGCACGACCACTAGTTTGTTTCTATTTTTTGTATTCTATATTGCACAGCCATTTTTAGTTTAGTAGTTTTTACTATGCATTTTATTTGTTGTGCATTTTAAATGTGACCCTGGACCACAAAACCAGTCTTATATGTAAAGATCATGTCCCATAAAGATATTTTGACACAGGAAGTGCCAAAATAATGCAGTTTGTGACAGACAGACCGTTAACGGCTGGACAACCAAATGCTCACCTATCATTCATCAACTTAAAAAATGGCTTATCATCAAAAATATGTAAGTAGTATCAATCTAATGTTAGCCTAGTAAAATGTGTGCTCTTCAAGTATTCTTCACACTCTTTAAATGGTCACATGCTCTTAAAACACTCCGCCCTTTTTGGTCATACAGATAAAAGTAATACATCTGAATCTGTAAAGACTACGTTTATTTGTGTGCACTCACAATAACAATGAAACATTGTGCTTTTGTAGAATAATTAAAGCAAACAGGATGTGCTTTCTTCTGTCGCAGTCTCTGTGAACTTGAACGCAAAACTTCGAAATTGTGTATACTTGCCCTACAGACATGAAAAATGTATCTATATAGAGTGAAATATCTACTTTTAAATGAACCAATTCAAATAGAAAACAAATTCTCAGATTATGTAATCCATATGAAATGTACATACAGGCGCATCAATACCAACTTCATCTCTCACAAAGGAAGCACTAGTTTATCAATAATTTATTAAAACGTTAATGTAGTCTCCTTGCTGTTTTCCCTGACACATTCATAATTATTATATCTGACGGTGCACTATGGCAAGGTAATTTTTTTTTTTTTTTTTTTTTTTTTTTTGTGCGTGCTTGAGCACTTATTAGGCTATGTAGGCAATTAAAGTCTCATTATTATGATTTATATGGTTTATTAATAAACGTTCAACTAATAGTCGACTAATGCTTAAAATGAACGACTACTAGTCGTCCAGAAAAATCTTTAGTCGAGGACGGCCCTAAGATTTATTATTAATTGGAGTAGCTTGTTAGAGCATTGCGTTGTTTGCTTTGTAACATGCTACCACAGTTGGGAGTGCTGCCTATGAAGGGATCTTGCTAGGTTTTGGAACAGACCCACTGTGTAATGTCTACCTATAAGGGGCCATTCGAACATTTACTACTTTTCCTTTGTTTGTCTATGTAAACACACATTAGATGGAAAAATTTGACCATTGCACTCAAGTTAAAGGTCCACTGAAGTGCTTTGAAACACCAGCGTTATTCTATATGTTGACGTAATTTCAGCTGAAACAGGAAGACAGGGCGGGACATATCCAGCAGTCTCGCCACCTTTTTTTAAATAGCCAATAGCGTTTTGTTTATATCACAGCTTGGGCCAGAGCTGTTGAACTCAGTAAAGCGACATCCATATAGCATTATCTACATATAAAATAGCATTCTGTGTAGAATTCAAATGTGTCTGATATGTTTATATTGTATCGATTTATATCGATATCGTATTTCTGGACCGAAGCAGACCGGTTTGTGTGAAACTGTCTGAAACCAGACTTCATTTGCCCCAATGGAAAGCATATTTACACTGTCTGAATCGTTCCCTATCCCTTACATAGTGCACTACTGTACAGAAAACACAAATTCTGTGAACAAAGATTTCAGCGTCTATTTATAGTGTAGGGGGCAGGACGTGAGAGCATTCTAGAGAGCATTTGATTGGACACAAAATTGATAAGAAGCTGAAGTGCAGGGTGATGTCATCAAATCCATATTGGCGGAAGTTAGAGACTGTATGTTTTAAATGCTTAAATGCTTTAAATGCTTTAAATTTCTTCTAAATGCAAATTTTGTCATTGTTTACTAGCACGCTAGCTTATCGATAGCCGTAAGGCTAACATACTCATACTAAAAGCCAAAAAACTAACTTTTGATTTTATGAGGACTTGAAAAAGAAGTTCAGTTGTTAAAAAACACTTCTTGAGACATTTCATCGCTTTTCCCCATTCCACTGCCTGCGTCTTCCATCTTTCAAAGCAAAAACAAAACGGTGCATGCATTTAGCATTTTCATACACTGCGAACCTCCAGGGCTAGAATCTTTATTCATCCAGTGCAGTTTGAGCAATCACACGGGTGCCAATTGGGATCAAATCTGTGTTGGTTCTGGTACAAAAAGGTCAATAAACTGTCTTAAATAGACTTCTTTTACAACTCAGAAATAGGCTGTTGGACTCCTGTGGCTTTAGAGCAGTGTGGATCTTGTTGTGATGTGGGTGATGACAGCAGAGACTGCAGTGTGGTTAACCCAAGATATTTATTTATTTGGTTTATAACCTCAGATTGCAAAGCACATGGCTGGTGCTTCCTGACCACTGGTAGTTGGGAGTCATTTGTAATCAGCTTTACATGCAGTATGTATATGCATTGAGGCTTATAATTCTTCACTTAAATGATGAATCGTACTGAATCCAGTGCACAGTGTCACAACTGGTCCTTAATGGAATGTGCAAAACAACTTTATGAACTCCATCTGTGGCATAATATATTGACTCATCCCTCAGTTTGTCAAAACAAACAAAAATTATGTTTACAGCGATGCATTTGCAATGGAAGTCTAAGATGTGAGGCGTTCACAGAGCACAAATGTGTTGAAGCGCTGTGCGTGTTTATTGTTTTAGCTGTTTAGTTGTCTCAATCATCCTTTTAGCAGTGGGACTACTTGTCTGGATGAACGTCTAGTTATGCTTTATCGACGTAAATCCTGTGGGTGGATTCTTCTGTTAATACCTAAAGCAGTGTCCAGTCTGTCTAGTGGTACGATTCCTAATAAGTATCCTGTGGATGCGTTTCATTTTTTATTTTTAATCAGCTGTGTTATGTTAATCAGTTTTTTTGTTGTATATTTAATTTTAAAGGGGCAAAACGTAGCCTCAAAGCATGTTTGCATCAATTAGTATAAACATTTAATTTTCAAAATGGACTTTTATGTTGTTTTTAAAGCAATTTAATTTAGTCATTTTTATCTTCACTATTACAAAATATTTTTTCGTTTATTTTCATTCATTATGAAAGCTTAAAAACTGAAATAAAAAATGTGTTAATAAATAAAAATTAAATTTTACTTACGATTTATATATATTTTTATTGTATTTAAAAAAAATAATGCATTACTATTTTCAAACATATTATTATGTATCTATTTTATTTTATATTTTATATATGAAAAAGCATGCACAGCTATTTTTCAGTGGCTGTCAAGATTCTTTTCAGCAGTGTAATGGTGTAGTTATAACATCTACCAGCAGAGGCAAACGGTGCATGCTAACCAGCTAAACCTTATCCATATATTGTATATATTTGTTAGACTAGTCATGTTAAAACATACTGTTTTGTTAGTCTTGCTGCTTTGTTTTTGATATTTTACTGCTTATCCTAGTGCAATACCTCCAAGACTTCCTTTGTAAGTGCATTGCTGTAAATAATGCAAGATTGTGTGCTTGTTTCCAACCTGAAGGACTCGAAATTGTTGTATTGATCAAAACTTGTGAATATTATACACTCTTAGGATGTGTTTTGACTGATAGTCCAGCAGAAGAGAGCTATGCGGTGTGTGTTTTGAGTGCAGGTGTGTGTTTCGTGTTTGAGATATAAAGGGACATGGAGAGAAAGCAGACTGGATCAAGTCTAGGAGAATCCTAGTGACGGGCAAACAGAGCGGATGTGATTAATTATTTACGTGCCATATTTGTCCTCCAGACATCATTTTTTCTCTCAGTCAGCAGCGCTGCGAGCATCGAGTGCTGTTTTAAGATGATGGGCACATCTGAACAGAGATATGGAGACGATGCTACAGGCAGTTTCTCTGACACACACACACACACACTCTTTTCTCCTCTTGGTTTCATTACTGTGATCGCTGCAGCAGTGGGAAGCGGTGTGTGTTTAGCAGTGTTTCACAGAGCCGGTGGGTGCTGATAGAGTCAGTGAGAAGTGAAACAGGTGGGTGAGAGTAAAGTCAGAGTTCATGCTTGCATTCAGTCTTTTTTTGACCAAATTCGATCATGTTGGGTTCTCTTTGCATCCTTTCTAGTTTATAATCTCACACTATATATTGCACTTATGCATATATGTTGGTTTTTCTTTGTAGTTTGACATGTCAAATAGATATTTTTACTTTAGGCACGTTTCCATCCAGTGTTTTTATGCCCATTTTGGGATTTTGCATAAACAAATGTTGTGGGGAAGCACTTAGGTTTGAATAACATTTTGCAGAAACACACAAAAAATGTATGCGCTCGCTTGAAGAGAAAACTTTTTCTTATTCTGTAAGAAGTCTGTAAACACGTTTACCAAATAAGTTCCTAGGTGCGCTTTAAAAAAGTCATGTGACCTTGCCTCGAGTCATGTGACTGAGGAATACACCCAAATGATTGGCTCTGAAATAGTTGCTTACATACTTGGGATGGAAAAGCTGTTTTATTTGTTTTAAAGCAGTGGTTCTCAACTACGTTCCTGGAGTCTCTACTAATGAGCTGATTATCTGAATCAGGTGTGTTTGATTAAGGAGACATGAAAAACATGCAGTGTTTGGGGTGGCTCCAGTGCTTTATAGTAAAAAAAAAAAAAAACATCAAAAGCATTAATTGAGAGGTAAGATTGCATAAGGATATCATAAATACCTGAATCATTCATTCCAGATAATGACTTAACTTTATAATAATCTAAGTTGCACATCTTTTTGCATTTTGATTTCCCTTTCTGATTAAATTGAGCTGGAGCCTAATTAACAGAGATCTCTAATACAAAATCTTAAGTTAAATTCTAAACATTCTTGAAACATACTGAAGATCTGAAATATTTATATTAGAACTTTTTTTATTTTTTTTTATTAAGGAAAACAATTATTCTATTGAAGTACTTGTTGGAGACTCCAAAAATTGACTGACTCCAGAAATATCTCAAAGTCGTTTTTTAAACTGTCTGCAGATTACCTCAATAATCAAAATAAGCAGAAATACTCTTTCATTGCAATCTTTAAGGAACATTCTTAACCCTCTGATGCTCCTTGTGTGCTTGTTTGAAATCTATGCACTGTATTTTAGTTATATAGTAGTAATGTTTTTATTTAACATTTTGTAATTTTTGAAGATTTTATGGTGCTTCTAAACTATACATTAGTATATATTAATTTATTATTATTAAATCCTGAAAGCTTTGGACCACAGACTTAGTTTGGTCTCTTTAAAAAAAAAAGAAAGAAAAGACACATGGTAGATTATTGCTGAAGGGAAAAAAGTTATAGAAGTTTAAGTTTATTATAATGAAAAACTCACAAAAATAGTGTTTACATATTATAGTAAATATATATTTTCACATGTTTACATGTTTTACTCTAAAACTGTAAGAAAGCCATAAAAGCCATATCTAAACAAGTTGTATTCCAAATTTGAGGTTGACATCCCAAAAAGTAAACTTTATTTAGGCACAGTAGCAAACACTTTACATAAAAAATACATATTTATTATTTTCTATTAAATGTATGTACTGTATTTTAATTTGATACTGTTTTTATTTAAAATATAGTAATTTAGGGGATTTTATAGTACTACTAAACTATATGTATGGATAGTTATGATTCCTTTAATACCTGTTAACCACTTTTAGAGCCCTGATCTGAAAAACTGTCATAAGTTTTGAAAATCTTGGAGCAAAGACTTAAGTTTGCTCCAAGTTTGCTGGTCTATTTAAAAAAAAAAAAGACACATGGCAGATTATTGCTGAAGTGAAAAAAAAAAAGTTATAGAAGTCTAGGTTTATTATTATGAAAAACACAAAAATACAGTTTTTACATTTTATATGAAATATAGATTTGCCATAAAAGCCATAAATCTAGTTGTGTTACAAATTTGAGTTTGATATTGCAAAAAAGATGAGCTTTAAGTAAAATTTTATTTGGGCACAGTACCAAAAGATTCAAATTTTTTTTTTTTTTTTTTTCAGTTAAATTAATGTGATGTATTTTTTATATTGTTTTTTTTTTTTTAAATCAAATTTTGTAATTTTAGATGGAATACTGTTTTTAAATTGTATATGAAATATTTATATATTTTCCAAAACACATTTTCCTCGGAAACTGTGCAAAAGCCACAAATCTGAACAAGCTGTGTTCCAAATTTTAAGGTTGATGTCTTTAACTTTCAGTCAAACTTTATTTCTGTCATGACAACTCTTGGAGGGATTGGCGTGGTAATGCACATGACAATGTTAATGTATTTGGTCTTAGTATATGGAATAGATAGATCTATACAGGTGGAGCTGGGGGAAGGTGGAGGGTTTCTGAAGCAAGCTGCAAACTGCTACATCTAGCACTAGTCATATATTTAAATGTTAAGCAGTGGGCTCATTGGCTACTGATACAGGAGAGAACCAATCGGCTGTGCCATATGATTATGATGTCATATTGTCAGATTCAGTTTAGACCCATCGGACTGCATTCTAGAGTTTCATGCCAGAACCCTGTATTTGGGGGCGCAGCACCAACAAAATTACAGATTTTTTAAGTTATTAAATTTATGTACTGTATTTTAGTTTAATATTGTTTTTTATTTAACAAGATTTCCTTTGTGATTCTCCCATATGGTTATCTAAAATAAACAAAATACAAAATAAATAAAATGCACTTTATTTCAATAGCGCAATTTAGACATTCTACTATCTATAGGTAACTGGTCAAGGTCTTTTTCTCAGAAAAAAATTTAAGACTTTCTCTAAAGTCTATATTTGGTTGCATTATCTAAAATAATAACCTTTTGATCGCATAGCCTGGTCTCTTCTGGAACTCTAGAAGATAGATTATTAAGGTTTTTTTTTACTGAAAAGAAAGTAGGAGAAAGATAAAGTCTTCATTTGATTTTTCAAACTGAGCTTATAAAACGAATTGATATCACACATGCTGTCGTATCTCAAATAATCTCAGCGTTTTGTCTTTCCTATGAGAGTTTTGCAATCCCAGCACCAGCTTGACATGGATTACGAAACAAAACGTTACTAATTCCTCTCGTCCTTTGGGCCTGTGGGGAGGAGAGAAATAATAAAACAAGAGAATAATAAAAAAAAACACGCCCTTGCTGCAGCCCTAAATTGTTGCGCCACATGCCTTTGTGCAAGTGCGAGCACGTCTTCGTTCTCCCCTGACAAAGCATGTCAACCTCAGGCCTCCGTGTCGACGACTCCACTCTGACATGTCAAACGACATCAGGCTAAAGGAATGCTGTCACAGAGCCAGACACTGAACAAGAAAACACAATTAAATATGCAAGCAAAACCACGGCCTGAGTGACAGCAGGAACCGCGCCGGAGCGTTCGCCGCTAACCGGGAGGGCGTCTTTAGACCCGAGCATCTGGGTTTTATCTCCTCAGGGCTTTGAAAAGCGTTACGAGGTTTGATTATTGTGTGCGCACGATGCAACAACATTCAAAAGCCTCTTTCTGGAAAAAGGCAAACAGGCAAAACATCAATGTTGGCAGCGTGTCACTCGGGTTTAAGGGAACACGACTTATTAAGTTGATGAGAACATTTTGATTGTTACGAGGCTTTTTGACACCACGCCCGCAGCGAGAGCGAGTCTTTTACGGCTCTGTTTTCTGTTTCAAAGAACAGTAATGTGGAAAATGTCCAATCTTCTCTGCCCTGCAGTCAGTCACTGCACTGCTTTCGGTGAGCTGTATTTTCAGCACTTTCTCGTCTGTGGAGACCACCTCGCTCTTAGCGCTGAAACTACCTCTCACGCTTTTACAGAAAGGGGTCAAGGGTTCAACGGTTAGCATGGTCTACTTAGACCTGCGATCTCCACTTAATGCATCCCGCATTCCTCCCAATGCTATACTGCTCTCCTCGCCTCTGACTGCCTCATTATCGTCTGCATGTGAATCTCCTCACTTAGCAGAGAACGGAAATGGTGATGGACAAATGTTATATTACAAAAAAAAGAAGCTTAAAATGCGGGGGCTGGATTCACATAACACTGTTAAGAATATCTTGTATTCTCAAAAACATTTAAGTTAGAAGACTAGCATTATTCTCCGGTGCACTCTAGTTATTTTTGAAAACTCTTGCGTTTTCATTACTTAATTGGAATAATACGAAACTTGGTAAAGCTTCAATTACAAATTTATTGAATGCTCATCTTTTTTTAATATATTTTCCAATATTATATCGGGAATATATTTTTCATTTAATAACCGAAATAATAGCTCTAATAAAGTCTTTTTTCTCAGAATTGCATGATATAAACTTGTGAGTTGAAAAGTCAGAATTGCGAAATATAAAGAAAAAAAATGTCAGAAGTGCAATATACAAACAATTCAGAGAAAAAAGTCAGAATTGCACGTTTTTATCTCAGAATTGTTTGTATCTCGTAATTATATTTTTTTTCTCAAAATTGTGAGTTTATATCCCATAGTTCTGACTTTATCGCAATTCTGACTTTTTTTTCTCAGAATTGTTTATATCCTGCAATTCTGACTTTATATCTTGCAATTCTGATACTTTTTTTCTTGAAATTGCAAGTTTATATCCCACAATTCTGACTTGATTTTTTGCAATTCTGACTTTTTTTTTTCTCAAAATTGAGTTTATATCCTGCAATTCTGACTATCTTTCTCAGAATTGTTTATATCTTGAAATTCAGAATTTTTTTCTCTCGAAATTGCGAGTTGATATTCCTCAATTCTGACTTTATATCTTGTAATTCTGACTTTTTTCTCAGAATTGTTTGTATCTTGCAATTCTGACACTTTTTTTTTCCTCGAAATTGTGGGACTTTGCGAGACCCACAATGACTTTATTTCCCACAATCATGACTTTATATCTCACAATTTAGATTTTTAAAAAAAAAAACTTTCTTTTTACATGTTTTTTTTTTTTTAATTCATTGGCGGAAATGGGCTTCCATAGAAAACCTTCCAATTTCTCCTGAAAAAAAGCCCATAATAATCAAATTTTTAGATATCAGAGCTATTTCAAGCTATGCAATCAAAGGAGAGAAAAGAAAACAACTTGTTTAATTGATTTTTTTTTTTTTTTTTTTAGATAACCTTACATAATAGAAAAATCACAAAGGAAATCTCTTTTTTTTTTTTTTTAGATAACCTTACATAATAGAAAAATCACAAAGGAAATCTCATTAATGTCTTTTATTTGGTTTCTTTTAGAAAGTAATGAGATCAAATAGAGACATTAGAGTCCATTTCTCCTTAGACAAAGACCTTATAAATTGGAGAAATTTCAAGCTAAGCAAACAACAGAAGAGGAGAAAACAACTTGTTTTATGGATTTGATTTTAGATAGCAACTACACCCATGCATTAGAACAAAAGAGATCAATTTCTAGAGTTTCAAAGGAGAAAGTTTCAAGTTTTGCAATCAAAACAAGGTTATTTTAAAATCCCTATGTGATAGAAACATTTCAAAGAAGATCTTATTAATATCTTAGACGGCATTGAACAAATAGAAACTTTACCTTGGTTCTCCTGCATCTCAGATGTTTCTCCTGAGACAAAAACATCATGTGTTTCACAACAGATCCAGAAATGTCCCAAGCATTGCTCATATCCGCCAAGATAAAGTTTGCAAGTGATCTCAACATGAACTCAGACATTTTTCATTAAATTCCCATTTAACCAAGTGATTTGAGCTGCTATTAAGAATTCATCTCTTAGTGTATTTATGTTAGCAATTGTCTCATTTTTGTCAAAAAACAAAACTGATACTTTAATTAAACAAAGGATGAAGTCGCTCCTGAGCTATCCATTTTCACTGGCATCACATTTCTGCATTGCTTTGGGATTTTGGTCTTTATTTTTTCTTCTCTGGCTTTGTCTTCATTTGGATAGGGAACGCTGTTTCTTTTTCTGGTTGGGTAATGGGATGTGCTGTAAAAATCTGCCTTTCCAACGCCACCCACACAAACACTCGTACTGTAATAAAACAAGCCATTTACTTTTGTTTTCCGCCACTGGATTCTGTCTCTCTCACTTGGATTAGTGTCTGTGTCTACCTCTATTACCGATAGCAGTCGGTCCAAGGATCTCGGTTTGACAAGCATATTGTTCAAATATTTATAGTAGCTGGAGAGTTTGTTAAAAAGTGAATGATTTGGCAGATGGTTTTGAGGAACAGGTACAAATGTCATGATGTCATCACTGGCAGCGTTCAGACCCTCAGCGGAGATTTCGCTGCGTGTGGCAAAAAAATGTTCTGGATCATCACGTCTTGCCCGAATTGATCTCATGAATTGTGCGCTCATTGTGATTCTGCCAAACTAGGCCCTGTTCTTGCATCAACATCCACATTGGTCCTAGAACAACATTCCAACCCAATCAAAAGCCAGAAGTTACTTTAGTTTTCAGTTTGCTGCCACGTCTCATGCACAGTTCAATCTATGGCAGGCTTAATATAGTTTTACATTTTAAATTGAGTTTGTCATTTTTAATTGTGACCCTGGACCACAAAACCAGTCTTAAGTAGCACGGTATATTTGTATCTTTTATCCCAAAAATCATTAGGATATTAAGTAAAGATCATGTTCCATGAAGATATTTTGTGAATTTCCTACTGTAAATATATCCAAACTTAATTTTTGATTAGTAATATGTATTGCTAAGAACTTCATTTGAACAACTTTAAAGACAATTTCTCAATATTTAGAATTTTTTTGCACTCTCAGATTCCAGGTTTTCAAATAGTTTTATCTCAGCCAAATATTGTCATATCCTAACAAACCACACATTAATGAAAAGCTTATATTCAGCTTTCAAGTGAAAAAAATTATCCTTATGGCTGGTTTTGTGGTCCAGGGTCACAATTTGTCATTTTAATTTAGTGACTTTAAATTTTCTAGTTTTAATTCATTTAGTTTTTGAATTTTAGTATATTAGGGATGCCAATATGTGCTACTAGTATTTAAGGTTACATTTCTCAACACAGTTCAGCGGAATTTTAATCTGTAATGCAGTTTTATAACATTAATTTGTGGTCAATTTTGGTTAATTTGAGTCATTATGTATTTTTTTGTTTATGTTGTTTTCTCCAGTTTTTAATTGATATTTTAATTTCAGTTTTATCAGTGTTTTTATTTCAGTGTTTTAATTTAGTTAATTAATAAACAGAATTAGCAATAGCAAAAACTAAACAACAATTTTGAGAATTTTCGAGAATTATTGGTTGATTTGGTTTTATTTTGCCACTAATTTAATTTATTTTTATTTTTTTATGTAGATTGTTTTCACTCTGTCAAACTTTTTAATAATTCTAGTTTTTTTTTGTTTTATTATTAGTATTTTAAGCACATTTTATACACAATAGTAATTCAAAGTGCTTTACATAAAAAGTTCAAATAATCATAAAAATGATCGCAACAATAAAAGAAAATACACATTTTAAAATGATTATAAAATTGATTTAAAATTCATTGCAATGGTTAAGAATTTTTTTTATGTTTGTAATAACACTGGACCACAAAGATGAATAAATAAGCTTTCCATTGATGAATGGTTTGTTAGGATAGGATAATATTTGGCCTGAGATACAGCTATTTAAATATCTGAAGTCTAAGGGTGCAAAAAAAAAAAAAAAAAAAATACTGAGAATATTGCCTTTAAAGTTGTCCAGATTAAGTTCTTAGCAAAACATATTGCTAAGTAAAAATTAAGTTTTGATATATTTGCGGTAGGAAATTTACAAAATATCTTTGTGGAGCATGATCTTTACCTAATACCCTAATGATTTTTGGCATAAATGAAAAATCGATGTATTTTTGGCTATTGCTACTTAAGACTGGTTTTGTGGTCCAGGCTCACATGTAGCATATATCAGAAATTCAGTTTAATGTTTAAATGGTTAACAAAAATGTTTTATTTTAGTTTTTGTGTTAGCAAAAAGAAACAAAATAGATAATCAGAAATGGGCGTTGCACACCATAATGTGGTCAGGAAGTTGGACGGGTGGATTTGAAAAAGTAAGTGACTTTGATGATGTCATAAAAATTGGGAAGTTGTTTTAGAGCCAAAGGAAGATGTTTGTAAAACAATTTGGAAAAAACACCTGGAATGTGCATCTGGCTTTCCACCAGATCAGCCAGTTCACTCGCACAACTGTTTACTCGTTCAAAGGGTTACGCGGACAGCATCGCACGGTTCATTTGGAGCGTTTGGCTTCCCAAAAAGCTCATAACTAAATAAAACAGGCTGCGTGATGATGAGGAAGGGTCATTTGGCTTGCAGATACGAGGGACGTCAGCACTTCTACAATAAACGGCTCAAGAAAAACACACTTAATAATTAATCTTGTTCCCTCCAGTGGTTGCACATGTGCTTGAGGTCACCATGCTGTGTTTTGTGACTTCTCCGTCTCTCTTCTCCCTTTTCAGGTAACGCGTGTCAGAGCGGACTGGTGCCAGCGCTGGTTCGAGCTCCTCTGCCCACTGTGGCACCCTCTCTGGGCATGAAGCACTTCCTTCCTTTTCCTCTGGACAGCGGCTCCACGCTCAGCCTCATTCCCAGCTTCAGCAGCGTGAGTCACACAAACACATTTCTTCTGGAGGTGCTAATGAGGTTCACTCTGTTCTCGCGCTGGCGGTTAGACACGCTGTCCGCCGTGGTTTGAAGAGAGTGCCGCTTGTGATAATTGTCGTATGAGTGCTGGTTGTTCTGGGACTGTTGGTTGTGGAGTGGTTTCTGGATTTGTAACGCCAGCTATTGTTGTAGGCCTGGGTTGTGAATTTCTCAGATCATGTAAACATCTACTGCACAGTCAACTGGATGCGGGATGTAATAGATGTAGATCAGGCTTATGAATAATGACAATTGAAGCTAAAAGAAGAAAAACAAATGGTCTTTGTTATTTAACAGTCACAAAGGACATCTGTTGAATGTCTTGTTTGTTTCTCGTAGATATTGGTGAGGTTACATGGAGAACAAATCAGAGGACTTTGCTTAGGTATTGTTCTGTACTTAGTTTCAAAAATCAAAAGAGCCCAATATTATCTCAAATAATTCTAATACAATGATCAAAATTGCCTGAGCTGCTAATTGCACTTGTTTGATACAGTTGAGGTCAAAAGATTACATTCCCCTTTCAGAATCAGAATTCAGGGGTCATACAAAATGCATGTTATTGTTTATTTAGTACTGACCTGAATAAGACATTTGACATAAAAGACGTTTACATATAGTTCACAAGAGAAAATAATAGTTTAATTTATAAAAATGACCCTGTTCAAAAGTTTACATTGCCTTGATTTTTGTTACCTGAATGATCCACAGCTGTGTGTTTTTTTTTTTTTTTTTTTTGTGATAGTGATAGTTGTTCATGAGTCCCTTGTTTGTCCTAAACATTTCAACTGCCCACTATTCTTCATAAAAATCTTTTAGGTCCCACAAATTCTTTGGTTTTCCAGCATTTTTGTGTATTCGAACCCTTTCCAACAATGACTGTATGATTCTGAGATCCATCTTTTCACACTGAGGACAACTGAGGGACTATTACTAACTGATGCAACTATTACAGAAGGTTCAAAAAAAAAAAAAAAACATTAAGAGCCGGGGGGGGGGGGGGGGTGAAAACTTTTGAACAGAATGGAGATGTGTACATTTTTCCTATTTTGCCTAAATATCATATTTTTTCATTGAGTACTACCCTTCAGAGGCTACAGAAAATAGTTACATGTTTCCCTGAAGACAAAATTAGTTAAATTTACCCTGATCTTCAAATTCATACTTTATTTTCTCACACGCAAGGAAACTAATATTGTTATCGTTATACTCTGATGATTTTCTATACTCTGAAATCAGTTCAATTCAATAATTGTCTGGTGTTTAAAAACAGAACGTTCAATAGTAATATCTGAAATGATTTTGGGGAAAAAAAGGAAAATGTACTTTAAATATAAACCTAACCATTGAATGAGTGAGTCATTGAGTCATTCATTCAAGCAATTTGTAATGAAACAATGTCATGTGTTGCTCAGAGACTGTTGCTTTGTTTGAAACTATAGATTATTTTATATTACAGGAGGCATTGAATGCTTGAATTAATTTTAGGAAATCGCACAGTTCCAGGCAAGCCTTGACCACATTACGTGTCCATATAACTTGGCAAATTATTTAAATTATTTCAAAGGTTCTTATAGCCTAAAATCGCAAAATAACCAAAACCCACAATGACACCGGCCAAACAAATAAATACAGTAAACAATAGGATGAAAATGACAGATTTTTTCCATCTTTTTGCCTCAAAATTGTTTTATTATGTTCGGAAAGCACATACTCTACTTTCTATGGTGCTCTCTCCCTTACAGACGCACACACATTTGCACAAATGGGAACATACGTGCTAAATATTGACGATTTTATCAGTAAATAGTTTAGCAACTTAAAAACTACATTAAATTTCTCACAAGCGAGGTAACAACTGCACTGTTCTTGAAGAAAATGAACTTAAAGTTTCACTATAAGTACGCTGATGACAAACTCTGTTGATAGACCTACAGATGCTTAAAATCTCTCTTTCTCTCTAATAGCTTAGTTTTTAACTGCATTAGTCTGCTTTCAATGGCTCAAGTATCGTTACTAGGTCCAAAATTATGTTTTGGAATTAGCAACGGAGGCGTCGGATAAGATGCATAAGAAATTAATCCTACTCACAACAGCGTTTTAAGTATGAAAACCGGTCGAATGCCTTGAAATATATACTTTGATTGATGTCTTGATGTGTGATAGCCATATATAAGCAGAATAATTGACTTCGGTCCCTTGAATTATTAGAAAAAAATGCACACCTGAGGTGTAACGGCCACTCTGCTTCGTGTCAGCTACTCCGTTTATACTATTTATTCCTTACATATATATCTGAGACGAAGCTGACTCTTAAAGGATTAGTTCACTTTCAGAACAAAAATTTACAGATTATGTACTCACCCCTTTGTTGTTCATGTCTTTCTTTCTTCAGTCGTTAAGAAATTATGTTTTTTGAGGAAAACATTTCAACATTTCTCTCCATATAATGGACTTCTATAGTGCCCCCGAGTTTGAACTTCCAAAATGCAGTTTAAATGCAGCTTCAAAGGGCTCTAAATCTTATCTAGCGAAACGATCGGTTATTTTCCAAACAAATCGACAATTTATATACTTTTTAACCTCAAACGCTCGTCTTGTCTCGTCTATGCGATGCACATGCGTAGTCTGTGTGATCAGGGTCAATATAGTAGTTAGGGTATGTTGAAAATCTTCCATCTCGTTTTTGTCTTTAACTACAAAATCATCCTACAACACAGTTTTACCTTTTTTTTATTACCTTTATATGTTCACTTTGTAAACAACAGGTAGGTATTTCTGTAGTGATGTAGGACAATGTCAATTTGTTTTGAAAGCCACAGACCGTTTTGCTAGATAAGACACTTCTTCATCGGCTGGGATCGTTTAGAGCCCTTTGAAGCTGCATTTAAACTGGAAGTTCAAACTTGGGGGCACCATACATATCTATTATATGGAGATATTCTGAAATGTTTTTCTCAAAAAACATAATTTCATTATGACTATAGAAAGAAAAAAACAATCTTGGATGACAATGGAGTGAGTATATTATCTGTAAATTTCTGTTCTAAAAAGCAAACTTATCCTTTAAGTTAACCATACCCACAATTTCCATTTATTCTCCTGAGCTTTAAACGAGCAACCTCTGAGTAATCTAGCCTACCTCTGGGATCACTTTTTGCTGCATTGCTTTGGCTTTTTGTCAGCATGAGAAATACATTTTTGCAAAATGCTGGTGTGGCACTAAAGCACTCATCAGCACTCACCCATAGCGGCACCAACAGATGGCTACCTCTCCGATTATTCGTGCATGTGCTAAAGTCTGAAAAAGGACAACAGACAGGCCGAGTTATCCTAAGACGGCGTATCGCTGGGAGGGAATTTGGCTGGAGGCATGGGTGAACTGGCTGGACCTGCGTTTGGAAACTGGAGTGTGGGATTTTTCAAACATGCTGGTAACAGATGCACGCATGTGGAGCGGAGAGGCACAGTCGTGCATCACAGAAGAGTTTAGTCATACGCGCTCACACACACACACACACACACTTGATAGTGGTTCAGAGAGAGGCAGTGATGGTCGCCAAGGCTGACATTTGCTCTGGATCCCTAATCTGTATTTAACAGACTTTTCCTTCAGTAATGAGTTGTGCATTGGCCGTCCTCTGGAGCCGGTAATCTGATACTAGATTAACTCACAGTAATCTCTCTCTCTCTCACTCTTGCTCTTATGTTTTGTTGGCGAAGCTAGCTCTGATATTGAATTCCAGAGTTGGCTTGATCAGGGTTGTAAATGTGTTTATGTCCTATTCTTTTTTTTTTTTTTTTTTTTGCTTGGTGTGCTTTTGCACGTGGCACAGATGCAACAGCGGTTCGTTTTTGCTGTTCTGGAGTACAGAAAGCCTGCATGAAAATGCATTGTAGATTGGACAAAGTCAATGGAGAACATCTATTGTGTTATGGAATGCAAACAAAAATATTTAAAAAAATCTATAAACCATGCTTCTCCAATGTTAAAGGGATAGTTCACTCAAAAATGGAAATTTTGTCAGAATTTACTCACCCTCATGTTGTTTCACATTAGTATCATACTGCTTGCGAACTTTTGACTACCAAGATTTTTAATGTTTTTAAAGTCTTTTTAATGTTTTTAATGTCTCTTCTGCTCACCAAGCCTGCATTTATTTGATCTAAAGTACAGCAAAAGTGGTAACATTTTAAAATATTTTTATTGTTTAAATTAACTGTTTTCTATTTGAATATATTTTAAAGTGTAATTTATTCCTGTGAGGATAAAGCTGACTTTTTAGCATTATTACTCCAGCCACACGATTCCCCAGAAATCATTCTAATATTCTGATTTGCTGCTTTCTTTGATAAATAGAAAGTTCAGAGAAACAGCATTTGTCTTAAATAGAAATCTTTTGTTACATTATAAATGTCTTTATTATCACTTTTGGTCAATTTAAAGCATTCTTGCTAAATAAAAATATTAATTTCTATAAATTCTTTACAAAAATGTCCAAGCTTTTAAATGATATAGTGTATAATGTTGCAAAAGCTTTTTATTTCAGATAAATGCTGACCTTTGGATCTCTCTATTCATCAAAGAATCCTAAAAAAAAGTACTCAACTCTTAAATATTGATAATAATAATAAAAAAATGTTTCTTGAACAGCAAATCAGCATATTAGAATGATTTTTGAAGGATCATGTGACACTGAAAACTGGAGTAATGATTCATGTTGTTTCAAATCTGTATCATGCTGCTTGAATACTACTTACTGCATATTGTGTAGTATACACTAAACAGTACATTTGAAACATTTTCTGCATTTGTAATTTGGCTTTAAATAGACTTATTGCTTTATAAATCTGCAGTACAACAGGCTCCAATCTGTAAATGAATCACTTGACTGATGCAGAATCAGTCAAACCTACTTTTAAATCAGAATTAATCAAAAAATTAGAATGAATCATCAGGAGTTATTTAGCTGAAGCAATGTTTGAGGCTCAAATGCACACTAGGACTGACAAGTGTATAAATCGGGTTTATTCATAGTTGGTTGTAGGTTTAGATTTCTCTTTAATATCATAAGTTGCGTTTGTGTTGCTGTTGTTGAGCTTTATGATCTAAAAAGTGCAAAATGTCCTTTCCAATCACTAAATGAATTACTTGAGTGATGCTAAATCAGTCAAACCTACTTGTAAATCAGAATGAATCAAAGAATCTGAATGAATAATCAGGAGTCACAGCTGAAGCATGGAATGAATCAATAAGATTCAAATCATTTTCTTATTGAATCAGCTTGGATGGCTCAAATGTTTAAGACTCAAATGCTCACTAGGACTGTAACATGTCTAAATCGTGTTTATTCATAATTAGTTATAGGTTTAGATTTATTTTTAATATCATAAGTTGTATTAGTGTCGTTGAGATTTCTGATCCAAAAAGTGCAAAACATGCTTTCTGATCTGTAAATGAATCGCTTGACTGATGCAGAATCATTCAAACCTACTTGTAAATCAGAATGAATAAAATAATTAGAATGAATCATCAGGAGTCATTAGCTGAATCATGGAATGAATAAATGGAATTCAGTTCTTTACCTGACTGAGTCAGCTTGGGATAGCTCAAAATCGATAAGATTCAAATAATTTTCTCAGTGAATCAGCTTGGATGGCTCAAATGTTTATGGCTGAAATGCTCATTAGGATTGTAAAGTGTCTAAATCGGGTTTATTCATAGTTAGTTATAGGTTTAGATTTCTTTTTAATATCATAAGTTGCGTTTGTGTTGCTGTCATTGAACTTTATGATCCAAAAAGTCCAAAACATGCTTTCCAGTCTCTAAATGAATTACTTGACTGATGCTGAATCAGTCAAACCTACTTGTAAATCAGAATGAATCAAAGAATCAGAATGAATCATCAGGAGCTGAATCATAGAATGATTCGATGAGATTCAAATAATTTTCTCAGTGAATCAGCTTGGATGGCTAAAATGTTTAAGGCTCAAATGCTCACTAGGACTGTAACGTGTCTAAATCGGGTTTATGTTACTGTCATTGAGCTTTAAACCTAAATCAGAATGAATCAAACAATCAGAATGAATAACCAGGAGTCATTATTTGAATCATATCAGATTTTCCTGACTAAGTCAGCTTGGGATGGCTCAAATGTTTAATCCAACCATAAATCGGATTTATTCATAGTTAGTTATAGGTTTAGATTTCTCTTTAATATCATAAAGCCCCGGTCAGACTACACGATTTTTTTGTCGGTTACGACAGGCACTGTGTCAGATTATGCGATTTTGACTCACAAAATCTTGTCGTGTCGTGTCGTGTCGTGAACCAGAAACATGTCAGACTACACGATGCTACCAGAACATTCATCATATGCCGTCATAACAACGTACGTGCTATCATCGATACAACGGGACCAAAGTGCTCTGAGTGTAAACAAACAATGCTAGCAAACAGCGTGTTTTGCCCTGTCTTGTCATCAGAAAAGCCCCAAAAAGAAAGAGGACCAGACATTAGACACAAATTTGGATTACATGACAGGACAGCATGGGCTGTCAAAGAGAACTGAGGTAAAATGGTTTTTATTTTACCTTTCTTTCACTCTGTCGCGGTAGTCCCTCATCATAAATGCGTGAGTAGCTCCACAGACGTTGTAAAATTCCTCCTAGCAGGACTCACACCATTGCCTCTTTTTCGTTTCGGCATGTTTGAAAGCTTGTAGGAATGTGTTTCTGTGCTCCTATTGGCCACTGTCACAGATGTGACGGAACTTGTCGTATACGATGTAAAAAATATTAAACATGCTAGTCTTTCTGTTTTGACGTCGTGAAGCATCGCAGGCATGTCGTGGACTATGACACACTACACGATTTTGAAGCGTTCGAATCTTGTGTCCCGATGCCCATTGTCGTATACGAATCCCTACGACACCCTACGACAAGCAAATCGTGGCGAAATCGGGCTAAAATCGTGTAGTCTGACCGGGGCTTAAGTTCCATTTGTGTTGCTGTCATTGAGCTTTATGATCCAAAAAGTGTAGTGCAAACTTGTCAGCCATGTTCATTATTGTGAAATCTGCTTGTATTATGTTATTACTTCTGTCTGCTCTCCTTGTGGCTTTGTAGCATGATACTAACAAAGTCTTGCTGAATAGAAGAAAGTGTGTCGGATGTCAAATATAACCTGATTAGTCATAGTTTAGTCATGTTCTTTCCTGTAAGAAACACTGGTGTTCACGCACCTCAGAGAGTTTTGAGCCGTTTCAGATGGAGCGAGAGGTTTTTGCTGTGTTCACAGGAAACAGTGAGGTCAGATCTATAGCTGGCTCTCAGAGGCGTGTTAAACATTCACTGGTTCAGAATCATAAACACAGAGGAATCTTATAGAATATGACGACAGGGATTTTCCAACCCTAATATATGTTAACAGCTATTTTACAAGGCTGGAATGATGTGCACAGTTTTTTCCAAATAATGTATACATGTTAAAGCCCGTAATGTACGCGTGAAGCCATATAAATTGGCTTATGTGAGAGCAGAACTAATTTAACTTTAAAGTGATTTTGGTAAGTTGATATAATGCATAGTTACAGATGGCAAATGCACACAAAATAGGTCTATAAACCTTGTTTTTCTTCCATAGTTTTTGTTCTAACAAGCTGTGAACACAACAAGCGATGCATGACAAAACATTGAGGCTGATTAATGGAATACTAGCATACTGCCTGAAAATTTCTAAATACTTGTTAGTGCAAACAATAGTAATACATGAAAACATAATAATACATAATAAATAATATTCAAACATAAAAAGGCTAAAAAGTATAATACTCAAAAATAGTACTATTGAATAACTGAGTATTTTTTATATTTGTTATTTGTTATCTAAACAATATTAATACATGAAAATGTAAAAAAAAAAAAAAACTCTAAATAGCATTATTGAATAAACAGTCTTTTTTATATGTAAACATTTCAATATTAACATTTATTAGCATTAATAATTAAAAAAATATAGTTCTTATTAACATTAATATATGTAATACTATTGAAACTATATTAATACATGAAAATGTCAAAATGTAATACACAAAAATAGTATTACTGAATAAATTATTTTATATATTAAAAAAATTAAATATTAACATTATAATATGAATAGATGTAATATTAATATTATTCAATATTAAATATAAATTAGTTACTTAAAAATAGTGTTTTGAATACCTAAACAGTGTATTTTTTAATATATAGTGTATATTTTTAATATATAATTCAAACATGTATTTCAAAAAATGTTAATGTTAACATTAACAGTAATAATTTTACAAATATTAATATATATATATATATATATATATATATATATACACACACACACATATATATACATATATTATATTACAATAATTTTTCTCATTAATTAACATTCTCATCCAAACAATAATGCTTCAAAAGTCCAAAAATATTTTTTTTTTTTAAAAATTGAAATATATTTTTAAATGTTTATGTAATACAAGCTTTTCCAATGCTTCAAAAGTAAAAAAAAATAAAAATAAAAAATGAATACAGCATGTATTAAATAGTAAAAAAAAAATAGTAAGACTTTTTAAAAATGCATTTGAGATATATTTTCAAAATGTTTATATATATAAAAAAAGCAAAAGCAAATTTCTTAGCTAGACAAATAATAGCGCAATGCATCATGTATCACACTTGAAATAGACGTTTAAGTCATTGCATTGTGGGATACTGTGTATTCTGCAGTCGTAAGGCAGTATGCTAATCTGGACATAGCCGTAATTTTGACATTTTCCACAGTATTTCACCTGTATTTCTAACAGAAACATTCTTGACGCTGGAGAAGTGTGGCATTGCGCCTGGTTAGTAATACATTTAGACACAGTTATGGCTCTCTAGGTCATACTGCGATATAAAACAGGGCTACTAGGTCTGATATGAAAGTTATGAAACATCAGGCAGGAGTTTTTGGAAGCCGTGAGTCTCAGGTAGACAAGGAATCCAGGTGGATTAAGTGTATCTGACGCAGATCCAGCAAAGAAAAGTCAAGCAGTGCTTTTAAAATATAGGTCACATGAGGGCAGAAGATACAATCATACCAGTATTATGCATTTCAGAGCCATGCAGAGACGAATGCAGAGTCCATTTTTCTGCCTACTGCTCTGTTCAAAGGCTCCCAGTGAAGAACGACGCGCTCGGGGTGTGTCCGAAAAAAGAGATGAGAGTGAATGAATGAGGCTGAACAGTTTTCTGTTAAGGCCCACCAAAATACCATTTATCTTTCCTGAAGCCTGCATTTGTCTGCGAGAAACAATACAAACTCTATTTCCCCTGTAGAGAAGTCTGCACTGCACTATTGATTTCTCGGTGGAAAATTGCTCCGGAGTGGAGCGCTGCGAGTGACACATGGGCCTCAACGCCGGCTGCCCGGCCTGCCGTACCAGCAAACTGTTTACCGGATGAACGCGCAGCTGGACAGAGCCTGTTTTTCTCTGTTGCACTAGGCTGCGTGTTTGAGCCGATGGACAGCAAATTAATTCAGTCAAGTCGAAATTAATTTGTAAACTGCTTTTACAGTGCACATTGTTTCAAAGCTTGACAGAAAATCATGATGTTTATGTTTATAATGTCTTCATATTTTCATGCCTTACACTCGCATTTAGCAGATTAGAGTTGGATGATTATATAGTTACATGTGCCAAAATAATAATAAAAAAATCTGAAGTAAACTTAAAATAAATAAATATGATTGCACAATCGATCAAAACCAAAAATGAAACCACAAAATGGCTTAGTGTGATTATTAAATCTCTCACGTTGCTTATCACACGTATTTGGAAATGCAAAATGCATGATATATATATGATATGTTTATATCAAATATAAATCACTTTATATTATTAAAAAAAAATAATGATGAATAAATAAATAAATAAAAACATATTTCATTTAATTGTTTTTTATTTTGTATTTTATATTATAATTTATTATAATTTATTATACATTTTTATATATTAATTTTATTATATATATATATATATATATATATATATATATATATATACTTTAATTAAAAGTAATATATAAAAATTTATAATACATTATAATAAATTATAATATAAATTTTTATATATATATAAATAATAATATTCATCATTTGTTTTCATATTTTTTATTTTAATATTTTTTTATATTAATATTATAATATATTTAACAATATATATATATATATATATATATATATATATATATATATATATATATAGTAACCCTTTTTATTTATTTATTTATTTATTTTTCATTATTATGTAATATTCATTATGTATTATGATATTATTATAACATAAATTGATATATTCATTTAAATTATTATTATCATTGTCATTACTTTTTATATATTGGAAGTTATATTATTATTGTTATAGATATAGATATATATAGATATATATATATATATATAGATATAGATATAGATATATATATATTTTTTTTATTATTATTATTATTATTATTATTATTATTATTATTAACTAATTATAAAAAAGACAAAAATTATTTATATATATATATATATATATATATATATATATATATTCATTTAATTGAATCATTTATTTTCATATTTTTATTTTATTATTTTATAATATTTTATATAAAATACTATTATAATATATATTGTTTCAGTATTATTATTTTGTATTATGATATTATAATATACATTTATATATTATATATACATTTTTTAACTGATTAAAAAATAATTTTCATTTAAATAATTTTACATTTATTTTATTTTTTTATTTCATATCATTTTATATTATATACAAATATGCTGTTTATTGAATTATTTAGATACTACAAATCTCAGGGGGCACTTTAAGAAAACAGTCTATCTTAAAGCTTTGGCTGTCAAAAAGTGGGAATCCCTGCATTTGGCTAACAAATAAGCTGCATGAATAAGGTGTGTGTGTATGTGTGAGCAAAGTGGGACGTGTGTCATTTAAAGTTCTTGTTCGAGCTGCACGATGTAAACAGACACATGCAGCTGCGGTACTTTCTCATTCCCACCCTGTTCCCGCTCTCACGGTGATGCTTTGTTCCCTGGTGATCTGCCAATGGCCTCTCCCCGGTGGAATGCGCTGATAATACCCCCGGCTTTTTACGCCGGCGTTTTCCTGCCAGTTCGTCTGCGCAGCTGAGCATAATATACTGCATTTTGATTAAAACAATTTGTGCTTTCGCAGATGCAGAATCGCTGGGAGAGCGGAGACGTATCAAGGCCCGGAGGGGTTTTAGTTGGCTAAATTGAAACGTCTTTCAAACCCTGACATATTTTGTGAGCGGTTTTCCGTGCACACGAAGCATTCCTCGGGGTCTGAATCATCTGTGCTGTTGTTTTCACTGACCTCAATGCATGAATGAAACAGGTATTGCTCTCTTTGTGACACCCAGCAGAATCATTCAGTGTCACGATAGATCAGGTTTGACGGCATGCAGCTTACATTTACCGCTGTCACATCGATGCTTTTTATGTTCGAAACTACCAGCTGCTGACCTGAAGTGGGTCATACATGCTGCGAGGGTAATTGCTCTCTGAAATTCAATCTAACACCACCATGCTTACGTTTCAGGTGCGTATGACTTTGACGGATATTTTTGGCTGTTTTCCTGCTTGCTTCGATTTCACACTTCATGTTTCTTTTCACGTCGTGGTTTTGGGTTCAAACCACAGTATGCTTGCGTCATCAACAATTTCAGTTGGAGGAGAAAATCAGCCCTGCTGAAAATGTACTCACCCTCAGGCCATCCAAGAAGTAGATGAGTTTGTTTCTTCATCAGATTTGGAGAACTGTAGCATTGCATCACTTGTTCACCAGTGGATCCTCTGCAGTGAATGGGTGCCGTCAGAATGAGAGTCCAAACAGCTGATAAAAACATCACAATAATCCATAAGCAATCCACACCACTCCAGTCCATCAATAAACATCTAAGAAACTGAAAGCTGTAAAAGGATTTTTTTTTAACTTTTAGCTGTGGCTTCCAGCTAAAATAGAGTCCATATCACTTCCTCCAGTAAAAAAAAAAATTTGTTAAAATAAGTTAAAATGTCTTAATGATGGATTTGTTTCTTACAAACATGCAGCTTTTGGCTTCAAAATGTGTTAATTGATTGATTGGAGTGATGTGAATTACTTGTGGTTTATTGTGATGTTTTTATCAGCTGTTTGGACTCTCATTCTGACGGCACCCATTTACTGCAGAGGATCCATTGGTGTAATGCTGTAATGCACAGAGCAAGTGATGTTACATTTCTCCAAATTTGTTTTGATGGAGAAACAAACTTTTTAAAATCTTCATATTTAATTTCTCATCCTACATCTTAAACATAGTGAAATATGTCAGTTTCAGTAAATATATACTTTAGAATGTTTACTAATGTCCAAACAGCTGATAATAACACCACAATAATCCGCATGCAAGTGTAATCCACATCACTCCAATCCATCAATTAACATCTTGAGAAGCCATGTTTGTAAGAAACAAATCCATCATTAAGGAATTTTTTAACTGTTGCTTCCAGCTAAAATAGAGTCCATAATATCTCTTCCCCCAGTTAAAAAGTCATCTGGGCTGAAATCAGGAGAAAAACATGCACAGATCAAACACTGTTTAGAAGCAAAAACTGTCCAAAATAGCTCTAAACAAATATGTGGGTGGATTTTGATGTGAGAGGACAACAGGAGTTGGATTTTTTTACTGAAGGAAGCGTTATTATGGATTATCTAATGGTATTTTGGCCAGAAGCAATGGTTTAAAATTAAAAATGTCTTAATGATAGATTTGTTTCTTACAAACATGCAGCTTTTCGGCTTTCTCAAGATGGTAATTGATGGACTGAAGTGGTGTGGATAACATCTGGATTATTGTGATGTTTTTGTCAGTTGTTTGGACACTAATTCTGACGGCACCCATTCACTGCAAATGATCCAAACAGCTGATAAAAACGCCACAATAATCCACAAGTAATCCACATCACTCCAATCCATCAATTAACATCCTGAGAAAGCCGAAAAGCTGCATGTTTGTAAGAAACAAATCCATCATTAAGGCATTTTTTAACTGTTGCTTCCAGCTAAAATAGAGTCCATAATATCTCTTCCCCCAGTTAAAAAGTCATCTGGGCTGAAATCGGGAGAAAAATATGCACAGATCAAACACCGTTTAGAAGCAAAAACTGTCCAAAATAGCTCTAAACAAATATGTGGGTGGATTTTGATGTGAGAGGGCAACAGGGGATAGATTTTTTTTTTACTGAAGGAAGTGTTATTATGGATTAACTAATGGTATTTTGGCCTGAAGCAATGGTTTAAAGTTAAAATGTCTTGATGGAATTGTTTCTTACAAACATGCAGCTTTTCGGCTTTCTCAAGATGGTAATTGATGGACTGGAGTGGTGTGGATAACATCTGGATTATTGTGATGTTTTTGTCAGTTGTTTGGACACTCATTCTGACGGCACCCATTCACTGCAAATGATCCAAACAGCTGATAAAAACGCCACAATAATCCACAAGTAATCCACATCACTCCAATCCATCAATTAACATCTTGAGAAAGTCGAAAAGCTGCATGTTTGTAAGAAACAAATCCATCATTAAGGCATTTTTTAACTGTTGCTTCCAGCTAAAATAGAGTCCATAATATCTCTTCCCTCAGTTAAAAAGTCATCTGGGCTGAAATCGGGAGAAAAATATGCACAGATCAAACACCGTTTAGAAGCAAAAACTGTCCAAAATAGCTCTAAACAAATATGTGGGTGGATTTTGATGTGATTGGACAACAGGAGATGGATTTTTTTTCTCACCAGTGAATCCTCTGCAGTGAATGGGTGCCATCAGAATGAGAGTCCAAACAGCTGATAAAAACACCACAATAATCCACAAGTAATCCATCACTCCAATCAATCAATTAACATCTTGAGAAACCAAAAGCTGCATGTTTGTAAGAAACAAATCCATCAAGGCATTTTTTTTAAACTGTTGCTTCCAGTTAAAATAGAGTCCACAATATCGCTTCCTACAGTTAAAAAGTCATCTGGGCTGAAATCAAGAGAGAAATATGCACAGATAAAACACTGTTTACAAGCAAAAACCAAAACAGCTCTAAACAAATATGTGGGTGGATTTTGATGTGAGAGGACAGCAGGAGATGGATTTTTTTACTGAAGGAAGTGTTATTATGGATTATCTAATGGTACTTTGGCCTGAAGCAACGGTTTAACGTTAAAATGTCTTAATGATGGATTTGTTTCTTACAAACATGCAGCTTTTGGCTTCAAAAGTTGTTAATTGATGGACTGGAGTGGTTTACTTGTGGATTATTGTGATGTTTTATCAACTGTTTGGACTCTCATTCTGACGGCACCCATTCACTGCAGAGGATCCATTGGTGAGCAAGTCATGCAATGCTATTTTTGCCTTCTAAAAATTTGTTCTGATGGAGAAACAAACTTTTAAATCTTCATTTTAAATGTCTCACCCTACATCTTAAATTGAGTGTAATATGCCAATTTCAACTGTTTATCACAATATTAAAACTATGCTTGTCAGTGTTCTTGTATAAGACTCTTATAAGACTGTAGTTTTATATGTGACCCTGGACCACAAAACCAGTCATAAGGGTATTTTTTTCTGAATAAATAAGCTTTCTAGTGATGTATGGTTTGTTAGGATAGGAGAACATTTGGCCAAGATACAACTATTAGAAAATCTAATCTGCAAAAAAATCTAAATATTGAGAAAATTGCCTTTACAGTTGTCCAAATGAAGTTCTTAGCAATGCATATTACTAATCAAAAAGTTTTTATGTATTTATGGCAGGATATTTACAAAATATGTTCATGGAACATAATCTTTGCTTAATATCCTAATAATTTTTGGCATAAAAGAAAAATCGATAATTTTGACCCATACAATATATTGTTGGCTATTGCTACAAATATACCTGTGCGACTAAAGGTTTTGTGGTCCAGGGTCACATATTTTTAATCATATTTGGATGCATTTTGCTTGTGCGTTGAACTGCAAACTCTGATGACAAACAGCTCTTGTGGGAATGTTTGCACATTTGCACATTTATGTGTTTCACTGCTGAAGACATTTCTGCTGTCACGCAAGCCACTTTACACCTGTAACATGTAATGAAAGACCGCCCACCTTTACTACTCCGGATAACCTCATTTAAGTTTTCAAACTCAAGCTTTTCACTGAGATTTATGAGGTCGACTTGAGTTTAAAGAGCATGGCCTCTTTGAAATGTTAGCCTACAGCCATACTTGCCTTTGCTGTAACATGGTCACACTCATTGCCATCCCACCTCTGTTTTACATGCAAGTCTACAAGATATACAATCATGTCTCACTTTCCTTCAGGGTCAAATGGAGTTTCTGACTTGCTATGTTTACATGGAGCCATAATCCTTTACTAATCTGACTCATGGCTCAGCTGAAATGAAAAGGCTTTATGTAAACACCTCAGGTGATGTAGATCTTAAACAATTCATTATGTTGAAGAAAAGCAGCCTTGTAAACAACTGAATCTGGCTACTCTCACAATCTGATTCCAAAATATCTTGCATGCATGCAGAGCTTTTATTGTGTTTGTTAAGTGAAGTTACCAAGATGTAAGAAGAAAGCTTTCTTGGCATATTTTCAGATTAAATTCAAACACACTTAGAAAGGTAAACACACTTAATGCACTAGCAAGATGTGCTGATTTGTCTTGTCTATTCCGGATGCATCTGGAGACATAGCAAACAGACTCTTTTTTGATTTACAGTCACAAGTTTAATTACAAAATTCAATTAATAACAAAGATTTAGTCAGTGGGGTCTTTCTTTAAAAATGTAATTAAATTTCAAATTAAAATGATCAAAAGTGACATTTATAATGTATAACATTTCTATTTTAAATAAATGCAGTTCTTTTGAACATTCTGTTGATCAAAGAATTATAAAAGTATAACTGTTTCAGCAAAAAAATAATCTGCACAACTGATTTCAACATTGATAGTAAGAAATGTTTCTTGAGCAGAAAATCAGCATGTTATTTTTCTTAAGTCTTAAGACTTAAGTCTTTCTTAAGTCTTTTCTGCATTTATTTGATCCAAAATACAGCAAAAGCAGTAATACTGTGACATATTTTTACTATTTAAAATAACTGCTCTCTATTTGAATATATATATATATATATATATATATATATATATATAAGTAATTGATTCCTGTGTCACATGATCCTTCAGAAATCATTCTAATATGCTGATTTGCTGTTCAAGAAACCTTTTTATTATTATCATTACTATTATTATTAATAATAATAATATTTCAGGATTCTTTGATGAATAGAAAGATCCAAAGATCAGCATTTATCTGAAATAAAAAGCTTTAATATTATACACTATACCATTCAGAAGCTTGGTCAAGAAATGACAAAAATTAATACTTTTATTTAGCAAAGATTACATTGACATTTATAATGTTACAAAATATTTCTGTTTCAGATAAATGCTTTCTATTCATCAAAGAAACCTGAAAAAAAATCTACTCTGTTTTTAACATAATAAAAATTATGTTTTTTTCAGAATATTAGAATGATTTCTGAAGGATCGTTGACTGGAGTAATGACGCTAAAAATTCAGCTTTGAAATCACAGGAATAAATTACATTTTAAAATATATTCAAATAGAAAACAGTTATTTTAAATATTAAAAATATTTCAGAATTGTACTGTTTTTGCTGCACTTTGGATGAAATAAATGCGAGAGAGACTTCTGTAAAAACATTAAAAGTCTTACTGATCAAAAAACTTAGACTGGTAGCGTATATATATTTGCATATTTTAATCCTTTTATTTCAGAATGGAAGAGGAATAAAGCAGCTGGAGTTACTCTGCTGTGTATCAAAAATCAAATTATTTAATTCTCCAGCATATTTGAGTGATTTACATACTTAAATATAAAAATGCTGTCATTGTTTATTCATCCTAATGTCTTTTAAAACAATGGGAATGAATGTTGACTACAGATGTCAAGCAAGATTTTCAATGGTTTTCACTGAATAATGATTTCGGTGTTAGTCTTTTCCTCACACAAAGCTATCATCTGATTTCAGTCATATGGACTTGTTTTAAGATGCTTTTTGTCCTTTCTGAAGCCTTGACCTCCCTCCACTTGCATTATATGAAAGAGAAAAGCCCAGACAGTCTGCTAAACCTCGTTTTTCAGCATGAAGAAAAGAAGTCAAACAGATTTGGAATGACATGATGGTGAAAAAATGACAGAATTTTCTTTTTCATCTGAACTGTTTCTTCAAGTCCAGTATCTCGCATGCATGGTGTAATTGAAAAAGCAGGGCAGTTTGTTGTGTTCAGTAGTGTGTGGTCATATTCACCTTCCTCTCTTTTACACCACGATCAATCTTGTTCAGTAAGCATGGACGAATCGCCATCAGGAGATGAATGGACTCATTTCTGATGTCATGGATCTTGTTAAGGAATTTTCAGCTCATCTCCTTGAGGAACACTTGAGTGAGCATGAACCATTCTTCACTTTAAATGGAATTTCAATGGAATTTCTGCAAGATAGACCCAGTTTGCATATGGGTTAGACGAAACATTCACATATTTACACATTTTATATTCAAACTGATTTTGATTGCAGTGACACAGCACCAGTGATTGAATTGCATTGTTTATTTAATGCATTTTCTTCCTTTTTGATTCCTTTCTTGTCTCACGCTATGAGATTTCCAACAGTCTGCTTTTAAACTTCAGAAGCAAAAACACCATTAGAATTGGGATATTGGATTTATTTGAATCAGTTTAGTCAATTTAAAACTGACTCTGACTCTGTTCTTTCATTCTCCAGCAAATTAAATATGAAAATGATGTCATTGTTTTTTCATTCTAATGTCTTTTAAAACAATGGAAATTAATGTTGACACAGATAACAAGCAAGATTTTCAGTGGTTCTCACTAATAATGGATTTCAGTGTTAGTCTTTTCTTGAAAACAGCATAATGGATATTGCAGTGATTGTATTGAAACATTTTAGTAAAAATATGTAGGTAATCACTGCTTTTTTTCTTTAATATTTCTGCAAGTCACAGACATTTTTTTGAAAAGTCCCATCATTGTTTTCAAAAAAGTTAGTAAAAATAAACAGTACTTTGCGAAAGTATTCAAACCCCTTCATTTGTTGTGCGTTTTGTTGTTTTAGCCATATGTTTAACTGCTTTAAATAATTTTTCACATCAGTCTACACTCCATAAACCAAAATGACAAAGCAAAAACCCGATTTGTAACAACTTTGCAATGTAGTTTTTTAATTGTAATAAAATTGCAAAGTATTCATACCCTCAACGCGGTATAATTGAATCACCTTTACAGCCTCAAGTCTTTTTGGGTATGATGCTACAAGCTTTGCATTTGCATTTGGCAATTATCTGCCATTCTTCGCCTCACCTCTTCACCTCTCAAACTCTGTCAGCTTGGATGGGGGCTGGCAGAAATTTTTGACTGGGTTCAAGCCCAGGCTGTGTCTGGGCCACTCAACGACATCTACAGAGTTGTCTATAAGCCACTCTTGTTGTGTGCTTAGGGTTATTGTCCTGTTCGAAGGTGAACCTTCTGCCCAGTCTGAAGTTCTGAATGCTTTGGACTAAGTTTTCATTAAGGCCATCTCTATATTTTGCTGTGTTGAGCTTTCCTTCTACTCTGACGGGTCCCTCAGTCCCTGCCGGTGAAAAACAGCCCCACAGCATGAGGCTGCTAGCTCCATACTTTACTTTTAGGATGGTACTCTCCAGGTGATTAGCAGTGCTTGATTTCCTTTAAATACGATGCTTTGAAAATTGAGGTTCGTCAGACCACAGAATGTTGTTTCTCACAATCTGTTCTTTAGGTGCTTTGTTTGCAAATTCCAAGTGTGTTTTCATGTGTCTTTGGTGACAGGATTGAGTTTGGCCACACTGCCATAAAGACCGGATTGATGGAGTGCTGCAGTGATGTTTGTCTTTCTGCAAATTTCTGCCATTTACATATATGATCATGAAGCATAACTAGAGTGACTATCAGCTTCTTGGTCACCAGTCTAACCAAGACCTTCTTCATCAGATGCTCAGTTTGGCCAAAAGGCCAGGTCTAGGGGAAGTCCTGGTTGTTTCAAACTTCTTTCATTATGGATAATGGAGGCTGCATGCTTCTTTGAACCTTCAGTGCAGCAGAGTTTTTTCTGTACTCCTGAACTTCCCCAAATGTGTGTCTTGACACAATCCTGTTTCTCAGCTCTACAGAGACGCTTGGTTTTTGCTCTGAAATGCTTTTTCAGCTGTTTCAGACCTTTTATTAAGAGGTATGTGCCTTTCCAAACACCCATTCAATTGAATTTGCCACAGGTTAACTCCACTCAGAGTGTAGCAACATCTACAGGTGATATGAATGCTCCTGAGCTAAATTTCAAGTGTCCCAGAAAAGGGTATGAATACTTATGCAATGGAATAATTTCAGTTCTATATTTCTAATAAATTTGCAAAGTTGTTACAAACATGTTTTTTTTAATTTGTCATTATGATCTATGAAGTGTAGATTGATGTGGAAAAAAGTAAATAATAAATAAATAAATAAATAAAGCAGTTTAACATAACCCTGTTGAAAAAAACAGCATATGCTGGTTAGGTAGGTTTTGATGCTGGAATGCTGGTTTTAGCTGGTCCTAAGCTGGTTTATGCTGGTCCTAAGATGGTTTATGCTGGTCCTTAGCTGGTCCTGAGCAGGAGGGACCAGCACATGACCAGCTACGGACCAGCTTGGGACCAGCATAAACCAGCTTAGGACCATCTTAAACCAGCTAAAACCAGCATTCCAGCATCAACAGGGAAGGCTGCAACAACAACAAAAAAGAAGGGGTTTGAATACTTTCGCAAAGCACTGCATGTACAGTAGGCAAGCACTGATTTTTGCAATTTGCTTATATAGGTCATTCCTTAGATTCAGTTCATTTTCAACTTTCAACTACATTTAATTCAACTTCTAAATACCCCACATCATTAGGCACATATCAAACCTCCAAAAATCATATTTTTCCACCTCAGGCATTAAAGACCTTTTATTATTTTCAGTTGTTTTCAGCTTTAGACACCTTTTTTTTTTTCTAAATCCCGTAACGGACAAAATGGGATTGGTTTAAAAAGGATTTTACACAGAAATTGTTATAAAACAAACATGTACCTACTACTCATGCATCCCTGATAACAATTTAATGATAAAAAAAAGGTAACATTTATCATAATTTTCACATTTTTATAGGACTGAAGACAAAATTTTTGTAAATTATTTTACAAATTGTGTGTCTACAGTCTTGATTTTTGTAAAAAAAAAATATAATAATAATAATTTAAAATTTCAACTAAAACCAAATTTGTATTGTTTTAGCCCTTAACATGTTAGATGGCAATCAGCAAGAAATACTTTTGTTCTTAATTGTCTTCCCTATATTTTTCTAAAAATATTAATGTGACGAGGTGTGATGGGGTTGAAAATTGTAACACATTAGAAGGGATAGATTGCTTTAAATTTACATTTTTGGTTTTGTTTCTCACTCAAATTATCCCCTTGTTTCTGGGTCAGCATAGCTGCATGGCCAACAGTGTCTTTCTGCTGCAAATGTGGGTGCAATTTCTGTTGTATGATGCTTGTCAACGTTTAAGTGGACATACTTCATTAAAAATTCTATTGTTGCTCCTCATGTAGTGTAGCAGAGTAGACCATATAAGGCAGCAATAAAATAAGTACATTGTATATACTTATGAATTAAAGTAAAATGTTGAAAAAAGTATACATTTTCTTAGTCACATCTTAATTTTATGTGACGGGGTTGAGTTGTTAAGCTTTACAGTACCCGCCATGACTATAACATGCCTCAAAAATATGAATAAAAAGTATAATTCTACTAACCATTTTCTGCACCATTATTAAAGAGACCTGAATGATGTCATTTCTGATAAATGATGTCACATAAGAGTGGAGTCTAAATTATTATGTACGTAAAATGGTTAGTGTGACGGGGTTGAGTTTATACTGAGGGACATAACTTTGAAGTCTGTTTTTTTGTTTGTTTGTTTTGTAAAATATTTAGCAAAAAAGGAACACAAACAAATGCTTTCATTTTTGCCAAAAATCACAGACACTATATACATTTGGTTACTATTTTTTTTTTAAGTACAAACTCAGTGAAGTGCCTCAGGGACATGAGAAAATGCTTGGTTTAAAAAATATTAAAATGCAGTAATTATGTCTATTCATTATAATGGGCATCCTAAAGTTTTGTGAAAAGCTTCTAACAATTTATTTTGGTGAACCACCATTTTAGAAACTCCAGGGGACTGAAATATTACAGAATCCCAGGAATGACCCATATAGTAAGTGTATATAAATAGAAATGATCAAGTATTCTTCCATGTTTGTTTTGTGAAAAGCATGCAATGATTATTTGAACTTAGTATCAGTGAGTTTGCTTTCAGATGATATGTAAAATAGTTGTTCTGTGAGTCTGAAGGCGTAGAGAAACTTTGGGAGGCCTGCTATACAGTCTTTTGTTGGCTAAATGTTGTGCAAATCTAAACATAGCTCTATTGTTGGAGTGTTGAGACCTGTGTAGGAGGCTCTGCTGCTGAATCTGTGATTATGGTGCGTGAGTTCAGTGCAAACCCCACTCGCAGAGGAGAACCGAGATGGAGACGAAGATACAAGTGGGCAAGAACTTCTCATAACAAGCATAAACAGCCCCGGAAAGCTTGACCTCAGGCTGGAAACGTTGAAAATAGACTCATGAGTCCACCTCTGTAGATTACTGAACCGCTTTTACACCGGTTGGGAGGTTAGGTGCATACCGGTTATATAATCCTTGAGTTGTGGAGAGACTTTCACAGCTGTTGTGTCTCAGTGAGCCTAGAGCAGATCCGGTCGAGCGTGTGCTAAAATGTACTTTCTGAAGAAATGTTCCTAGTTTTATTGTGCATGATTAGTCAAGGCATGTTTGTATTTATCTTTTATGCACTTCCCCTGTCATGAATCACTTTTATTTTTTACGATCCAGTTAAAATCGCAGCAATTTCCAACCTACACTTTTAAAAAATGCATTTATTATATTTAAAAAAAATTGTAAATCGTAGCATCATCGGAGTGAGATAACACTTTGTGACTTTTGTCACATTAGCATGATTTGGATATTTTAAAGGGTAAAAAAAAAAAATACTTTTTTTTTATCTTTTGGTAGTACAAACTACAAATCAGCAACTGTGTAGAAAAACGTGCACAGCAATCAAGGATAGACACTCTGAAATATCAAAATTTACACACACGCACACAGAAAAAGAGAGAGAGAGAAATGGTAAGACTGCAACAGAGTAAATGTGGAGTATATGTGTAATAAAATGAAAACATGACCAAAAAAAATACAAAAAATCAGTCAGTAAGACTGCAACAGGCTTTGTTTCTGGTTGAATCATAATACAAAACTTGATATTTATCTAACCAAATATATCTAAAAATGTAAAAAAGTCTTTTAGAATGTCTAAATATATTTCTAAATGCAAAACCTAATAAAATGAAGAAACTGTCTAATAAAAACAATGGGAATCCAAAAGCATATGTATATATTGGGAGCTATACAGGAGGATACATGACATTACACAAGTTTTTAATTTTTTAATGCCACCAATGGCAACATTCTCATTTAAAAAAAAAACTCAGTTTTATTATGAAATGTTGCATTTATTGAAAAATAATATATAAATAATTAAATTCAAAAATATATATTAATTCCAATGGAAAAATAGCTTATTAAAACTGTATAAATATTGCATAGTATCATAAAATCTCTTCAAAATTCTCAGTTCTCCTCAAAATTACAATTCAAGGCTTCGGTCACTTTTGACCGCGAAAACGGTGAGTGTGACTCCTAAACAAAGAAGGCCAGAGAGTTAAAATACAGTAAAATTGTAAAACATTATTACAGTTTAAAAATAGATCTTCTCTATCATAATATATATTAAAATTTAATTTATTCCTGTGATGTAAAGCAGAATTTTCAGCATCAATACAGCAACACAGTCTTCAGTGTCACATGATCCTTCAGAAATCTTTCTGATATGCTGATTGACTGTTCAACAAACATTTCTGATTATTATCAATGTTGAAAACAGTTGTGCTGCTGCATATTTTTGTGGAAACAGTGAAAGTTTTTTTTTTTTTTTTTTGGAATTCTTTGATAAATAGAATGTTCATAAGAACCGCATTCATTTGAAATAGAATCTTTTGTAGCATTTTAAATGTCTTTACTGTCACTTTTGATCAATTGAATGCATTCTTGCTCTATACAAGTATTAATTCCTTTCCAAAAAAGAAACCATTTGTATGTAATGGCTTGCAACTTGTGGATCTCCATTTGTAAAGTAGCTTCCCAATCTCTGGTCAGCAGTGTGTATGTACATCTCTCATATCACAGTCATGCAGCCGCAGCCACCAGCGGAGAGGTGAGATGGCCGTTTGCTGCGTAATGAAAGGGTTTGGTGGAGCAGCAGGTGTGTGATAGGGGCTCTATTCATTCAAGTCTTTGTGTCTGTGTGTGTGTGGGCAGAGGTTGTGCTGAAGCACCTCAATAGGAGCTTCCGCTGCGATGGCCATTTACCCATCAGCCTCGGCTCTCCGTACCCATCTGTCAGCGAGTGCTTTTCTCAGTTCAAGAGACTGTGCTCTTTATCCTGCAAGGCTGTTCTTTTCACTACGGCCAGATCCCGTTCGCTTGCAGATTACAGCATTTTGGACATTTTGAAAAGTCGAGTACTGCATTTACCTTTTTTTTTTTATCTGGCACAAATGTTTTGGCGTGCATTTAAGGATCCAAAAGAGTCAATTTAAAATGGTTCAGGTTCAATACATAGCTGATCTAAACATTTGATTTCATCTTGTGCAATTAGAATCCACTCTTGGCTAAACAAAAAAATTCTTTCTAGATGAACCTCTTTGAGTGTATGCCATCTAAATCTCTATTTAAAACATTGGAGCTCTTGTTTCAAGGACTGAAAGGCATCATGAAAGCCAAAATGTCTGTAACAATTCACAGAATTAAAACAAGGCTCTGTTTTGGCACGTTTGTATATGGTCTTGATTTTCTATCTGTGTGAAATGTAATGCAATGAAGTTTTAACATGTTTGCTGTCACATGTAAGTATTTGTTTATGCATTACCATTCCTGTTTCAGATGTTCTTAATGATCTGGACAGATTGATTAGATTAGTCTTGTTTTAGTATTTATATTAGGCTTGTTGTAATTGTTAACTAAAACTAAAACCATTTATATATATATATATATATATATATATATATATATATAAAATATAATTTGAAATAAAATGAATGCTAATTTGTGACCCTGGACCACAAAACCAGCCTTAAGTAGCATGGGTATATTTGTAGCAATAGCCAGAAATACATTGTATGGGTCAAAATGATTGATTTTTCTTTTATGCCAAAAAATAATTAGGATAATAAGATGTTTTGTAAAATTTCTATGATTAGTAATATGTATTGCTAAGAAATTCATTTGGACAACTTTAAAGGCGATTTTCTCAATATTTAGGTTTTTTTTTTTTCACCTTCAGATTCCAAATGTACAAACAGTTGTATCTTAGCCAAATATTGCCCTATCCTAACAAACATATTCAATACAATGCTTATTTATTAATTTCCAAAAATAGACCCTTATGACTGGTTTTGTGGTCCAGGGTCACATTTACATAAAATATAAAAACTTAACCTTGATTTTAGCTAGTTGCGAAGCCAACATTTTCTCATTTTGTTTGAAGTTTAAGTATTAAAATAACTAAAAATGAAATAACTAATATATATATATATATATATATATATATATATATATATATATATATATATATATATATATATATATATATATATATATAGTCTTTAATATCACTTAAAATATCCTTGCTGAATAAAAGTAATAATTTCTTTAACAAAAAGAAAGAGAAATAGATATAAATATATCTATATATAATATCTATATATCTATATATAAATATATAGATAAATATATCAGTGATAGGCTACTAAAAACACTAATTCATCAGTTTTCATTTAAATTTTAGTTACAATTTTTTTTTTATTATTATTTTTTGTTTGTTTATTTGTGGGTTTAGTAATTGCACTTCAAGTTCAACTTTATTACAGTTATTATTTCTATTTGTAATTTTTGATTTTTTTTTTTTAGTTTTGCACAGGCAACATTTCTGTTTTTCATATGATTTTTCAAGCTCAAGTTTTTTTTATCTAGTTTTATGGTTTCATCTTTCATTCTTGTATTTTTGTTATTTAAGATTTATTTCAATTAACAAAAACAATTTATAATAGTTTATAACTTCAGTTTGCAAGAACAAAACTAATTGCATTATACTGTATATGACTTTATATAACCAAAGAAAATTGCATTGCTCAGATTGTGTTGTCTTTCATGGCTCAAGAGATTTAATCAAGTACATAGTTACATTTCTTTTAAGTACTGACTTTGTCTCAGATATTTCACATAAAATTAGAAACCAATAAGACAATGGTTGACATACGGTAGGAATATATGAATATGTTTAGCAGCTCAGATCCTTTGATATTAAGAGATTTTGATGAGAAATCTTTGAGTTCATGTTGAGATTTGGCTATTGATGGCAGAGAGTGTGTTGGTAAATCTCAGACATTGTTCTGAACCTCTAGAAGAGATGCATATGAGATCATTTTTTTATTGTTTAGGAGATACATCATGCTCTCCATTTTATCTCATATAATCTATTAAGGGTGAATTCATTTTAATGTGCATCTCATTTGTGATTTTTCTTTCAATGTTAAAGGTTGTTGTGTGTATTAGAAAGTACTAAGGAACAGTCCCGGAACAACGTGACGTCTGGTCGCCCAGACATTATTTCATTCTCTAAAGCTTCTCCTAATGTTCCACTTTGAGAGCTGTGATTTATATTTATATATCTCATTTAATTTCAATTCTCTTTTGCTACAGCCCTCTGGCACATTCCATAACTCATCATTATGTGTGCAATAAGTCAGATAAGCAGTTCAATATTTAATATGTTTCCCTCAGATTTGTTTGGATGTTATCTGGGTCTCACGGGTGGATGATTCCAGCTCACACCGCCGCACTTTTACGCGACGGCCGACTGCGGGATAATGTTACACGTGTTTATCAACACGGAGGAGATCGTGCTGTTCATCATCCTGGCCTGGCCTCCTCATCCCGATCTGAATTGCAAATTTCGGCGGTTAAAATCAATAGACGCAGGGACTGGGATTCACACGCGTGGGCGTGTAATTGGGAAAAACATAAGAGCTGGTATTGCTTCTGACAGGTCATTTATCCCACTTTAGTTAATGGTAAGCGTGGCTGGTGTTGGCCGTGGCTGGATTCGGGCATCAAAACTCGCTCTACGTTTTCTCTCGCGCTTTGTTTCAACAGAATAAACACTTTGTAAGTTGTGCTGATCTGTTTACCTCCAGGGCGGATCCCTTAGAAAGGCTCATTCAATAGATGCATTCACAAAAGCAACAATCAATTGAGGTTGTTTAATTTTTTGTGGTTGAAGAGTCATGTAGCTCAGCGGTTTACACAGTGATTCATACATTACCAATCACAAATGGAACGCTATAAATTCTTAAAATGGGCCTTTTGACTAACTGATCACTTGCTATTATTCTAATATATACAGCTGAAGTCAAAAGTTTACATACTCCTTGCAGAATCTGCTAAATGTTGATTATTTGACCAAAATAAGAGGGATCATACAAAATGCATGTTATTTTTTTATTTAGTACTGACCTGAATAAGATATTTATTAATAAAAATGACCTTGTTTAAAAGTTTTCATACACTTGATACTTAATACTGTGTTGTTACCTGAATGATCTTTGGTTAATGCGTTGTTGTTTTTTTCCTTCTGAAGCATCAGTGAGCATTTGAACATTCTGTAATAGTTGCACATGAGTCCCTCAGTTGTCCTCAGTGTGAAAAGATGGATCTTAAAATCATTCAGTCATTGTTGAAAAGGGTTCAAATACACAAAAATGCTGAAAACCCAAAGACTCTGTGGGACCTGAAGGACTTTTCTGAAAAGCAGTGGGTAGTTTAACTGTTCAGGACTAACAAGGAACTCATGAACAACTATCACTAAACAAACAAAAAAAAAAAAAACACACACAGCTGTGGATCATTCAGGTAACAAAACAGTAGTAAGAAACTTTTGAACGGGGTCATTTTTATAAATTCAACTATTATTATCTCTTGTGGATTATATGTAAACTAAATGTGAAATATCTTATTCAGGTCAGTACTAAATAAAAAATAACATGCATTTTGTATTATCTCTCTTATTTTGGTAAAATAATTAACATTTAGCAGATTCTGTGAGGTGTATGTAAACTTTTGACTTTTGACATAGGGTCAATAAGATTTTTTTTAAAATGTTTTTGAAATAAGTCTCTTCTGCTCACCATGGCTGCATTTATTACATCAAAAATTCAGTAAAAACAGTAAAATTGTGAAATATTATTACAATTTAAAATAGCTGTTTTCTAATGCAATATATTGTGAAGTATAATTTATTTCTGTGATGAAATGCAGATTTTTTTTCAGCATCATTATTCCAGCCTTCAGTGTCACATGATCTTTCAGAAATCATTCTAATATGCTGATTTATATGCTGTCATATTATCAATATCAAAAACAGTTGTGCTGCTTCGTATTTTTTTTTAATGGAAACCATTTTCTTCAGGATTCTTTGATGAATAGAAAGTTTAAAGGAACAGCATTTAATTGAAATTGAAACCAGTTCTAACATTATAAATGCTTTTACTGTCCCTTTTGATGAGTTTAATGCATTCTCGTTGAATAAAAATATTAATAAATTCTTTAGGACTAGTTAGGACTAGTTTCTGTGGAACAGATGTTAAGTTTCATTGTATGGGGAAAACAAAACTTTCACTCCCCTTTTTTTTTTTTTTTTTTAAACAGACGTGAAAATGCACTATCCAAACCTAATTTTTTATAATTCATGAACGAAAATATTTTGTAATATGATTTTGATGTACATTTTCCATGGTACTGCGATGTCTGACTTTAAAATGGTCTTCAAAGGATGAATTTTGAGATTTTAAGTTTTCTATTGATGTATCATTTCTTATGATTTCTAAAGCGTGATAGGGAAAAAGGCAACAAAGAAAGCCTTTTTGTGACAAAGGTCAGAACTCCTGTTACGAAGTAGATTTTTTGAGGTGCACTCTTGTCATAAATGAATCTATTACTTTTCCTACATAATTTGTAACACAAAACAGTGGTCAAATATCTATTTAGGAGTCTTAGACCTTTCCAACAATATATATCCCGCTGACGGGACGGTGACAGTTAAAGGGTTAAATATCTTTTATGTTCCACAGAAGAAATAAAGATTTGAAACAACACAAGGGTGAGTAAATTGACCAAATTTTCATTTTTCTGTAAACTATGCCTTTAAGTCATTGTAAATTTGGCAAAAATAATTTAAAATGGCATCAAATCATTTTGCATTCAACCAAAAGATTCATGCACTTAGTTTAAGTGGATAAGTTTAGTAGTTTTTAGTAGATTTAGTTAGATGTTTATGAATGATACTCTGTAAATGTCACGTCATTGATTCCCGTCTCAGACGTGTAGTGAGGGCAGCAGAGGTGGCATCCCATCAGCTGTCAGCTCCTATCTTGCTGTCGTAGCAGGACGATGCTCAAATGTATGTTAAGCACAGTGTTTGCATGAATGAGAGGAGACAGTCTCGTATAGAGTAAAAGGAAGTGCACCACAGGAGGTTCACACTCACACACTGACATGTTTGCTTTGCGTTAAGATGCTGCGTGTCAGAAAACGTCTCGTGTCTGTCAGTGGGCAGCGGGAGGCTGATTTAAGATGACTTTGAATATCTTGACATCCTAGAGATTTTGCGGTTTCACTTCCTTTAGGAACAAACCAGATTTGGGCATTTGAACATGAATTATATACACCAGAATGCTGTAGGGCACTTAATGTGTCAGAGGACGTTTGTGAAGTTGTCCTTAAAGCAGTTTAGAAAAACAACAAGTGCTTTTTACTGAAGACATCTTGAAGTTGTAGAAATAAAGCTATTATGCCTGTTGAATCAGTAGTTTGTCTTAAAAGGTTCCTGTATGGAAACGATATATTAAAATTTAACCATCAACTGAATGTATGTCACATTTGGCAACTTAAAGGGATAGTTCACCCAAAAATGTAAATGACCTCATGCTTTACATACCCTCAAGCCATCCTTGGTGTATATGACTTTCTTCCTTCAAACAAATACATCAGAGTTATATATATATATATATATATATATATATATATATATATATATATATATATATATATAAATGTCCTGGCTCTTCCAAGCTTTATAATGGCAGTGAATGGGTGTTGAGATTTTGAAGCAAAATAAAGTGCATTCATGCATCATAAAATGTACTCCACATGATTCCAGGGTGTTGATAAAGGTCTTCTGAAATGATTTGTGCATTTGTGTAAGAAAAATATCCATATTTAAATCTCTAGCTTTCGCTAACAGTCATATGCTCCAATGAGAAGTGACGAACGCGGAAGCAAAGAGGAGAAAGCAAAACAAAACACCGGTCATGAATTAGAAGTACAGTACAATATTTGTAAAGAAAAATGTTGGTTAGGCTGGTTTTCCTTTGCTGTAAACAAATCTTGGTTTTCACAAGACTAGCTTATTCTCACAGGAGCTTACGTTTCGCCTCTGTCCTGTTATCCGCTGAAACATCACTTTTTCGTGAACATGTTTAAGACAGTTAGCAGAAGCAAGAGATTAAGATTTGTAAAGTTTTAAATATGGATATTTAAAACTGGAAGTGACACAAAATCACTTCAGAAGGCCTTTATTTAACCCCTGGAACCATGTGGAATACTTTTCATGATGGATGGATGCACTTTATTTGGCTTCAAAATCTCAACACCCATTCACTGCTATTACAAAGCTTTGAAGAGCCAGGAGGAGGTTTTAATATAACTTTAATTGTATTTGAAATGAAAGAAGAAAGTCATATACACCTAGGATGGCTGGGTGAGTAAATAATGAGGTCATTTTCATTTTTGGGTGAACTATACCTTTAGGACAGATTCACTGATTATGACAGACCTCTGATGTTACCATTTCTGGTTTGCACATTTAAAATCAATAAGCCAGAATTCACCTTATTTATTTTTATTTTATTTTTGGCGTGAAATTGAAAATGTTATCTGTTTTCAAAATACATGTTAATACATTATATTGTAAACGATCATTTTTAAATGTTTTTTGATTTAAGCTTTTTTGTCAAAATAAAATAAAAAAAAGGTTCCTTCGTAATCTTTTCGCAAATTTGCTCTGCCTCTTAAATAACTTTCTTTTTACTACTTCTGTAATTTTTCAACTTTAATGCATATTCTTGGTTTCATTATGGACGATTTAAGCATTTTATTTAAAAGGTTCTTCATAATCTTTTTGCAAACTTGATCTGCCTCTTAGACAACTTTCCTTTCACTACTTCTGTTATATTGCAACTTTAATGCATATTCTTTTTTTTCTTTTATGGTGCATTATTCTAAAATGTTATTCAGAAAAAAAGGTTTCTTTGTAAACTTTTTCGCAAACTTGCTCCACCTGTTAAACAACTTTCCTGTTATTACTTTTTATTACTGTTGTATTGCAACTTTAATGCATATTCTTGTTTTTATTTTGAAAGATTTTTTATTATTTCTTCATAATCTTTTCGCTAACTTGCTCCATCTCTTAAACAACTTCCCTTACACTACTTCTGTTATATTCCAACTTTAATGCATGTTCTTGGTTTTATTGTGCATGATTTAAGCTTTTTTTAAGCATTTGTTTTTTAAATATTTGTTTTATTTATTTTTTAATTCCTTCAAATCTTTTCGCAAACTTGCTCCACTTTTTAAAACAACTTTCCCTTTTACTACATCCGTTATATTGCAACTTTAGGTTTTATTGTGCAATTTATTTTATTTTATTATTTTTTATTTTAAAAAAGGTTTCTTGTAATCTTTTTCGCAAACTTGCTCCACCTCTTAAACAACTTTCCTTTAAATACTTACATTACATTTCAACTTTAAAGCACATTATTTCTGGTTCTATTGTGCAAGAATTAAGAATTTAATTATTATTATTTTTATATTATTATTATAAGAAGCAGTTCAGATGCAAAACCAGCTAAAAGCCATCTCGGTCAAAAATTAGATAATGATATGCTCTTGACACTGTATGAATGCTCTTGACACTTATTATATGTCCATAAAATATTTTTACTTCAAACTCACTAAAATCCCACCCTCAGCCCAATCAGAAGTACCAGTACTTCCAGAAACCTATACATCGGAGCCTGATAAAAATGCATTTTTTAAAAGATGTCAGATGGATTTAGAGGCTTTTGCATCTGAACTCTTCATATAGCATTTCATTATTATTAAGTTAATCTTTTTGCAAACTTGCACCGGCAACTTTAATTATTTCCATTGTAATTTTCTTGCACTTTCTTGCACATTTTTTATAACCTTTTTGTAAATTTGCTCAGCCTCTTAAACAGATTTCCCTTCACTTCTTCCATTACATCATGCTTTTAATGCATGTTCTAGGTTTTATTGTGTATGATTTATGCAAGTTATTCATAACCATTTTTTCTTAATAGTTTTTTGGACACAATGACGTGTCATGTGAACGATTTTCTTTTATCTGTGAAAGGTTTCGAAGAATTAAAACAAAACTTAAATCAGAGCAGAAAGTCTTACATTCATAAAGTCATGGCATTAGAACGAAACGTTTCTTTCTCAATATTTCTGCTTATTTTCGGATAAAAAAAATTCTTAATTTGATTTTAAAAAAGGTTTTTAAAAGTCTTAAATTTGACCTTCATAAAACCTGCAGAAAGCTGTTATTAATTGCATGCATGTTTTTGCTTCAACGCCAAAAACCTAGAAAACGCTGGCGATTTCAAAACATCACGTAAGCGAGGACTTACAGTTGTTCTTGTGTTGTTGAGCTTTTCTAATGAGTTGTTTTTGATGGTTATCAGGTTTTTATTGTGCATGTAAACGCTTTGAATGAGAAGCAGCATTTCTTCGCTGAACCCCGGCGTTTGGAGCACGAGGTCATCGGCGCGCACAGATGGTTTATCTCTGTTTCTTTTCTCTCTGCCCTTTTTCTCGCCTGCTTCCTGCATTGTTTGCATGTCCTCCTCTGAGTCCTTCGATTTCCCAGCAGCCCCTCGCTGGCCAGCTGGATGTTCTCCAAAACCTGCACCCATCCTGCTGTTTTTAAGTGCCATCTCGTCCTCTTTTTAGCCATGTGTGAGAGTTATGCCGCAATTATATTATGTAACACTTTCAGATTCGGTGTCCAGCGATTTTTCACGCTCATTTCAGACACGTACATGTGGTACCAATATGGCATGGATACATACGAAATTGACTTCAGACCATAACTTACTGCGACTGATTGGCCTGATGTTGTCTAATAAAGAAGAGCGTATCAGGTTTCTAAACTGCGTGTCACTTGTCAGGGCTTAAAGTGGAATTGATTTAGGAGCCTCATCTACAGTTGGCCGCAGAAGACGATTGCCAATCGAAAGCGATTTTCTGCTTTTGTAACACCGGCGGCTGGGCTGACATCTGTCTGCAGCAGGTTCAAGTTGTTGAACCGTCATACAACAGACATCAGAGGAGAGAGCGATAGGCGTGCGGCCAGACGCCCGTATATCAGTCTGAGGAGACGAAGGCAGGAGGCGGACTCTTATCTGATAGATGGACAAATGAATGCAGCAGGCGGTGGCTGAGAGCATCAGTGTAATTTCACGAGCTCATCTAAGACTGAGATGCTCTCAGCTCACCGAAGACCACCTCAGCGACGTTATATCCTGTTTCACTGTGCCTCAGTTTGACATTAGACTGACTCTGATTAAAATAAATCAATGAATGAACAACAGAGCAGATACACGGAATGAGATTTGTAAGTTTCCTCAACGATTCTTTTATTTTTTTTAAGGAAGGATTTTTTTTTTTTTTTTGAGTAAATAAAACAATACTATTTTGTTGTTGTTTGTTCCATGAATCAGACTGCATTGTTTGCACTGTGTATATTTGATTCAGTAAAATAAAAAACAATGATTCATGACTCATTGTTTACTCTGAATTTCTTAGATTTTCATTAGGTTCCGGTATATGTTTTTGATTCACTATAAAGAACCGACTCATAGAAGTAATTTGTTTCAGGAATCAAACTACATTTGTCTTTCTATACTGTATGTATTTGATTCACTAAAAAGAGCTTCATAAGAGTCAATCGTTTCACAATTTAGACTACATTGTTTGCACTGTGTATGTATGATTCACTAAAATAAAGCAAAGATTTGTGAGTTATCAATTTTGTGAATCAGACTATATTGGTTGCACTGTATATGTTTGAGTTTCTAAAAAAGAGTCATTAGGTTGCACTGTTTTTGATTTGCTATAAATAACCAACTCATAACAGTCATTTGTTTTAGGAATCAAACTACATTGGTCTTTCTGTACTGTACTGTATGTGTTTGATTCACTAAAAAGAACTTGTTCAAAAGAGTCAATCGTTTCATGATTCAGACTACATTGCTTGAACGGTGTATGTTTGATTCACTAAAATGAAAACATTGATTCATAAGTCATAAATTTGGTGAATCAGACTACATTGTTTGCACTGAATTTCTTTGATTTTCTTAAAAATCATTAGGTTGCTCTGTATGTTTTTAATTTGCTATAAAGAACCAACTCATAACAGTTTGTTCATAATTTGTTTTAGGAATCAATCTACATTGGTCTTTCTATACTCTGCTGTATATGTTTGATTCACTAAAAAAGCTTCATAAGAGTCAATCATTTCAGGATTTGGAGTGCATTGTTTGCGCTGTGTATATTTGATTCACCAAAATGAAAACAATGATTCATGAGTCATCAGTTTTGTGAATCAGACTACTTTGGTTGCATTGAATGTGTTTGATTTCCTTTAAAAGAATCAGTAGGTTGCACTGTATGTTTTTGATTCACTTAAAAAAAAAAAAAAAGACTCTCATAACAGTCATTTGTTTTAGGAATCAAATTGATTAAATTAATGGTATTTATATACTGTATGTATTTGATTTACTACAAAGAACTTGTTCATAAGAGTTGTTTGTTCCATGAATCGGACTGCATTGTTTGCACTGTGTATATTTGATTCACTAAAATAAAAAACAATGATTCATAATTCATTGTTTACTCTGAATTTCTTAGATTTTCTTAAAAAGAATCATTAGGTTGCGCCATATGTTTCTGATTCGCTATAAAGAACTGACTCATAACAGTCATGTTTTCAGGAATCAAACTACATTGGTCTTTCTATACTGTATGTATTTGATTCACTAAAAAGAGCTTCATAAGAGTCAGTCATTTCATGATTTGGACTGCATTGTTTGAGCTTTGTATATTTGTGTATATTTGATTCACTAAAATGAAAACAATGATTCATAAGTCATCAGTTTTGTGAATCAGACTACATTGGTTGCACTGAATATGTTTGATTTCCTTTAAAAGAATCAGTAGGTTGCACTGTATGTTTTTGATTCACTATAAAGAACCGAATCATAAGTCATTTGTTTTAGGAATCAAACTACATTGATCTTTCTGTGCTGTACTGGTTGCGCTTTGTTTTTATTTGCTATAAAGAACCAACACATAATAGCCATTTGTTTCAATTTACATTGGTATTTATGTACTGTATGTGTTTGATTCACTAGAAAGAACATGTTCATAAGAGTCATTTGTTCGATGAATCAGACTTTTTAGATTTTCTTAAAAAGAATCATTAGGTTGCGCCATATGTTTTTGATTCGCTATAAAGAACCGACTCATAACAGTCATTTGTTTCAGGAATCAAACTGCAGTCTTTCTACTGTATGTATTTGATTCACTAAAAAGAGCTTCGTAAGAGTCAGTCGTTTCATGATTCGGACCGCATTGTTTGCACTGTGTATGTTTGATTCACTAAAATAAAAACAATGATTCATGAATCATCAGTTTTGTGATTCAGACTACATTGGTTGCATTGTACATATTTGATTTCCTTAAAAAGAATCAGTAGGTTGTACTATAACCAAATGAGTCATCAATTTTGTTAATCAGATTACATTACATACACTTTACATTTCTGTTCTTTTTTTAAGTACCTTTTTTGTGCATGATTTTTGTGCATGTGCATGGTTAAATAACTTGTCAAATGAACTAGTAACTTTTACTTTACTTAATCTTCCCAATGCTGATTTGTCGCTCATACCAGATGCATAACAACACATGCGAGCTGTTGTAATTTCAGCAGACCTTTCTGGGTGTATAATTTTGATTTGGGTTCCCATGAAATCCTCGGTGGAGTTTGTTTTCCCCTCCTCTTTCCCCGCTGCGTTGATTGAAGAGCGTGTGTGTGAAAATCGTTGGCCTTTAACGTGTTCCAGACTGTGCGTTCGCTCCCCAACCACAAGTCGTGTTTCTGGTGAAGCCGCCCGGGGCGACGTTTTTATCACGCCGTCCGATGGGTAACAGAGTTGACATTCAGCGCGCCGCTGGGGTGAATGAGGCTAATAAAACTGCTTTTCCGTTCTCTCTCCTCTCCTCAGATGGACCCGGTTCAGAAAGCTGTTTTGCATCACACGTTCAGCGCTTCGGCCTCCTCTAAAAGAAAAGCTGTCTCGTGCGGCGTGTGCCAGCTGAGGTTTAACTCGCAGGTGAGTTTTCTTCACCGTGACCCTGAAATTTCCACCTAAATCCGCCGTAGAAAAGTACAAATGTAATTATGCAACGCAGTCAAGGTAATATAATAAAGCATCCACACGCTATTTTGATTTCGTGTTAGGAGTTTTAGTAAGATTGTCACTTTCATCTGCATTGCATTGGTTTATGAAACCTAATGCAATAGATTTCAAAATTAAAACATCTGGCGTTATTAACTCACTAAGCATGATGCTTATTTTGATAAAATTAGTAAACAGCTGAAAAGTAGGGCTGTTTGATTCTAATTCTTTTTGATGTATAAAAGTACATTTTCACTCATTGCTAATGATGTAAACCGTACAGGACAGTGTTTCAAATTGATTCAAACCATTAACCTGTCTTTCATTAACAAGCCAGTGCATGAGAATCATTTGTTTTGAGAATCATTCATTGGATGTGGTTTCATGTGTTTGATTCACAAAAAAAAACTGCTCATTAGAGTCATTTCTTTGTGAATCAAACAACACTGGTTGCACTGTATGTTTTTGACTGCTAAAAAAAAAAACGGTTCGTAAGAGTCATTTCTTTGTGAATCGAACTACACTAGTCACACTGTAGGTTTTAGAGTACTGAAAAGAATCATAAAGGCATTTGTTTTACACTATATGTGTTTGATTCACTAAAAATAAATGAATAATCAAAACTGGATTGCACTGGTCTTACTGTATATATTTGATTTACTATGAAGAATCACTTCAGAAGAGTCATTTGTTTTGAGAGTTGAAATACATTGGTCGGGCACTGTATGTGTATGATTAACTTAAAAGAACTGATTCATAAGAGTCATCTGTTTTGAGATTGACTACATTGGTCATGCTATATGTTTTTAATTCACTTCTTCAAAGTCATTTGTGAATCAGACTACATGTGTTTGATTCACTACACTGTAAAAAAACACAGTTTTTTGAGTCAACATACAATAAATTGTTACCCCCCTGCATTAAAATTTCAGGTTGAATTGACTCAAAAATCTAAGTTGTCACATAGTACAACTTAACATTTCAAGTTGACTAAACGTCTTTGAGTTGACTGAACTGGAAAATTTAAATTTACATTTTACATTTTTTAAATTTAAATTATATGAGTGATATGTTTCAAGAATCTGACTATATTGGTTGCATTGTTTTTAATTCACTAAAAAAAACATTTTGTTGGGGTCATTTGCCTGTGATTTAACCCTCTGGGGTCGACGGTAGCGCCGGCGCGACCAGCTCACTTTTTTTAAGATCAGTGCGAAAGATACTAAAATTGCTCTGTCGATATTAGTCACACAAATACGAGTTATACATCATTCAAAATGGTTAAGTGTATACTTTTTTTTGTGTACACTCAGAATAACAACTGAACTTTGTTCTTTTTTAAAATAAAGAAAAAAGACGGGGTGTTTTTTCTGTCTTCAGCGTCTCCGCGCACTGCGATTAGAAACGCCTCAATAAATGTATCTTTAACTCGGTGGAGGCTCAGCACACAGACAGTTAATATACATGGATAGAAAGCTTAATATCTCTACTTTTAAATAAAACAAGTCTTGTCGAAAACAAATGTTCTGTTATAAAGTAATCCGTATGAAACCAACAACATGTTGAGTTTTGCACTCAGTGTTCATTAGCGATATTGGCCATGCTGTATGCATTTGATTCACTAATACAAGTCAAATTATAAGAGTCATTTGTTTTAAGAAACTGACTACATTGGTTGCGCTATATGTTTTTGGTTCAGTAAAAAAGAACAGGTTCATAAGAGTCATCTGTTTGTGATTTGTACTACATTGTTCACACTATATGTGTTTGATTCACTAAAAAGAACTGGTTCATAAGAGTCATATGTTTTGTCAATCGTACTATAGTCACGGCGTAATTTTTGATTCACTAATAAGAACCAAACTAGAAGAGCCTTATTATTTCTTGCGAATTGATATTGGTCACGCTGTATGTTTTTAATTCACTAAAAAGAAGCAGCTTCTTAGAGTTATTTGCCAATCATACTATATTGGTCACACTGTATTTGATTCACAGAAAAGAGCCAAATTATAAGTGTCATTTGTTTCCTCTGCGTGTCAGAATCTGTGTGTGTTTTTAATTCACTATAAAGAACGGTTTTATTTGAGTCGTTTGTTTATGATTTGAATAACATCAGTCAAGCTGTATGTGTTTGATTCACTAAAAAGAACCAGTTCATAAGAGTCATCTGTTTTGTCAGTCGTACTAGTCACAGCGTAATGTTTAATTCTAAAAAGAAGCAGTTCACAAGATTCATTTGTAAATCATACTTTGTTGGTCCAACTGTATTTGATTCAGTGAGAAGGACCAAATGAGTCATTTTGAAAATCTGGTTTTGAGAATCTGTTTTGAATTCACTAAAAATAACAATTGTATTTGAGTCATTTGTCTATGATTTGGGTAAACTTAATCACGCTGTATGTGTTTGATTCTCTAAAAAGAGCCAGTTCATTAGAGTAATTTGTTTGAGATTTGGTTTACATTGTTGGTTGCATTGTATGTGTTTGATTCACTAAAAAGAACTGGTTCATAAGAGTCATTTGTTTTGTGAATTGGACATCATTGGTTGTTTTGTATGTGTTAGATTCACTAAAAAGAACCAGTTCATAAGAGCCATTTGTTTGTGATTTGGTTTACATTGGTTGCGCTTGTTTGATTCACTAAAAGAAAATAGTTCATAAGAGTCATTTGTGTGTGATTTGGTTTACATTGGACGTGCTTTGTGTTTAATTCACTAAAAAGAACCAGTTCATGAAAGTCTTTTGCTTGAGATTTGGTTTACATCAGTCACGCTTTATTTGTTTGATTCACTAAAAAAGCAGTTCATAAGAGTCATTTGTTTGTGATTTGATTTACATTGGTTGCGCTTTATGTGTTTGATTGACTAAAAAAAAAAAAAACAGTTCATAAGAGTCATTTGTTTGTGATTTGGTTTACATTGGTTGCACTTTATGTGTTTGATTCAATAAAAAAGCAGTTCATGAGAGTAATTTGTTTGTGATTTGTTTACACTGGTTGTGCTTTATGTGTTTGATTCACTAAAATGAACCAGTTCATAAGAGTGATTTGTTTGTGATTTGGTTTACATTGGTTGCGCTTTATGTGTTTGATTCACTAAAATGAACCAGTTCATAAGAGTCATTTGTTTCTGATTTGGTTTACATTGGTTGTGCTTTGTGTTTGATTCACTAAAATGAACCAGTTCATGAAAGGCATTTGTTTGTGATTTGGTTTACATGCGCTTTATGTGTTTGATTCAATAAAAAAGCAGTCCATAAGAGTAATTTGTTTGTGAAATTTTTACACTGGTTGTGCTTTGTGTTTGATTCACTAAATAGCAGTTCATAAGAGTCATTTGTTTGTGATTTGGTTTACATTGGTTGCGCTTAATGTGTTTGATTCACTAAAAAGAACCAGTTCATAAGAGTCATTTATTTTGTGAATTGGACAACATTGGTTGTATTATATGTGTTAGATTTACTAAAAAGGACCAGTTCATAATAGCCATTTGTTTTGTGAATCTGACTCCTAAGAGTCATTTGCTTCAGGAATCAGGCCACACCGTATGTTTCTGATTCAATTTAAAGAACCAAACTTATTTTATTTCAGGAATCAATATCTTTACCCAGCCCTACATTCAGTAAAGATCCAAACTGTCAACATCCTCTGTGTAAAGCAATAAGTATAAAAATCCTGCCCATATACTTGATCCATTTCTAATGTCATAAATTATATATCGTCATACATCATTGTGGATGACTTTGAAATGGCCTAGAGGACAATTTTATCTTCTGTCCTTCATCCACCCCTTGTCATTTTCCATTCAGGAGAACTTCTTCCTGTGTGCCACGCTTTCATCGGAGGTATTTAATCCAAATAGGATTATTTAAAAACAGCATTGCCCATATCCGCTCTATTAGGTGGTCATTTACTCTGTCACTGTCAGATATTAAGCTGTAATATCCGCAGAACCAAGGCCGATCGAACAGCAATCACAGCTCATTATGTACATCCGTCAGGACCGTGTGACAGGATGAGTGGGCGGGGCTGCTGTTGACCAATCACATGGCCTGTAGCTCTCTAGCAGCCAATCATAGAGAGCATCTGGAAAAGATTATGCATTCAAATCACGTTGCATGCATTGCAGAAGCTTATTATCATTGGCCATTTGTGCTCCAGCTTCCAATCAGCTCCAATCTGAGCCCGGGAAGCCTTTATGCGGCACATTTTCAAATATTAAATGGCTTCTGGAGAGTTACAGAGTCCAGCCTGGCGTTCCAGGTGACTTCTGAAAATGAATGACATTTGGTTTTCATATATCGCCACAGGTCTATTTGAATATGAGGCACTTGGTTATGGATTCTTCTGGGCGTATGAATTATAAATACCTTCTATAATGGTGGGGGAGAGAAAACCTAGTTAGTTCTTGAAGTGCTTTGCTCTTTACCTGCCAAACACAGAGAATGTAGCTCTAATTCGCTTTTGCCGTGATTGATTGATAGCCTCACTTAACCGTCCCATTGCTGGTGCCCATCTTAGTTAAAGGCTTGGCCATCACAGTGGCAGCTTGTCTCTGTCATGCTTTATGTATTTATTTATTGTGCTTTTATTACTGTTATTATGTATTTATTTATTATTTTTAGAATTATTTAAAATTATATATTTTTTCGTAATTTGTACAATTATTTATAATATTAATTTATAATATTTTAACATTTATTTTATTTTATTTTATTTCTTTTCTACTGCATTCTACTGCAAAAAGTTATTTATTTTTTATATTTACAATAATTGTACCATTTTATTTATTATTTTATTTTAGAATTGTGTATATAAATAATTGTATAAATTAGAAAACAAAAAAACAAGACATGCATGTGAATAACATAACTCACTGCCAAAAAGTTACTTCTGGACTTTTGCATTTTTTGTCTGTGTTATTCACATGCTTGTACATTTTTGTATTTATGTTTTCTTTTTATTTCTTTATTGAACATTATTTATTTCATTTTAACTTAATATTTATATTACTGTACTTTTATATTTATTTAATATTTTTATTGATTTATTATTTAATATTCTTTATTTCATTTTAATATTTTGTCTGTTACTGCCCAAAAGTGACTTTTTTGTTGTCATTTGTACAATTATTTATAATATTAACTTCTAATATTTTATTTTAAATATTTATAATAATTGTAAACATTTTTGTTACTTTTTTATTTTATATATATATTTTTTTATTTCATATATATATATATATATAAAATATATTATTATTATATATTTTTTTTTTTTGTCCAGCTCCATAAAGTTACTTCTGGACTTTTTGTCTTTGTTATTCACATGCTTGTCTTGTCTTTTTTCCCCATAAGTTGTACAATTATTTATTATATTAATTTCTAATATTTTATTTTTATGATGTGTATTGTACAATTTTTTTTCTTTTCTTTCTTTTTTTTTTATTGTTTTCTTTCTTTACTATTTAACTTTATCTATTCAATTTGAACTTTTTTTTAATAAATATTTATTTATTTATTCCTTATTTTATTATTATTATTTTTTAACTCACTGCCAAAAAGTTATTTACATGGTTGTCTTGTTTTTTTTTTTGTTTTTTTTTGGTCCTAATTTGTGCAATTATTTACTGAACATTATTTATTTAATTTTAACTTATTATTTATATTACTGTACTTTTATATTTATTTTTATTTATTTATTATTTAGTTAGTGTCAAAAAAATAGTTCTGAACTTTGCTGATCATATTAATTTTCATATTATATATATATTTTTTTTTTACGTTTTATATTGTTTATTTTTAACTTGCATGCAAAAATTTAGTTTAGACCCTAGCATCATGTGTTTGTTACACACTTAAATATGAGAGACTTGGATTATGGATTCTTCGGGGCATATGAATTATAAATACAGTGTATAATGGCAGGGGAGAGAAAACCTAGTTAGTTCTTGAAGTGCTTTGCTCTTTGGCTGCCAAACACAGAGAATGCGGCTCTAATTTGCCTTCGCCATGATTGATTGATAGCCTCATTTAACAGCGTCCCGTTGCAGGTGCCCATCTTAGTTAAAGGCTCATGGGGCAGGGCCGACTTCCTGGTCGTCACAGCCATCACAGTGGCAGCTCTTCCGTGTCATGCGTTTAATGAATGGTTGATTGCGGTTCAGATTGCACATGACATTTATCTGTGTCACTGCATTCTCCTCTGTGATTGGCCGACGAAACGAATAGCTGGAGGGTGTCGGGAAACATCCCATTTATCTTGGTGTTAAAGCCATTTTCATAACATCATCCCGCTCAAATGATGTGTTACTTACAACCCCCCCTGATATAAATCTATATGATTATGATCCATATCCCACATTGCTATTTGTACAAATACAATATATCAAAGGGAGTCTGATCCGTGATGACGTCTTATTGCTTTTCATAAAGGTATGTCTGGCCTTAATGTCTTTACAATATTACTTCTCTGGCAAGCAGGCTGCTATTGTAAAGGAATAAGTCGTGAGAGGAATGTGAGTGTGAAAGCGAGGTCTGAACAGCAGGTAAACAGCAATTTTTACCAGGAGACATTTAAAGCTCATAAATAATGCTATGGGACATGAAATGTCTTCATCAGTATGCTAGGAGAAAATAATGCAAAATGCTGTTTTATGGCCAGCAATAAATAAATATAATTTTATAATTCTGCATAATTTATCATATTTATACATGTAATCGTATAATGATTTTTAACTTTGTTTATTTATTTTTATGTACTATTTAATGTATTTTATTTTTTATTTAAATGTAATTATTCTCATTTTTTATATTGATTTAGCATTGTATATTTATTATCAAATTTTATTTATTTATATATTTATTTTGACTATATATATATAATATATATAAATGTAATTTAAATATAATGATTGTAACTTTTTAAAATGTTCTATCTATCATTTTTATTTGATTTCTAAATTACTCCCTATAGGATAATACTGCAAAATACAGTTTTAATTCCATTACTAAATATATAATAATTTAGTAGAATAATGCATCATTTTAAATATTTCTAAATTTAATTATTAAATTATTGTAACGTTTACATTTATCATTGTGTATTTATTATTTTATTTAATTTTATATATATTTGTAGTTTTGAAGAACATACTCGCCATTGGAAAATAATACAAGATACAGTTTTATGACCAGTAATAAATATATAATCATTTTTATAAGTATGCATCATTTTTAATATTTCTAAATTTAATTATTAAATTAAATATAATTATTGTAACTTGTTTATATTTGTTCATCAGTGTATATTTGTTATTTAATTATTTAAAATATACACATTTTAAAATGCATATGTAAAATATTTATACGTGTAATAATTAATATAATAATTTTTATTGAATTTTTTTTTTATTATTATTTTAATTTCTTTTTTGTAACTTACTCACTATAGGATAATACTGCAAAATACAGTTTTATTACCAGTAATAAATATATCATAATATACATCATTTTTAATATCTCTAAATATAATAATTAAAATTATTGTAATGTTTACATTTATTTATCAGTGTGCATTTATTATTTAATTTTATTTATTTATATATTTATTTTGAAGAACGTACTCGCCACTGGAAAATGTGAAATACAATTTTATGTAATAAATATATATGCATAATTTATAATAATTATAGATCTGATCATTAAATTATATATAATGATTGTGACTTTTTTATGTGTTATTTAATTTATTATTTTTTTTCTATCATACTCGCCATTGGAAAATAATGCAAAAACATTATCAATATATAATAATTTTTATAATTATGCATAATTGTTAATATTTCCATTTAAATTGAATTCAATGAAATATAAATATAATTTTGTACCTTTTTGTATTTATCAATATATGTTTATGTAATTCTGTTCATTCTTAGATATTTATGTGTTTAGAATTTAATTTTATTTATTAATATATGTGTCTTCTTATATATTTATTTGGCAAAAAGTTTATTCTGGACTAGCATGTGTGTACACATCTTTTTAGTTTTGTTTGTATTATTACTTAATTTTTTTTTTTCTAATGTGTTTTTATTTAATTTCAAAAATGTATTTCTTGACTTTTAGTATAAATGTAATTTAGTATAATTTATTTATGTGTATTTTTTTATTTTTTTATTTAGTTAATTAGTTCGTTCTAGCCCCTATAGCCTCACACACCCTCGTTGTTTTGGCACAAGTGAGGTCAACGACTGCCTTATTTATTCAGAGAAGTGTTTGGCCATCTCTTGATAGTATCCTCCCCGCTGCTAGCAATGTCAGACAGGCGTCCAGGAGTTAGCGCTGAGGTAAACAAGGGCGATTGAAAGACGTTGCGAATGGCCCGGTCCGAGTGAGCCGTAATAAATCTCGTCTGAAGGTGAAAGCAAATGGCACAGAGCGTTTGAAGCTACCTACATTGTGCTCGCGGATATTAAAAGATTTGTTTCCACCAAGTCAGCCACGATGAGCTGGAAGTTTTATGTATGGGTCTGTGTCATACGGGATAATAACCTCACACACGGACGACTGGGAGAGGCCATTCTTTTCTTCTCTGTCAGACTCTTTATTCCACACCATTACTCAAAAAGACTAGCCTAAAACCTAGTGAGCTGCTTGCTGTCTGCTGCCTATGTAGGGAACATCCTGACCTCGAGCGATTCAAGTGGGGAGACTCGATTATGCTACATTTAAAACATAAATAAGCATAAGACACATTAATATTAGGTGAAATAGTCGATTATTTAATTATATAAACCTTAGCAATGAATAAATCTGAAGCAGCGGTGTCAATCGTCTGAAATTGATAGTCAAGTTAATTACATGATATGCTGATTAGTTAATCATTCCAGTTTAAGCAGGCAGTAACTGCGCCGAATTAACGCTGTGAATGTTTAATTGAAGTCATTGTCATTCTTTCCAGCACAAACGCGTCTCCTTTATATGTAAATTAAGCTCATTATAGGTTGCACCTTATTCACAGAAGTCTGTGCTGTTTGACTGATGCAATTAAAGCATGCTAAATCACGAAATTAATCACTGGAAATCAATATTTATTGATTTATAGAAGACATTACTATTATATTGGCAAATTAAAACACTGAATAGGCATGAGTTGAAGAAGCTGGTACTTAATTTTTTCACAGTGCATTATGGGATTGCCTTCTCTGTGAGGAATATATGCAATGTTGGCTTGTAATGTATGAGTTAAAAAAAAAAAAAGATAAGTTTCAATCAATAAATCAATAAATGAATGCATGTTACGCTGTGTTGGTTACCTGTGTTGGAACTGATGAGTGAAGCTACAAATAAAGCAGAAAGTGTTTTTGAACGCAGTTTTATATAATGAATATAAAATCGTAATGTATTTAATATGTATTACAGATTTATGATTACTATTCATTCTAATTTATTATTTAATGTTGGCTTTGGTTTAGTGTAATTTCATTTTGCGATATTTAGTTTTTTTTTGTCTCAGAAAATGCATTTAATTCAATAAAAATGCACAATATTTAATAATTAATAATTTAGTATTATTTTAAGAATTCTTTATATATTATATAATTGTTATATAATTATATTATATATTATATTTAATATGTATTACAGATTTATAATTAATATTCATCCTAATTTATTATTTAATGTTGGCTTTGGTTTAGTGTAATTTCATTTTGCGATTTTTGTTTGTTTGTTTTCTTAAAAAAATGCATTTATTTTAATAAAAAGTGCACAATATTTAATAATTAATAATTTAGTGTTATTTTAAGATTTCTTTATATATATTATATAATTATATATTATAAAAAAATATTTTACAAATATTTAAAATATTTAAATAATTTATAATATTTTATATATTTGTCATTTTTTTATTATATTTTATATTTATAAAACTGAGAGTTTTATACAATGAATATCTAATCATAATGTATTAATATATTTAATATATATATTACAGATTTATAAATAATATTCATCCTAATTTATTATTTAATGTTGGCTTTGGTTTAGTGTAATTTCATTTTGCGATATTTAGTTTTTTGTCTCAAAAAATAAATTTAATTCAATAAAAAGTGCACAATATTTACTCATTAATAATTTAGTATTATTTTAAGAATTCTTTATATATTATATAATTATATTATATACCAAAAATATTTTACAGATATTATAACCAATATTTAAAAGATTTAAATAATTTATAATATTTTATATTTATTATATTTTCTATTTATAAAACTGAGTAGTTATATACAATGAATATCTAATCGTAATGTATTTAATATATGTAATATGTATTACAGATTTATAATTAATATTCATCCTAATTTATTATTTAATGTTGGCTTTGGTTTAGTGTAATTTCATTTTGCGATATTTAGTTGTTGTTGTTGTTGTTGTTGTTGTTGTTGTTGTTGTTGTTTTTTTTTGTCATTTAATTCAATTATTTTTATATTTTATATAATTATATATTACAAAAATATTTTACAAATATTATAACAAATATTTAAAATACAAAAATAATGTATATTTATAATTTAAATCATTTATAATGTTGTATAATATTTATTATACATTTTATATATTTTTCATTTTTATATTATATTTAAAATTTATAAATATAAGTTTTATATAAAGAATATATAATCATTTAATACATTTAATATATATTAACACATTTATGACTAATAATAAAAAGCATAGTCATCCTAATTTAATTATTTAATGTTGGCTTTGGTTTGGTGTAATTTCTTTTTGCAATGTTTTGTCACAGAAAAAGAAATGTAATTAATAAAAAGTTTACAATAATTAATAATTTAGCATTAATTTAAGAATTCTTTATATATTATATATTACGATATTTTAAAATATTAAATTTATAATATTTCATAATATGTATTATAAATTATATATAACGTGTGTGTGTGTGTGTGTGTGTGTGTGTGTGTGTGTGTGTGTGTGTAATTTAAATACTACATACATTTTTATTAATTAATATTTTTTAATATCTAAAAATATATTTAAATATTTAAATTTACATTTTTCTTAAATAATATTCTCACACTTTTCTTAAATAATATTTGCCAAGCAGAATAATTGTTCTTATATTGAAATACGAAGGGTTCTCATCTCTTTCAACCAGCATTCATATATTTCGAATTTCTCCAAATTATTAAACCTTTTTTAACTTCAAATACTGGTGATTTCAGAGATTTTTCCACATAGAAAAACTGTAAAGTTGTCCTTTTCATTGTGCTGCACGCCTGCGGCGCCCTAAAATGCTGCCTGTGTAGGCAGCTCATTAGCTTTTGGAGCAGATCCAGACAGCCGACACATGCAGGTGAAGCACAGAGACGCTGAACAATGTAAGATTCACAAGCACGCAGCCTTTCTCACACTGAGAGCCACATTTTACTGGGCTGCATTGAAGATGGGCGTCGTGTCACCTTCACCCTCACAGATGGGTGGTTTGATGTCGACGAAATGTGAGCAGCGCTGCTTCCAGCAGCTTGTTTGCTCATGGCTCAGAGCTCCTTTGCCCCTGTCTGATGTTGCTAACACCTGGTCCGGGCTGGCCCTCTCCACGGGTTGGCCCGTTTTGTGTTTTTCTAGAGCCAGGCATTGGCCCACTACAAAGGCACCAAACACGCCAAGAAACTGAAATCCTTGGACGCCCCGAAATGCCTCAAACACAAGAGTTCCCTGGTCACCAGGGAAAATACCAACAAGGAGCCGCCTAAGGGCCTCTCTCCCTCCACAACAGCCAACAACACTGACAGAAAAGGTAGGAGAAGAGACATTACCTCATGCTTACAAGCATCACTGTTATTGCTGCTCATGCCCTAAGTGTTAGACCTCAGTGTGCAACTCATCTTGAACCATTTGTGACAAACATGTATGATACAGAGAGCGTGCTGTTTCTTTTCAGTTGAAACTTTTGTTTATATACACAGTTTTTGAACAGTAACATTTCTAATGTTTTTTAAAGAAGTCTCTTCTGCTCACCCAGCCTGTATTTATTTAGTACAGCAAGAACAGTAAAAATTAGAAATATTTTTACTATTTAAAATAACTGTTTTCTATTGTAAAATATTTTAAAATGTATATTTTTTTCCTGTGATCAAAGCTACATTTTCAGCATTATTACTCCAGTTTTAAGTGTCACATGATCCTTCAGAAATCATTCTAATATGCATTTATTAGTAGTAGTAGTAGTGGTGGTAGTATCAATATTAAAAGTACATTTTTCAGGATTCTTTGATGAATAGAAAGGTCCAAGAAGAAATTATGGAAATTAATATATTTATTTAGCAAGGATGCTTTAAATTGATCAAAAATGATGAAAAGACATTTATAATGTTACAAAAGATTTCTATTTCAGATAAATGCTGATCTTCTGAACTTTCTATTCATCAAAGAAACCTGAAAAAACTCAGCTACTCAGCTGTTTTCTCATAACAGTTTTTTTGAGCAGCAAATCAGAATATTAGAATGATTTCTAAAAGATTATCTGACTAAAAATTCAGCTTTAAAATCACAGGAATACATTTCAAATTAAAATATATTCAAATAGAAAATAGTTATTTTAATTTTATTTTAGCAAAGAATCACATATTTACTGTTACTGAAACTTTGCAAATTAAAGAAGGCTGTTGCAACATGTTGCATGCAATCTTAACAAAAGAACCTGCATCTTTGGAGACAAAATCACTGCAAACACATGCATGTAAACTAAACTAAATTTAAAAAACAACAACAAAAATGATTACTTTTGCTTGGTGAAACTTTGCAAGTGAAAAAAGCAGCACTGTAAAAAATTAAATGCAATTTGTTGAGTCAACTTAAAATAATTTGTTACCCTGCTGCCTTAAAATTTTAAGTTGAATCAACTCAAATATCTAAGTTGTCACTTAGTACAACTTAACATTTCAAGTGGACTAAACTTCTTTGAGTTGACTGAACTTAATTTGTTACCCAGCTGCCTTAAAATTGTATTTTAAGTTGACTCAACAAATTGTATTTTACAGTGAGCTGTTTTTATGTATAATGTCAGGGAAAGAACCTGCCTCTTATTCGAGATAATGATTTGTATAGTTGACATATGCACAGCAAAAAAGACGTATCTTATAGTATTTTTGTCTTGCTTCTTATCTAGATAAGCAAAATGACATGAGATATTTAGTCTTGTTTTAAGCAAAATGCACTTAATTAATTAATTTTTTTTTGTTCCCCTGAAAACAAGGCTAAATATCTTGTCATTTTGCTTATCTAGTAAATGCATCTTAATTTAAGAATGTTTAGATATTTTGACTAACAAAACAAAAATAATAAGTAAGATAAGCCTTTCTTGCAGTGTACTGTAAACACAATGCATGTAAACAAAGCTAAATAAAAAAACTGTGGACGATAAAATGATGGAACAGCATGAATGATATTGAAATAAATAATGAATTAAACAAATTAAACCAAAGCTACGCTCTTAAAAATAAAGGTGCTTTAAAAGTTTTCATTTTTGGTACCACAAAGAACCATTCAGTCAAAGGTTCTTTAAAGAACCATCTCTTTCTTACCTTTTTATAATCTGAAGGTTCTTCTTTCACCACAAAGAACTTCTTGTGAAACAAAAAAGGCTCTTGAGATTCTTTATGGGCATCGTGAAGCATCTTTAAAGAGTGTATACTGCTAGCTTGCAAACAGATCAATCCTCAAATAAGTGATGATTTATATATTTACAACAAAAAAGTCATAAAGTGATCATAAAAGATATAAATCACTTTCTTGCCATCTGAACTTTTGGTATGAAGATAAAGGTTAAGATCTTCATTTCTTGGTAGAATTACAGCACACAGTGGGCTTAAAATCCCTTTAGCCTCTGAGCATTTGGACCTGGAAACAGTGGCATTTGACGCTTAACAAGTGGATTGGTCGGCACTGCAGATTTGTGTGTCAAAATTCACCAAACTTAAAGGGATAGTTCACCCAAAAATGAAAATTTGAAGTTTATCTGCTTACCCCCAGGGCATCCAAGATGTAGGTGACTTTGTTTCTTCAGTAGAACACAATCGAAGACTTTTAACTCAAAAATTTGCATTCTACTGAAGAAACAAAGTCACCTACATCTTGGATGCCCTGTGGGTAAGCAGATAAACTTCAAATTTTCATTTTTGGGTGAACTGTCCCTTTAAATACGAAATTTAATTTGCATAGTGAAATTTCTTTGTACAGGTAAGTCCAAAGCGAAACTCTTCATTGTGCCAATTGTCACTGAAATGCCTGGATTTTGTTCGTGAAATGTTGTCAAGCAATGGTAAATGTGACTGCCTCATTATATAAGGTCATATCTAAACACCAGCAGCCCATTGCAATAAATACCTTAAAGGGATAGTTCACCCAAAAATGGAAATTCTGTCATTAATTGCTCTCCCTCATGTCATTCCAAACCCGTAAATTAAGATATTTTTTGATGAAATCCGAGAGCTTTCTGACCCTCCATAAACAGCAATGATCCTAGTATAAAAAAAAGTATTCTCGTACGTAGTTTCATAAAAATAACGGTTGAACCATTGATGTCACGTAGACTATTTTAACGACATCCTCACTACCATTCTGTGTCTTGACCATGGTAAGGACCCTTGCTGTCTTTGGAGGGTCAAAGAGCTCTCGGATTTAATCAGAAATATCTTTAAGGGGCAGCCGTGGCCTAATGGTTAGGGAGTCTGACTTGTAACCAAGAGGTTGCGAGTTCGAGTCCCAGGTCCGGCAGGGATTGACGGTGGGGGGAGTGAATATCCAGCGCTCTCTCCATCGTCAATACCACGACTGAGGTGAGACCCTTGAGCAAGGCACCGAACCCCCAACTGCTCCCCGGGCGTGTGTTCACTACTGTGTGTGAACTTCTTATCTAGATAAGCAAAATGACATGAGATATTTAGTCTTGTTTTAAGCAAAATGCACTTAATTAATTAATTTTTTTTTGTTCCCCTGAAAACAAGGCTAAATATCTTGTCATTTTGCTTATCTAGTAAATGCATCTTAATTTAAGAATGTTTAGATATTTTGACTAACAAAACAAAAATAATAAGTAAGATAAGCCTTTCTTGCAGTGTACTGTAAACACAATGCATGTAAACAAAGCTAAATAAAAAAACTGTGGACGATAAAATGATGGAACAGCATGAATGATATTGAAATAAATAATGAATTAAACAAATTAAACCAAAGCTACGCTCTTAAAAATAAAGGTGCTTTAAAAGTTAATTAATTAATTAATTAATTAATTAATTAATTTTTTGGGGTTAAATGCAGAGCACAAATTCCTAGTATGGGTCACCATACTTGGCCTCACGTCTCGTCACTTTCACTTAATTTGTGTTCCAAAGATGAACAAAGGTCTTACAGGTTTGGAACGGCATGGGGGTGAGTAATTAAGGACAGAATTTGCTTGGCCACCCTTAGATTTAATATGATACTGAGGGCTTTTTAATTGGAGGGGTTTCCTTAAATAAGACATGTCATGAAGATTTAGAAATCATCTAGAAACCACCCAGAGCGCATCATCGACGAGTTTTGCACAAGCAAAGAGCGCTCAGAAATATGTATGAATCTGTTCAAGTTCTGCTATTTATTGCCGTCTTGTGCTACAGAAGAAACATTCATCAGATTTCCCTGGACAAGAGTTGACCTCCTCTACTATTTCTGTCACAGAGATCTTTCTCTGAACTGGAAACAAGAAATATGTTCCAAGGATCGGCTTAGAAAGGCCATAATTTGAGTCTTAGGCAAGCTCCTTCAATAATTGTGTTGCTAGTGCACCAGTACTTCATATTCGTGTGCACCAGTGGAAAATAGCATGATGCCCACTTCAGATTCTGGGTTTCATTGACCTCTCCTGGTTTTGATATTCTTCCGCAATACAGTGAAGTTATATATCACTCTGGTGGTTCTCGTACTGCTGTTTCAGATGATCCAAAGCAAACAGCATCCTCCTGTGTGTGTTTGTTAGCGATCCAGGGGTTGGCTATATTCTCTGCAGGATTACAGCTGGCTCAGGTTGCTGGAGTCTCACGGCCCAGAATTGTGTACGTAAGCACATTGTGGAATTAGGTGCACTCAACACATGTCTGGAACCTCCTCTGGAACCAATAATTCACTTCACTCTTTTTTCTTCTGCTTGTTTAGGCCCAGCAGTCAAGCTCGCCCAATGAAAATGTCTATTTGTGCTCAAACACCTGGTGTAATGCAATTTGCGCCGTTTTAAGGCAAAAGTGTAGCCTGAAGTCAGAGAGACGCTCCACTACAAGCCGTTATTGTCTTATAAAGCAGTGCCTCATCTCTATGAGTCAGAGGAAATGCAGTTGCGCTCGTAGATGCGGCACCGAACACATAAACACAAAAGATGCACTAGCGTCAGCAGTTTGTGTTCTTTGTGCATCGTGTAATTCATTAAAACACGTTTCTGTCACCAAAAGTTGTTCTTGTCGACAGTTGCAATGGCTTTGCGTGCTTTCAGTGGAAAAAGAATACTGCAAAAGACAAAGCTGTATTTAACTGCAAAAAGAACCCTTAAAGAGCACTTAAACAAAACACGACAGACAACAAATTCTTGGTAGTAGTTCTTTTGCAACTTAACTTGCTTTTTCCATTTTTACTTTATTGAAGTCAAAAAGATGTTTTATACAGCTACACTGCAAAAAAGGCTTATCTTACTTGGTATTTTTGTCTTGTTTCTAGTCAACACTCTCAGAAATAAAGGTACAAAAGCTGTCACTGGGATGGTACCTTTTCAAAAGGTACATGTTTGTACCAAAAAGGTCCATTTTGGTACCTTAAAGGTACATACTAGCACTTAAAGTGTACATATTAGAACCTAATAAGTACAAAAGTGTACCTTTTGAAAAGGTACTGCCCCAGTGACAGCTTTTGTACCTTTATTTCTGAGAGTGAAAATATCGAACATTTCTTAAATCAAGATGTATTTACTAGATAAGCAAAATGATGTAAGATATTTAAACTTGTTTCCTAGTGAAATTTTGCTTAAAACAAGTACATTTATCTGCCAGTGAGGTAAGTAAAATACTCTTAAAACTAGATTTTTCTTACCCCACTGGCAGATAATTTTACTTATTTTAAGCAAAATGCACTTAATTTAGTTTTTCCCCCCCAGGATACAAGACTAAATATCTTGCATCATTTATATGATTTTTTTGTTTGTTTTTTAACTAGAAAAATACTAAGTAAGCCTTTTTTGCAGTGTAAAAACAGTGACGAAAAAAAGGTTATAATTGCAAAAAGTATGTGATTTTTGTTTTTGGCAGTATTTTTTGCAACACTTTCTTTTGACTTAATTTCGGTTTTAATTTATTTTTTAATGCATTCTTATTTAAAGCAATGCTATAGTTTAAATAATAGTTTAATAGTTTCAAAATGTAAATTTGCTAAAGATATCTACATCCAAGATGTAGATGTGTTTGTTTTTTTTATCAGAACAAATTTGGAAAAATGTAGCATTGCATCACTTGCTTACCAACGGATCCTCTGCAGTAAATGGGTGCCGTCAGAATGAGACTCCAAATTGCTGACAAAAACTTCACAATAATCCACAAGCAATCATCTTGTGAAGCCAAAAACTGTGTTTGTGAGAAACAAATCCATCAATAAGCCATTTTAAACTTTGAACCATTGTTTCTGGTCAAAAAACTGAGTCCATAATCCATATTAACGCTTACTCCAGTAAAAAAGTCCAGCTTCTGCTGTCTTCTCACATCAAAATCCACTCGCATATTTGCTTAGAGCTGTTTTGGACTGTTTTGGCTTGTAAACGGTATTTGATCTGCACAGATTTCCCTCCTGATCCATACAAGATGACTTTTCTTTGGTGAAAGCAATATTATGGATATAGGACTCTATTTTAGCCAGAAGCAATGGTTTGAAGTTAAAAATGTCTCAATGTTGAATTTGTTTCTTATAAACACGCAGCTTTTGGCTTCTGAAGATGTTAACCGATGGATTGGAGTATTGTGGATTATTATTGTGATGTTTTTACCAGCTGTTTGGACTCTCATACTGTTGGCACCCATTCACTGTAGAGGATCCAGTGGTGAGCAAGTGATGCAATGCTACATTTCTCTACATCTGATGATGAAACAAATTCATCTACATCTTGGACAGCCTGAGGGTGAGTGCATTCTAAGCTATTTTTTTGTTTTTGAATGAGATATTACTTGCAGTAAATGCAGTACTTGATTTAATTGCAATTATATGCATCATCTTTTTGACTCTATGGCAATCCAGTTTAACCAGGCACTAAATGTGCAAAAATAAGAACATGCTGCATTTAAATTAAGCAATTTTTATTCTTTCCTATGCAAACACATAAACACAAAAGATGCACTAAGCGTCAGCAGTTTATTTTTGTTTTTGCACCGTGTAATTCATAACAACGTGTTTCTGTTTCCAAAAGTTGTCCTTGTTTACACTTTGGGGGGAGTTTACTAAAGAGTTGCATTGGTTTTGCATGCAGTCTGACAAAGCTGTATTTAATTGCAAAAAGACCCCCAATGCATGTAAACAAAACAAGACAAGCAACATATTCTTGGTAGCAATTGTTTTGCAACATATCTCGCTTTTTACATTTTTACTTTATTTATTTATTGAAGTCAGAAAGGTGTTTCATACACCTACACTGCAAAAAAGTCTTATCTTACTTAGTATTTTTGTCTTGTTTCTAGTCAAAATATGTAAAACTTCTTAAATCAAGATGCATTTACAAGATAAGCAAAATGACATAAGATATTAAATCTTGTTTCCTAGTGAAAAAAAATCTAAATTAAGTGATTTTTGCTTAAAACAAGTACAATTATCTGCCAGTGAGGTAAGTAAGATACTCTTAAAACTACCCTCTCGCAGATAATTGTACTTATTTTAAGCAAAATGCACTTAATTTAGTTTTTTTCCCCAGGATACAAGACAGGATACAATATCTTGCGTCATTTATTTATTTATTTATTTTTTTTTTAGACTAGAAACAAGACAAAAATACTAAGTAAGCCTTTTTTTGCAGTGTAAAAACAGTGACAAAACTGAATATAATAGCAAAAAGCATGTGATTTTTTTTTTTTTTTTTTGCCAACATTTTTGCAACACTTTCTTTTTACTTCATTTCAGTTCTATTTATATATATTTTGAATGCATTCTGATTTGGAAAAATGTAGCATTGCATCACTTGCTCACCAATGGATCCTCTGGATGCATAGCGTCAGCAGTTTGTGTTCGCTTTGCGTTGTGTAATTCATAACAGCACGTTTCTGTCACCAAAAGTTGCCCTTGTCAACACTGACAGTGGAAAAAATACTGCAAAAGGCAAAGCTGTATTTAATTGCAAAAAGAACCCCAATGCATGTAAACGAACAAATTATTGGTAGCAATTATTTAGCTTTTTTCCATTTTTACTTTATTTATTGAAGTACATTATTTTACATTATTTAATGCATTGTTTTTCAAAGGAATACTATAGTTTAAATAATATTTTAAAAAAGTACATTTGCCACAGATTTCCCCAACTCAGGCCATCCAAGATGTAGAAGTGTTTGTTTCTTCTTCAGAACAGATTTGAAAAAATGTAGCATTGCATCATTTGCTCACCAATGGATCCTCTGCAATGAATGGGTTCCGTCAGAATGAGAGTCCAAACTGCTGCTAAAAACATCACAATAATCCACAAGTAAACCACTCCAGTCCATCAATTAACATTTTGTAAAGCAAAAAGCTGCGTGTTTGTAAGAAACAAATCCATCAATAAGTTGTTTTAAACTTCCTCCAGTGAAAATCCATCTTCTCCTGTCTTCTCACATCAAAATCCACTCACATATTTGCTTAGAGCTGTTTTGGACTGTTGCGGCTTGTAAACGGTACTTGATCTGCACAGATTTCCCTCCTGATCCATACAAGATGACTTTTCTTTGGTGAAAGCAATATTATGGATATTAGGACAATAGTTTGAAGTTAAAAATGTCCCAATGTTGGATTTGTTTCTCATAAACACGCAGCTTTTGGCTTCTTAAGATGTTAATTGATGGACTGGAGGGTTGTGGATTACTTGTGGAATATTGTGATGTTTTAACAGTTTGGACGCTCATTCTGTCGGCACCCATTCACTACAGAGGATCCACTGGTGAGCAAGTGATGCAATGCTATATTTCTCCACATCTGGTGAAGAAACAAATTCATCTACATCTTGAATGGCCTGAGGGTGAGTGCATTCTAAGCTATTTTTTTTGTTTTGGGTGAGCTATTCTTTGCAGTAAATGCAGCTTTATCTTCTGCAGTACTTTAATTGCACCTATATGCATCATCTTTTTGACTCCATGGCCATCTAGTTTAACCAGGCGCTAAATGTGCAAAAATAAAAACATGCTGCATTTAAATGAAGCTATTTTTATTCATTCCCATGCAAACACGCCTCCTTTCTATGTAAATGAGACTCATTATTGATTGCACCTTATTCATAAACCTGATGCTATTGTGATGCTGTGCGGTGACCATGATAGTGTGCTGCATCCTACACTCTTTAGTACTCAAAATTGAGTTTTGCACCATGCACTCTGCATTTACCACCGGTCTTTTGTGTACACTTGAGCTGTGCAATTTGCATAATTTCGTTAGCGAGCGGTGCTAAAACAACACATGCACCATGTGCAAATAAATGGTACTATCAGTGGGTGCAATTCATTTTAGTCAATTCCTCTTTTGTATCTCTGGAATGGGAACGCGCGGATCGGCGACCTACCTCTGGCGTTATCAGAAAACTAATCGAGCCGGTGTATTGTTTGCATTAATAAAGCCTGCGAATAAAGAAGGGCACCGTGACCCAGTTGAGTACATGATCACGCAGGGCCAGAAACCTCCCGATAAATCACAGCGAACGCAGCATCACACCCGGACGCTTCTCTGCCGTTCCCAGCGTTTGCGGCGAGCTGGGCGTTTGTTTGTCAAAATGCCACTCGGTAATGAATATTAATGTGCGTAGATGTCAGAGAGATGAATTGTGGGGGCGGCTGAAAGCTGCATTATCTAGAGTTTATTTGCCGCATGTAATGAATAGCAGAGGCTCAGACACTAATAGGGCAGCTTCAGAGAGCAGATAGCGGCGCGCAAGATAGTCTGCTCTTTTGGAGTGGCTATTTAATGTGTTTAATTCAAGGTTTTTCTTTTTTTCTCTTATTAAATAACAGTCATTTGTCAGGGCTGGAAAGTGAATAATGTGTGGGAAGAGAATATGTATGCATTTGACTATATACTTTGGAGTTATTTGTTTTCTTCCACCTTCATGTCACTGCATTCTTAGTGAATTTTAGGGCTTGGGGCTTATCTGTAAAGGTCTTGCTAAACTTCAGCATGGAAATTGCTTTGGAGCTTGCAAAAAGTGTATGCAATGTGGCAAAAATACTCTTTTCATATCAGTCGATATCGATAATTATCATGATCAATTTCAAATCTTTATTTCTTTAGAGTTTAAAGGCAGATTTAAATGTGACAAAACACTTTGAAATCTTTAGACTTTTTCCAGTTATTTTCCTCAACAAAATAAATATCTTAAGGGAAGACACTTTTCATACCCCTGTCAAGTTTGATATTTTGGTCTTTTTAGTTTTAAAGTGTTTTTTCAGACATTCAGTGGAAAGAAAACATCCAAAAGACAATGTTAAGCATTTTTTTATAGCACTTGATCTATTTGTGTCAATAAATTTCAATTAGAATACATATTTTTAAAGGCCTTTTTCTCAAAATGAGTTTTTTCTCCTGCACTGAGCCATAAATCTCCACTTCAGTAGCACTTACACACACCTTTTCATTTTTATTCCTGTCTATATCCTGAAGGTTTTTACAGAGGGATTTGTTCATATATAATTTGCTTGATTATATACATTTTATTCCCCCAAAATTGCAAAAATATATTGTTTTCTCTCTGTTCTAAGTGTTTTTTTAATTGTGAAGTGACAAAATAAAAAAGAAAATTGAAAACTGAATTCATCCAGTGTTTAGCTTTTGTAGAAATGTATGCAAATTAGCACATATTTTATTAAATAATGGCTCATTTCTATATTTAAACCTAAAATTTTATAAAACTTGTAATAGATTTTTTTTTTTTTTTTGCAATTATCAATGTAATCAATCAACTGGGTGATAAGGTGATAACTATTAGTTAACTTTTTTACCCTATTCACCTGCAGTGTCTTGCCTTAATAGAAAATGTAATTTCTTAGTTTCTGCATGTTCTAATGAGTGATAATATTTCAAATCTTGAACATGATTTTGATGACACATGTATTTAGCACAGTTCGCTGTGCAATCTGCAATATTAACAATATTAGATTTTTGTCTCTTAGAAATGCATATTTGACAGTACCTTGTGTTAGGATGTAGATGTAAATTTATGTTCATTATAAAAAACAGTAACATTGTAACCAAAATTGTAATAGCCTTAATTTTACATGGTGAAATTTAATTCTTCTGACTTAGCTTTATTAAAATTAACCATTGGTCTTCTAAAGTAACATACAATTAAATCATGATAACCACAGTTAAAACTACATATATGGCTTCTAGGTGTTTGTATGAAAAACAGTAGTCTAAATGCATTTAGTATAAATGCACAAACACAAACAGTAGTGTACAAAAAATACTGTAATTATATTCCATTACTCATTTAATACATTTAATACATGGCACATAGACATTTATCGAACTTTTGTTATTGTTTGATCAAGGAAAATTATATTGTGATAATTATTGTTATATTTTTATTAAATATAATTCATTATAAGGATCAAAGTATATATTATAAAATGAGCAAAATATTTATCAATATAAATGTATTTGTCTTTTTAATTTTTATTTAATTATATAAATAATAGTAATATAAATAAAAAAGGTTATTGTGTATATGGCCAGTAATATTTATAATTTCTTAGTATTTGAAATGTAGAATATTTTTGTTTTATAATATTTGTAAATATTTAAGTATATAACTATTTACAAGTATTTGCAATATATTATATTTAGCATTTAATTATTAAAATAAATAAATTAAACAGATTATTTATAATTATTGTAACTTTTATGTATTTTTACATTTTCTTACTTGCAATTGAAAATAATGCAAAATACAGTTTTATGGCCATCAATAAATATAAATATAAATAAATACATAATTTTTATAATTATGTATAATTTGCATGCATAATATGGATAATTATGTGTAGCAACATTTATACATGTAATCTTTAAGTTAAATATAATTTAGTATTTTTTATTTATTATTAAATTAAATTATTTCTTCTAACTTACTCAACACTGGAAAATACTGTTTTATTGCCAGCAATAAGTGTATAATATTTTTTATAATTATGCTTAATATTTTGCAATATTCCTAAATTCAATTATTGAATTAAATATAATTATTGTAATTTTTTTTATATTTATTCTTGTTTATTTTTTTTTCTAACTTACTCGACACTGGAAAATACTGCAAAATACAGTTTTATTGGCAGCAATAAGTGTAAAAAAATACTAATTTTGTAATTTCGGTGTATATATATATATATATATATATATATATATATGTATAATAATATGTTACTTTTTACTTTAATTACTTTCTTTTCCCTGGTACATCTAAAACATTCAAGACTAGAAAAAGACACTACAACACCTTCACATCTAGCAGTGTCACAGACATGTACAAATATAAAAAAAATGGAACAAAAGTAAGAAATTGTCAGAGCTGAAAATGACATCTAATCAGTGAGAAGTCAGCAGCAGCAGCAGTACAAATGGCTGCTATCTGAGGCAGAGAGAGAGAGTCTGGTCTTGCTGCCATCCTTTGATGTGATGCCCGAGACGGGCAGAGGGCAGAGAGATGAGAAGATGAGTCAGCAGCCGTGTGTGTGTGACAGAGACGCCTCCATCTCTCTGTTCCAGTCCAGTGCCGCAGGAAATGTACCCTGATATTAGCTATTAAAGAGCAGATTGTCAGGGGAGGGACGCCAGCTCAGACAGCTGCACAATGCGGGCAGAAAGCACGAGTCAGGAAGAGAGAAGAACAGACTGAAGTTAAGACGCTTTCACAGGGTTCAGGGCTGGATTACGGACCGGGACAGTGCCCCCGGATCTCAGGAGACTCAAACCACAGACTGCGTGAAATTTCACCTGCAAATCTGATGCTTCTCAGACCTTTCTCAGAGAAAAAGAGCCCAGGGATCGTACATGTGTCAGTTTCAGGAAATATACCAACAGTGTCTCTGACTGTGTTCAGATCAGTGTTATTTTAGAAGCATTGAGATACAGGGATTCTGTAAGTCCTAAAATTATACAGTAATGGCATTAAATGTTGCATGCATTGCTAAAATTAGCATCTTCCACAGTTTTTCTGTATTGCTTTCCAATACAGATTTCTAAACATCCTTAAATCAAGATACATTTGCTTCAGAAGGCAAAATGAAGATATGAAGTCTTTTCTGAGAAATTGACTAAATTAAGCATGTTTATGCTTAAACCAAGAACAATTATGTCAGTAGGGCATGAAAAGGTGCATCTCTTTTAACCTCTTAATTGTCACACGTTCCCTCATTGTGACTTGAATGGTAAAGTTTACTAATCCTAATTTATTTAATTTTTTTTGTGTTAGAAATTATGTAGGAAAAGTAATAGATTAATTTATGATGAGAGTGCACCTCAAAAATCTACTTTATAACAGGAGTTCTGACTTTTGTCACAAAAAGACTTTCTTCGTTGCCTTTTTCCCTATCATGCTTTAGAAATCATAAGAAATGCTTGATCACTTATATAAAACACTTATATAAAACTTAAAATCTCAAAATTCATCCTTTGAAAATCCATTTTAAAATCAGACATTTCATTACCATGGAAAATGTGCATCAAATTCATATCACAAAATGTTTTCATTAATAAATGATCAAAAATTAAGCCTAAATACTGCATTTTAACATCTGTGTTCAAAAATGAGAGTGAGAGTTAAAGGGTTAAAATTAAGTTGCTTTTTTCTAAGCCAATTGGCAGATCTTTGTTGTTTTTTAATTATAAACTTGCTTTGTTTTGATCAATTTCACAGAAAACAAGACCTTTTATCTTAAATTTTTTTTTGGTGTTTTGTTGTTACCTGAATGATCCACAGCTGTCCAACTACCCACTGTACTTCAGGAAAATCCTTCAGGTCCCACAGATTATTTGGTTTTTCAGCATTTTTGTGTATTTGAACGCTTTCCAACAATGACTGTGTGATTTCGAGGTCTATATATGAGGGACTCATATGCAACTATTACAGAAGGTTCAAACACTCACTGATGCTCCAGAAGGAAAAAGATGCATTAAGAGCCGGGGGTGAAAACTTTTGAACAGAATGAAGATGTGTACATTTTTCGTATTTTGCCTAAATATCTTTTTTTTTTTTCGTTTAGTACTGCCCTTCAGAAGCTACAGAAGACTTGACTTAACTCTCAAAAATGTATAGGTTTCCCAGAAGACAAAATAAGTTACATTTACCCTAATCTACCCTGAAGTTTTCACCCCCACCTCTTTAATGCATTGTGTTTCCTTCTGAAGCATTTATACCATTTATATATTCTGTAATAGTTGCATAGTTAACTGTTCAGTTGTCCTCAGTGTGAAAAGATGGATCTCAAAATCATACAGTCATTGTTGGAAAGAGTTCAAATACACCGAAATACTGAAAATCCAAATCATTTGTGGGACCTGAAGGATTTTTTCTGAAGAACAGCAGGTGGTTTAACTGTTCAGGACAAACAAGCAAAAAAAAAATCATCACTAAAAAAAATAAAATAAAAAAACACAGCAACACAGCATATACAAAGTATTATGAATCAAGTGTATGTAAACTTTTGAACAAAGTCATTTTTATAAATTCAAGTATTATTTTCTCTTGTGGATTATATGTAAACATCTTTTATGTGAAATATCTTATTCAGGTCAGTTACTAAATTAAAAACAACATGCATTTTGCATGATCCCTCTTATTTTGGTAAACAAATTAACAGTTTGCAGATTCTCCAAGGTGTATGTAAACTTTTGACCTCAAGTGTATTAACCTTGATTCAGATTTGCCAAGATACAGAAGTCAGCCATCAAAAGTCAGAATCTCAATATGAATAAAAATATTTTTCATCAAATGATCTGAGCTGCTATCCACATTCATTATATATCTTTATACTGCATGACTCATTTGCTTTTGCTTTTATTTCTCCTAAGGCATTTTATGAGAAACAGAGTTGATAGTTATAGGTGAAGTGTGTAACTTCTTTAAAAGTCTGCAAATACTGCCTTATAGAAGTAAAAATAGTAAGAACTGGGAGAAAGTTACAGAGAGAAAAAATACTCAGAGGAAACAATTAAATCTGTGAAAGAGCAATACAAAATTATTTTGGGAAAAGAGAGATTTGCAAACTCCAACTGTTCAGTCACCTGACGTCTTTTCACAGCATCTTCACTGTCTGCAGCTCTCAGCCTTTTATCAACCACTGAGCTGGAAAAAAAAACCTTACAAACACATACAGCTAGGGATGATGATGCTGCTGTTGCTGTGAAAGAACTCAGCATGAAGTATCTTCAGCTCACCTAAGCTGCTTTTATTTGGTCAAAAATGCAGTAAAATTCTGAAATAAAATTACCTTTTGAAATAACTGCTTTCTGTGTGAATATATGGTAAAATGTAATTTATTCCTGTGAACAAAGCTGAATTTTCAGCATAATTACTGCAGTCCTCAGTGTCACATGATCCTTCAGAAATCATTCTAATATGTTAATTTGCTGCTCAACAAACATTTCAGATTATTATCAATGTTGAAAACAGTTGTGCTGTCCTATATTTATTGTGGAAACGGATACATTTTGAGATTCTTTGATGAATAGAAAGTTCCAAAAGAACAGCATTTATTTGAAATAGAATCTTTTGTAACATTACAATTGTTTTTACTGTTACCTTTAGTCAATGTATACACTATTGACAGAATTTTTGTATTTTCATGTTTTGAGGCATGAAGCTACAGTAAAATAGGTTTTTGTTCAAAAGTCTCTGGGGAGCGTGACATTTTAGTGAAAATGATCAAAAACGCTGGAGGTGGCAGTAAATGCATTTATGTATCCTTGCAAAATAATTTCAACCCCAACTGTACATGAAACATGAAATCTCTTCTGATTGGCTGTGAACCAAGTGTAGACAGAAAGCTGTCGTGCAGCGGCGCTTTGGACGCGGTGTTATGGCATTGGCACAAATGACCTCCCTCACTGGTGTTTCACAGCAGCTATTACTCTCTATAAAATATGGAGCGTTTCTAAATGAGATATTTGGGGCAATTAATAAAAAAACAGAGGTCTGACAGGAATGCGTGGCCCTCGGGGACTGATTTCACAAGTCAGTGTGATTCATAATGGGGCGTAATCATTATAATTAGAGGCCTTAATCCAGCATCATGGTGAAAATGTAATCAGAACTCAAGGGAACTTTCTGATTAGTTGGTATAATAACGAGGGTGGAAGGATTATGGAGACGTGCGCTTATTACTGCCCCCGTAATTAAAGAGCAGAGATTGGCAGAGTGTTCGGGGCACATCGGCAGGAGCGGAGAGGAACTGATGGAATGAGCAGCTCTCTTTCTTTACAGAGTTACTTGAGAAAATGAGAGATATATTTCATGATTGGTGTAATTTCATTATCAAATTGCTAGTTTAAAATGTATTATGTAATTCGTATTTTTTATATAGATTTAAATATATTTAATTACATTACTTTCAAACTAATTTCTGTAATTTTATAATATAAAAAAATTATATTATTAATAATATTTTTGCAAAGAGTAACAAACTAATATCTAATATATTTTATAAAATAAAGAAGTGGTTTTTTTTAAATAAATCTACATAGTTTTGTCCATTACAAATTTCAGTTAGTTATTTTATCATGTGAAACTAAACAAAAAATCACAAAATCAAGTTTCAAGTAATGAGAAGTAATGAAATCTTGATCAAACTTGATCAAAAATACATAAAAAACATGATAATATTGTGAAATATTATTACAATAATGGTTTTGTATTTTAAAATATTAATTTAATTATTTAAAATATAATTTATCCCTGTGATGCAAAGCCGAATTTTCATCAGGCATTACTCCAGTTTTTAGTGTCACATGATTCTTCAAAAATTATTCTAATATAATTTATTACTTTTATCATCAATGTTGATAAATTAATATTTAGTAGGAATCTGTGATTCTTTTTTCAGAATTCTAAGTCTTTGCTATAACATTGTCAATTTAACACATCCTTGGTGAACAAAAGTATTTTTGATTACATATATGAAGCCTTAATGATATACATTATATAATTAAAACGAATTAGTTTTACACGTTTCAATTTTTAAAAATTAATTCATGATGTTATTTAAAAAAAATAAATTAGATTTTATGTCTTTTTTTTATATATATATATATATATCAATAATAGATTAGGTCAAATGTAATCTAAAAGTAATCTAAAAGTAGTTAGAGTACATTACCTAAAATGAGTAAACACATCCTTGGTGAACAAAAGAATTATAAGAATATATATTTACTGACCAATACAATATTAGGTTTTTTTTTTCTTCCTGGATTTTTGATTAAATAAATGCAGCCTTGATGGTATACATTATATAATTAAAACAAACTAGTTTTACATGTTTCAATTTTTAACAATTTTAATTTTAGTGTTTTATCTCATGGTCCACAAAACCAGTCATAATTGTCCATTTTTTCGAAATTGAGATGTATGCATCATCAGAAAGTTAAATACATAAGCTTTCCATTGATGCATGGTTTGTTAGGATAGGACAATATTTGGCTGAGATACTATTTGAAAATCTAGAATCTAAGAGTGCAAAAAAAACAAAATATTGAGCAAATCGCCTTTAAAGTTGTCCAAATGAAGTTCTTTGCAAAGCATATTACTAATCAAAAATTAAGTTTTGATATATTTATGGTGCAAAATTACAAAATATCTTCATGGAATTTTGGATTTTTGGCATAAAAGAAAAAGCGATCATTTTGACCCATTCAGTACATTTTTGGCTACAAAGACAGTGTTGAATACAAAGAGTATTTGAGCTTTTTAGCCACAGTTTCAAACTGCATGAATGTCAAAAAGTGTCTTTCCATTATTTTTAGGGCTTTGGAATATAATTGGAGACATAAAAATGAACTACGTGGACTGAACCAGATCTGCTCTGTCACCTTCAGCACTGAGATAGAGCAGATTGATCAAGGCCATTTTGGTCATTAATGAGGAACCATCGATCTTTTGTCTTTTTCCTCTTTTGATGTTCTGTGTGCGTTTCTCCTTCTTTTGGCTCACAGGTCACAGCAGAGTCTATACATCACCAGCACACTGACAGACAATCAAAGCAGCCTGTACTTTCACAAATTACCCTTTAATGACTTATTTTCGCACACAAATGCTGCTCAAATTGATCACACATCGTAGTTTGGGATGTGCCAGACTTCCCATAGATTCGGCCGGTTGTGATCCGAGCTTCCTGATGGTAGATGAAAATGAGGCTAATGTTCAGGTCAGCGCCGCTGCTCACCTCATTTACTCTTTATCTGTCGTTCAAGGTGAATCTCCTCATAAACAGCAAATGACTTTGTGGGCTTTTTGGCGTTAGCGCTAAATTGATTGATTGTAAGTGGAGCTGTTTTAAATTACCTCGTCAGTGAAAGAGTAAAGCTGGATGGAAAATATTATCTAAATTGCTTGGTCTTTCTTTTGCATTATCCTCACTATAAGGACAACCATAATGCACAACCAGTGTAATCTGATTCATAAACAAATGACTCTTTTGAACCGGTTCTTTTTAATGAGTGCGCCAAAAAGAGGAATTAGTTCTTGTTTGAAATGGTACCACAAATAGTGTTGTGTTTGTTTAGTATGTAATTAGAACTATTTATTTGAGGGTTTTCCTCAAAAGTAATAAAAGAATCATTAATGGAGTCATTATGGAACTGGAATCATTAAGTGGAATGTGATTCATAATTGGTTCAATTGCCTGTGATTCTTAAAATAGAACATAATTCTTTCCAGATGATGTGCTCCTTCACACACATCTTTCCATCGAATGTGCATTTGCTAAACAAGTAGTAAAACCATCAAATAGTAACTGAAATAAAGCCAAAGAAAAATATAAATATAAGAGGGAAAATCTTAAACTTAGAACTAAATGAAATCAGTTTAGATTTAAAGTCCTAAAACGAAGATAAATAGAAATAAAAAAAATCCAAACAAAAACTATGAAAGCACAAAATGCGATTAATAAAACGTAATTTAAATTAAAATGAAAACTGGAAATATGAAAATAAAAGATAAGGTTTCAGTTGATCTCAGCATTTACTAATACATTTGTCAGAGCAAAAATACAGTTAACATTAGTTAATCGACTGTGAAATAAAATTAAAAAAAAAAACTAATATTAACAATGGTCAATAAATGTAACAATTAAAAATATATTGCTTATTGTTAGTTTATGATCAAACATGTTTTTTTTCAAACTCCTTTGACTTTAAATTTCAGGTGGACTTTAAATAAATATTTACAATTAGTATTTCAATAATTTAACACATTTGCATGTTCTCTGATGTTGGTTAGCTTTTCATTGACTCAAACCATGGAGAAGTGCAATGTTTTGTATATTTCATGACGTTAATAACAAAATAAATAATATTTTATTTCTCTTTTTTTATATCAATAATAGATTAGGTCAAATGTAATCTAAAAGTAATCCAAAAGTAGTTGTAATCTAGAGTAATCTCGATTACATTACTGACTACAAATTTCATCATGTAATTTGTAATCAGTAACAGATTATAATTTGTAAGTAATCTACCCATATTGTAGTATAGTTAGTTGGGAAACCCTGGGGTATGATGTTGATAACAAAGAGTGGAACAGATTTTATTTCTCTTTGGTTTTCGTAATCAAAAAATCCAACCTGATCTCAAAACAATTACAAGTGCTTGCTGTTTTACCACCTCTAGTGTTCATTTCTGTTGGAAACTACAGTGATATGTTTTCGTCATGAGATCATGAAGAAAAAATCCCATATAAATACCATTTTGTTTCTAAAGTAAGTATCCAGAAGTAGTCAGAATGCATCTAGATTACATTACAGACTACATCTGTAATCTACCCAGCATTGCCGTTGAGATGTTGTATAGTTAGTTGTCTTATAGTTGATGTGGGCTGTTATAACCGGTTTGTTTTTCTCTCCAAACCCTCATCCACAGAGCTTTGAGAAGAGCTCTTTTGGTTTCCTGTTGTCTCTGGTTGAGTTCCCGGCTCTTACTTACAGTGGTCAAGCTCGACTGAAGTGTCCGTGCTGCCGCGGCTGCAGATTTAATAGAAACTGGAGTGCAAATGAAGTTCTCTGTGCCGAGCCGTCATGGTCAATGATGCTTCTCTGGTGGGAGAGAAATGGCTCTTTTTGCCGATGGCGCTGGCACCCCAATCCACGGCTCAACAAGCTAATCTCCTTTAGCCAGCTGGTGAGCCTTTCAACACGGATGAAGGACTCTGGGCTCCAAAACTGTATGTGCAGACCTACGTATTGGTGGAGTTAGGGTTAACTAGAGCTGAAACGATTAGGCGAAGTTATCAACAGTATTGACAATAAAAAAAACAGTTGACAAATATTGTTGAATAGTCATTTGGTCTCATATGATACATGGCTTAACCAGTGTGGCACTGTAGCACAAGACTGTAATTAAGCCTCCTGGCTTCCAGTGTTGCCAAGTCTGTGTTTTTCCCTCAGAATCGGGATACTTAGGATACTTTTAAAGGAGAAATCCACTTCCAGAATATAAATTTACAGATGATGTACTCACCCCCTTGTCATCCAAGATGTTTATGTCTTTCTTTCTTCAGTCGTAAAAAAAAAAAAAATGTTTTTTGAGGAAAACATTTCAGGATTTTTCTCATTTTTCTCCATATGATGGACTTATATGGTGCCCCGAGTTTGAACTTCCAAAATGCAGTTTAAATGCGGCTTCAAACGGTCCCAAATGCAGTTGTAAACGATCCCAGCTGAGGAAGAAGGGTCTTATCTAGCGAAACAATTGGTTATTTTTATTTAAAAAAAAAATAAATGTAAATACTTTTTAACCTCGAATGCTCTTCTTGTATTGCTCTGCCTGAACTCTGTGTATTCTGGTTCAAGACAGTTAGGGTATGTCGAAGAATTCCATCATATTTTCTCCCTCAATTTCAAGAATCATTTCAAAATCATCCTACATCACTACAGAGACCGACCCAGTCTTTGCAAAGTAAATATGCAAAGAAGATCAAACATCCTTAACAAAAAAGTTAAAACAGCAATGTAGTCAATTTTGAAGTTGAGGGAGAACATGAGATGGGAGTTTTTCAACATAACCTAACTGTACTGAACCGGAAAAAAACTGAGTTTAAACAGAACAAGACAAGACGAGCGTTTGACATTAAAAAGTATATAAATTGTATTTTTTAAATGAAGCTGCATTCAAAATCGGGAAACATAATTTCTTTACGACTGAAGGAAGATAGATATGAACATCTTGGATGACAAGGGGGTCAGTACATTATCTGTAAACTTTTGTTCTGGAAGTGGACTTCTCCTTTAATACTGCTGAATTTGATGATTGGGCTGCTTTTAAGTAGCAGCTGGGCTGGTTTTGTTATGCACAGGGTTTGTACAAGGTGCTTAAAGTGCTTAAAGTACTTGAATTTGACTTTTTGAAATGTAAGGCCTGGAAAATAGCAATATTCCTGAAGAGGTACTTGAAAAGTGCTGGAAATATTGAAAGGCAATGTGTCTATGAAATAAGTGTTTAATGATGTCAATTAGCACATATCTTTTTACGCTAAATTCACACAATTCAAACAACATAATACCCTTTTCGCTTATTTCAGTTAATGTCAGAAAACAATCGAGCTAAGTAAGCAGTCGTGCTGACAGTGTGGTTTAAACATGGCTGAAGATGCAAAAAGAGGAACAGATGAACAGAATCAGTTGAGTGAGTCATTTATACTGGAACTGCTTCGATTGATTCAAACTCATGACTTCGATCATTAATTCCAAGCAATTCGCTAGCAAAAGCCAGCTCAAATTAAAAGAGCCATTCATTTTTAATTTCAGCATCACTTGTAATGATTTTAAAAAACACATAGTAATGGGTGAAATGGAACTTTTTGAACCTCTGAATCAGTTAAACCATTGCGTCGCAAAATGATTCACTGTTTCGAAGCGCTCCAATCAGATCATGTATCGCAAATCATTTATTTCAGATCTAGATTTCAACTTGCGTATCGCAAATCATTTGATTTAGATTGGAACTCTGCGTATCACAAATCATTTGATTCAGATCTGGACTTCAGCTCGTGTATTGTGAATCATTTGTTTCAGATCTTGACTTCAGCTCGTGTATCGTGAATCATTTGATTTAGATTGGAACTTCAACTCACGTATCGCAAATCATTTGATTCAGATCTGGACTTCAGCTTGTGTATCGTGAATCATTTGATTTAGATCTGGACTTCAGCTGGCGTATAACGAATCATTTGATTCAGATTGGAACAGGTTGGGAATCATTTCGCGAATTGAATTATTCAAATACAGTGATTTGCGAAACACAATTTAAAGTCCCGATCTAAGTCAAATGATTCACGATCCGTGCTCCTTCGAGTCCTGTTCTGAAATGATGGTTCACGAATCATTTCTTTCATATCAGGATTTTGGAGCAAATTTTCCTTTTCTGATTTTTTCTTAAACAATAGAAAACACCAAACCATTACAGTTATCAAAACAAAACAAAAAAGAAATAAAGTAAACACAAAAACAGATTACTTAAAAAAATGAACTGTGGTTTTACTATAGTAAAAATACTTTAGTAGTAATATTTTGCATGTGCTTCACTTTATTTGTGCATTTTTTATTAGTATATTTTATTTATCTATTTCTCTTTTTTAGAATTTGAAATCAAACACATATGTGAGATTTCTTATTGAAATCCTTGAAAAATCAAAAAAAGTAGTGCTTGAAAAGTCTTTGAAAGTCCTGGAATTTCATTTTACAGTATCTGTATGAACTCTGTACGCAGATCTGACAACCCTGAATAATCAGTCAAGGCCTACTGATACATCAGAGAAACAATCAATGATTTATTAATTGTAATAATCATTAGATTAATCGATTTTCAAAATAACCATTTGTTCCAGGCCTAGGGTTAACTAATTGTTTTTTTCGGTAGCATCCATGCCTCTTTTCTTTTACAGATGATCCGAAGAGGAGCTCTAAGATAAATAAGAGACTCTACTCTACTTAACGGGTCACCAAAATAGAACGACATAATTCAGTATCGATTGAGTCCCTGGGGTCTGAAATGAAGAGAGCCTCTGGGTTATTACTGTACAAAGAGTTCAGACCCCTCAGACATTGATCAGAGCGTCCTGCCAAAACCAGAGCTCATCTGGGGAAAATCAGCGGCACTTTATCTTATTCGGCGCAATTAATTTCAGTCTCGAGCACATTAGGTAATGTTGGCGTGTGGCGCCATCGATCTCGATATCTGACACAGTTATTTTCCAGCACAAATAAAGGAAGTCTTCAAATCAAATCCAACACTAAGGGAAAAAAACTCGCAGCCAGAACGCAAGAGTGCCGTTTGATGGAATAATGTGCTCATGTATTATTGACAATGGCACCGAAGGAGCTTTTAGAGGTTGACAAGTCATCAGTGACATCAGGGTTTGTGTTTATTGTGCGCCTGCTGCATATTTATTCGTCCAAAACACAATCCAAGACTCATTTATCCAATGGACAATATAATGTGTTTATAATTAGAAAAATCTGACTTTTATTTGCACCTCAATAGCCTTCGGTCCTTTGTTTCAGTTAAAAAAATGCATGTTTATCAAATATTTAATTTTACATTTTAATAAGTTATAGTTGCATAGTCCAGTAAATTAAATTACATCTTTTTCTTTTTCTTAAATATCAGTCTTTTTCTTCTTTTTGAAACTTGATAGAGGCAAACTAAACGATTATTCATAATAAATGAATGATGAGTCTGTTTCTATTTATTTGTTTGTTTGCTTATTTATTTATTTTATTTTTTTTATATACATTTAATTTGACAGTTCTAATATTTTTGTTATTATTTTTAATTCGATTTTATATTCCATAGTCCAATAAATTAAATACTTAAAAAAACTAAAAGGTACTTATCTCAATCTTCTCTTTATTTATTTGAAACTTGATAGAGGCAAACTAAATGATTAATGAGTCTGTATTTATTTATTTGTTTGTTTGCTTGTGTTTCAAAAACTATTTTAATTTTGTTTGTTAAATTATTTTTAATTATTTTTTTTGACATTTTATTTAGTTATAATATTTGTATTATTTTTAATTATAGATTTTATACTGTACTCAGTCACTTTCTTCTTTTATCAAAAATTGTATTTTAATTTTTGCAATTTATACAATTATTTTAAATTAATTTTAATTTATTTATTTTTTTTTATATTTTTATTTATAATTAGATTTTATATTGCATGGTCCACTAAATGAAATACTGTAATAAAGAAAATGTACTTTATCTCATACTTTATCATTTTCTTCTTATATTTAAAGGCCAACTAAAGGGTCATTCATAATAAATAAAAGATGAGTCTGCATTTATTGGTTTGTTTGTGTTTCAAAAATGTAATTTTAATTTTTGCAATTTATTAAATTATTTTAAAATTCAAATTTTTAACTAAAATAAATGTAGTTTGTTAGTTGTGCTGGAAATTGTTAAAAAAAAAACTTTGTATAGTGCAGTAAATAATCTTCTCTACATATTTAGAACTTAATGGATACAAACTAAATGGTTATTCATAATTTTCATAATGTTTTATTTTTATGTTGTGTTCAGTTAGTATGTTAATATTTTATTCAGAAATTATTATTAACTAATAATTATTTGTTGTTAGTTTTGTGTGTGTAGGTATTTATGCTGGAAATTGAGCAAAATGTTTTTGTATAATATGTCTTTGTATAGTCCATTAAATAAAGTACTTTAAGAATGAAAGATGCTTAATTTCAATTATTTTCTTTGGCCCTTAATAAATAGAAACAACCAATTATTCATAATATATGAGAGATGAGTCTGGCATCAGTGCAAGAACAGCATATTATGAAACACTTGAGTTCAAAACAATGAAAACAGTCGAACAACGATTATTTTCAACAAGATCTTCTACGTTATGTGAACTCTAAAGCTGATCTTACACTTACACTCTTAAAAATAAAGGTGTTTTAAAAGGTTCTTCACAGCAATGCCATAGAAAAAACATTTTTAGTTCCACAAAGTCAATCTCTTTCTTACCTTTTTACAATCTGTAGGTTCTTTATGGAACCATTTAAATGTAAAAGGTTCTTCTATGGCATCGTGAAACACCTTTATTTTTAAGAGTGTACCAATAACAGGTAATTTGTCTTTTACAGGTGGGAGTCCTGAAGCGCCTGTGGCCCCTTCATCACCCTCTTCTGCCCCGGTGTCTGGCCCCAACGTGGAGCCCACAGAGCCAGAGTCTACCTCAGTGTCAGGAGGGGAGGATGGCCGCTCCATCACACCCAACCCACCTGAACCGGAGGAGAACGACACCGAAGGCAGTCCAGAGACAGAGACGGAGACAGAGGATGAGAAAGCGCTGCGTCTGCTCTACTGCTCCCTCTGTAAGGTGGCCGTCAACTCGGTGTCGCAGCTAGATGCACATAACAGCGGTAAGCAGATTTTTAGAGCATCCAGCAATGAGACTTTTCAGAATTTTAAGCTTTTTAAGACTAGTCTAAACCTTTTATGCAACCGGCCCCTGGTCATACTCAGACACTTGGAGGGTTTTAGAAGTAAAAATCCTTTTTAAAAAGGGCCTTGTTTCATATCCTTCATTATACTGCTGTTTTATGAAAGTAATAAGTCACTCAAGATTGCAGTGATTTTGTCATGGTAAGGAATTTAAATGACTGTAATACACAGCATCTTCTTACTTCATAGGTCATATGGGTTTTTGGGAAAACAATGCAGTTTGTTACGTAAAGTTACGCAAGTTTGTTTTCATTGCCGAAAGATGATGATGTGAAGAATCAGTGGTTAAAATTAATTTGTAATACAATTCGAACCTTTTGTTGTGTGCTCGTCGTTTTACCGCTTCTCTAATCTTGGCTGTTACTGTCGTTGGCTTCTAATCTTCTTTATTTGGACTAACAAGCATCTCCGAACCACAACCTCGTGATGTTATGTATGACACTGAAGCTTCGATGTGCGTATCAGACATGCAAAACAAAGTCTATAGACCAATTTTCAGTAGACGTCACAGTGACATCACTTGCAGAAGTGGTTGCAGAAAAACACTGGTCACAAGTGGAGGTACACGGGTAAAATTCATGGAAAAAGAGAAAATAATATATTTTTGTGCCTTTTGGTGTCAAAATCAGAATGCAAATAAATCAAAGATGCCATTTAAACGGACATACTATGGATGAAAACTGATATGATTACTCTACTTTTAAAGCATACATTTGTGACCTGATCCAGCAAAATGAGTCATAGTGACCCCAAATTTTAAAATTGGGATTTTGATATCAATGGAAATAGGAGAATTTAAAATGATATCCTAGTCAAAGTCATACCTTGAATGATTTTAAAGATATACCCATTTGAATTATGGTCGAATTATATCTATCAAAATCCATTGCATTTAAAGGGATAAACTATTTATTTTACAGATTAATTTGACCAAAGACATTTGTATATATAAAAATGCTATTAAACCAGGCTGAAGCTCAAATTATTTTAAAGTATTTATTTTAATAAATATTTTAAAAGGCACTTTTAAAATGCCACTTTGTGTGTGTGTGTGTGTGTGTGTGTGTGTGTGTGTGTGTGTGTGTATATGTAATAAAAATTATTCTTTTCCTAAAAGCTTAAATTGATTTTTACCTTTTATGGGCATTTTTACCTTTATAAAGCTATTTTTTTCTAAAAGTGTTCATCATCTTTTGAGCCTAATTCTTACATTTAATATGTCAGGTATAATAATAATACATTTAGGCTGTTACTAAACAAATTCAATCAGTATCAACTAAATGTATCTTTGCAGAAGTTGCATATAAAGTGGCATTTAGATGCATTTACAGATGATAATGCAGCTATATTTAAAAGTGCTGTATGTAAGCTTTTGACTCTTCTTAAGCCAAAAAATAACATAACATGTTTGTAGATATTTTGGAAACATCTTATGTTTACATACAGGGGTTAGACAATGAAACTGAAACACTTTAGTGGTTTGAGACCACAATTAGTACAGTGTTGGGCCTCCTTTTGTGGCCAATACAGCATCATTTCATTTTGGGATTGTCAAATACATGTCATGCACAGTAGCCAGAGGGATTTTGAGCCATTCCTTATCTAGAAAAGTGGCCAGGTCACTATGTGATTCTGGTGTAGGAAAACGTTTCCTGACTCGCTCCTCCAAAACATCCCAAAGTTCCTCAATAATATTCAGATCTGGTGACTGTGCAGGCCATGGGAGATGTTCAACTTTACTTTCATGTTCATCAAACCTCTCTGTCACCAGTCTCGCTGTGTGTATTAGTGCATTATCATCCTTATACATGGCACCACCTTTAGGGTACAATGTCTGAACCATTGGGTGCACATAGTCAGCCTTCACACTTTGCTCTTACTTACTTTGATCTTACATACTGCACCTTTAAAATAATTTTAAAAGTGAAAAGATACTTTGAATGTGAAATTAAAACCGCCAGTAGGTGTCAGTAAGTCGCTGTTAATAAGTAAATCATCGCGACTGAACCGAATCATTGAATCAGGTTGATTCATTCATAAACGAATTCATGTTACTCAGAGACACAAAACAGTGCTGTGGCTGTGTTTGGAATGATTTTTGTTGGCGAAATTAAGCAAAAACAGGAAATATGCTGTCTACTTCTTGTTTCTTGAACTGTTGTATAAAATCAATATTACATTTGTAGTCATGCTGATTTTTGAAGGAAAAAACGACACTCTTTGTGTGATATTGTTTAACTAAATGAAATTATATAAATGTATACATTTGCTGCCCCTATATCTTGAATTCTGTCATCATTCTAAATGCATTTTAATAGACTGAATCATGCAGTGAACGAATGCACTCTAAATGCTTAAAGTTACTTACTAGATTTCATCACATAATGTAACGTTATGCGGGCACTCAATCCGTTAACGGGGGCGGTAAAAAATATGCACGGCATACGCACTGCAAACGGAGTATGTGTGAAACAGGCGTAAGTGTGTTTTGATCAGCGTTTATGTTGCTGTTTGTGTACATTTCTGAGCTTTTTGATTGCTTTTATACAATGTTTAACACCATATTTGGAGAACAGAGATGCTCAGAAGAAGAGACGTGAGGAGTTGAGAAACGCAATGTTCATTTCCAGCGAATTTAGTAAAACTTTAAGTCAACTTTAATAGTCATTTAAATACCTTTACTCAATTATCTGGACTACAAAATGGAACGCTGCGACTTTGGACTCATTTCGCCAGAACAGGTCACATTTGATTTAAACAATAGTTCTTCAAAATATTCACATATGCTGTTCATAGGGGATGTATTGTATTAGCTCTACAGTTACAGCATGAAATATTATTTAAACCTATTACGATTACCATTTTTACATACCATTTATTTATTTTATCTCACAATTTTTTTTTTTTCGCAAATGCAATTATATATTTTTTTAAAGAAATGAATGGTTTTATTCAGCAAGGATGCATTAAATTGATCAAAAGTGACAGTCTTTTGGTCTCCTGGTCTTCCTGGTCTTTTGAACTTGTATTCATTGGAGAATCCTGAAATTCATGGTTTCCACAAAAATATGTTTCATATGTTTTTAATATGTTTCAACATTGATAATAATCCGAAATGTTTTGTTGAGCAGCAAATCAGAATATTAGAATGATTTCTGAAGCATCATGTGATTTGAAGACTGCAGTGATGATGCTGAAAATTCAGTTTTAATCACAGGAATACATTATATTTTAAAGCATATTCAAATAAAAAATGGTATTTTAAATTGTCAAAATATTTCACAAATTTACTGTTTTTACTGTATTTTTAATCAAATAATTGCAGCCTTGGTGAGCAAAAGAGACAAAAACTATAACAATCTTATAGACTTTTGTTTGTTTTGAAGCTCTTTTTGTTTCAGGTAAATAGTGATGTGGAGCTGTTTGATTTGGTTCATGGTTTGGAACTTTTGAAAGATTTTTTAAAATATGCTAATGGAGAAAATTAATCATAAAAATACTGAAACCAAAGCTGCGGGTCACAGAGACTGCTTTTCCTTCGCTATTTGATCCAGCTGATCTATATCATCTGTTTTTCTTAATTAAATTTTTAATTTACTACTTTCAAGAATTCAAGCAAAAACCTTTAGTTTAAGATCAATGAGAAACATAAATTCAGTCAGAGTCTCTTTTGACAGTTAGTCTATGCTTAGCACTAATACATATAAACTACTTATAAATGTTATGCATGAGCGCTGAAGATCTTGTCCAGCCCTTGCGGTTTTGTTTTCTCTGGCAGAGGCGTATCATTAAGATGATAAATGTTTTGAACCTGCCATGTTTTTTTTTTCCCTTAGGCACCAAACACAAAACCATGCTGGAGGCTCGGAGTGGGATCGGCTCCATCAAATCCTTCCCCAGGCCTGGACTGAAGAGCAAGCTGGCTGCACCCGCTAAAGCAGACACAGGCCTGCAGAACAAGACATTCCACTGTGAAACCTGCGACGTGCACGTCAATTCAGAGACGCAGCTCAAGCAGGTGAACGTCTGAACCTTGTTTGTCTGTCACTCTGAAAACAAAAGCGCTGCATGATACAGCACAGTGGCAGCAATTACATTGCATATGTAGTGATTTGACTACAGATTTTACTTGAGATTTTTTTTATCTATAATGTAACACAGATGTTGAATATTTTAATAATAATTGCCTATTCTTGAAGTACCTGCTTTATAGCAGTGGTTAAAGTGTATATTTTATGAAAATGGTAATATTAAATAATTAAAATAGTGCCTTTTGAAGAAGATTGGTGCAATTCCATTATTAATTCTAGTATTAATACTAATAATTTTTATTTGTAATATTATAAATGATTACAATTCCATTTAATAAATGAAATGTGTTAATAATGTGTTAATTATTATTATTTATTGTTGTTGTTATTATTATTATTATTATTATTATTAATTATATTGATTTATATACAATATATGTGTATAATTTTATTATACATTTATTATATGATTTAAACATTTTATTTTAATGTTTTATTTAATTTTGTAATAATTCATTATTATTTGTTATTATTGTTAGGATAGATAGATAGATAGATAGATAGATAGATAGATAGATTAAATATTTTATTAATTTTGTAATTTATTTTTTATATAAATTAGATTTATATTATTTGTTATTATTATGATAAATTAAAATGAGATAGATAGATAGATAGATATTTTATTAATTTTGTTATTATTATTATGACGATGACAAATTATTATATAGATAGATAGATAGACAGACAAACAGACAGATAGATGGATAGATAGATTTATTTTGTAAATATATGTATTATTATTATTATTATTTGTTATTATTATTATGATAAATATAATTATAGATAGATGATAAATATTTTGTAATTATTCATGAATATTATTAGTTTTAATATTATTATAATTATTATTATAATAATTGATAGATTGAATATTTTATTAAATTTGTAATTTATTTTTTATATAAATTGTATTTATATGATTTGTTATTATTATAATAAATTAAAATGAGAGATAGATAGATAGATAGATAGATAGATAGATAGATAGATAGATAGATAGATAGATAGATAGATAGATATTATTAACAAAATTATAATAAACTACTTTCAAAGTAGTTGTTCATATATGTTGATATAAAAAGAGTTTCTGTAATTTTGTAGAGGATGTAGATACCTCACTACCATCCATACCAATATCAAACAATATTAGAATAATATTATCATAGTAATAAATAAATCATAGTAAATCAAAATCATAAATTCAACATCATTCAGTCTAAATAAATAAATAATATAGGATGGTGTGTGTGTGTGTGTGTGTGTGTGTGTGTGTGTGTGTTTTACTACAAATGCTTCTGACAAATAATCTGCAGTGCAAATTGCATTTTAATTTGGTATGAAAAGTTGATAATGGCATTAAATGTTGTTATGGAATCTGTAAAGTGTTTCTGTCAGCTCATCACATCTGTGTCACATTCTGTGTTTGTACCGTCAGCATATCAGCAGCAGACGCCATAAAGACAGAGCTGCAGGGAAACCAGCCAAGCCCAAGTTCAGTCCTTACACCAAAACCCAAAGAGGAGCCACCAAACAGACAGTAGGTTTGCTTCCTCTCACTTCCAAATGCAACTGCAATTTTAGGGAGGTTAATGATACCTGGAGAAAAATATCAACAATTTGGTTGTGGCCAAGCATCAAAAGCAGTTCTGTTTTGTGTTATTCGTGATGCAAAAATAACGGTGTCAGCCCAGACTGTTTCAAAATCAGACGTTGCATGATGGATCAATGCTGTATTTAATAAAGACAACATGAAATGATTTCACAACACATTTAACTTTCACAATGTGACAAAATTGTTCAGTGGGAAATAATGAAGACCAGGACTTCAGAAGTTTATCTTTAGACGGCACGGTGGGAATGAATATAAATAATCTTTACAATTCCAAAGTTTAGTGTAATGTTTTTGAAAGAAATGTTTCTAAATAAATATTACAATTGATGAATTTTATTCATGTGACGCAAGGCTGAATTCTCAGGATCTTGTGTCACATGATCATTTAGAAATCATTCTAATATGATGATTTGCTGCTCAAGAAACATTTCTTATAATATCGGTTGAAAACAGCTGTGCTGCTTTATATTTTCATGGAAACCATGATGCATTTTTTGCACAATTCTTTGATGAATAGAAAGTTCAAAAGAACAGCATTTATGCAAAACAGAAGTCTTCTGATCAAACTTTTGACCCCAACCTTTTGACCAGTGATGTAGTTTATTAGTTTGTTTTCAGCACCTGTTTGACTTGTGTATGTCAGCAGAAAAAGTTACTTCAGAGCCAGAGGAAGTCATTACGGTTTGATGAACGCTTATCAAAACAGTTTTTGTCCTTTTGAATAACACGTCCTGATAAATGATACACATCAAGACCATTTATTAAAGCCATAGCTCACCCAAAAATGAAAATTCTGTCATTGTTTACTCATACTCAAGTCGTTCCAACCCTGTATGCTGATATTTTTTTCCGCTTTGTTCCATGCAACAACAGCTCATAGTGAACACATCTGTCAAGCTCACAGTGAACATAAATGAGATTTCAAAGATTTTCAGTTGAGTCATTGGAATTTCAGTCTGTTCCTCAAACAAATCTATCGTCTGACTTCAGATGTTTGGAAGATAGCGTGTGATTCATGTGGACTACTGTTGTGGTGCTTGTGGTTACTGTAAACTGTTGATGTATTGAAACTGTTATTCATACAAGGTGCTTAAAGTGTTTTAAGTACTTGAATTTGACTTTTTGAAGTTTAAGGCCTGGAAAACCCTTGAAAATAGCTGAATATTACGGAAGAGGTACCTGATAAGTGCTTGAATTTTTGAAAGACAATGTATCTATCAAATAAGTGTGTAATTTTTTTATAATCTTTTTTTTTTTTACTATTTCAGTTAAGTAGTAATCAGTAGTAGTACTGACAGTGTTGTATAAACATGGCTGAAGATACAAAAAGAGGAACAGATAAACTAAATCAACTGAGTGAGTCATTTAAGCTGGAACAACTCTGATTGATTCAAACTTGTGACTTCTTTTCTTTTCGAGCGATTCACTAGCAAAAACCAGGTTAAATTAAAAGAGCCATTCATTTTTGAATTTCGACATTGCTTGTAATGATTTAAAAAAACGTTGCATCGCAGCATGATTCAGTTTTGAAGTGCTCCGATGGAATTGCATAACGCAAATCATTTGATTTAGATCAGAAATTCAGAGCAGGTTTGCAAATTATTTGACTTAGATCGTAACTTTGCGTTTTGTGAATCAATTGATTTAGATCGGAACCTCAAGTCGCATATAGTGAATAATTTGATTTAGATCAGAACTTTGCAAATCGCATATTCATTTCATTACAGGAATTCAGAGCAGGTTCTTGAATCATTCTGCAAATTGAATGGTTTGCGATCTGTGCTCAGAGTCCTCATCTGAAATGATGGTTCGCAAATCATTTTTCAGATCAGGAATTTGGAGCGTAGATCGCGAATCACTTGATTTAGATCAGAATTTCGGAGCGGGTTCGCAAATCTTTAGCTTTAGATCGGAAGCTAGGAGCGTGGATTGTGAATCATGTGATTCGGATCAGGACTTTGAAGCAGGTTCCCAAATCATTTGACTTAGATCTGAACTTTGCATATTGCAAATCAGTTTATTTAGTTGGGAACCTCAAGTCGCATATGGCATATAATTTTATTTAGATCCTAACTTTGGAAATCGCAAATCATTTGATTCATATCAGGTCTTCAGAGCGAGTTCTTAAATCAGTCCGCGAATTGAATAATTTGCAATCCATGCTTTAAATCTTGATCTGAAATGATGGTTCACGAATCATTATTCAGATCGGGAATTTGGAGCGTAGACTGCGAATCATTTGATTTAGATCGGAACTTCAGAGAGGGTTTGCAAATCTTTTGCTTTAGATCGTAACCTAGGAGCGCGGATCGCAAATCATTTGATTCATATCGGGACTTTGAAGCGGGTTCTTGAATCATTACACGAATTGAATGATTTGCGATCCATGCTCTGAGTCCTGATCTGAAATGATGGTTCACGAATCATTATTTAGATCGGGAATTTGGAGTGTAGATCACAAATCACTTGATTTAGATCGGAGCTTCAGAGTGGGTTCGTGAATCTTTTGCTTTAGATCAGAATCTAGGAGTGCAGATCGCGAATCATTTGATTCATATACGGACTTTGAAGCGAGTTTGCAAATAATTTGACTTAGATTGGAACTTTGCGTATTTTGAATCAATAGATTTAGATTGGAATCTCAAGTCGCATATAGCCAATCATTTGATTTTGATCAGAACTTCGCAGATCGCAAATACATTTGATTCATTTTGGGACTTCGGAACGGGTTCTTGAATCATTGCGTGAATTGAATGATTCTTCAATAATGCTTCATCTGAAATGATGGTTCACGAATCATTTTTCAGATTAGGAATTTGGAGTGTAGATTACGAATCACTTGATTTAGATTCAACTTTGGAGCAGGTTTGCAAATCTTTTGCTTTAGATTGGAACCTAGGGAATCTTAGATTGGAACATTGCATATCGCAAATCACAGTATAAAACATCAAACCATAAGTGAGATCTCTTATTGAAGCCCTTGAAAATCAAAAATGTAGTGCTTGAAAAGTCCTTGAAAGTCCTGGATTTTTATTTTACGGTATCTGTACGAAACATATCATGGATTTAAGTCACTTTACTGTAAAATACAAACCATTTCACTACAGATTTGAGAAATGAAATTGAATCTGCATTACAAAAATATATACCATTGCTTATGTAGAATTAAAAACCTGTTCCCCGTCCAGCAGGTGAAGATGCCAGTCGGAAAAGACCTTTGTCCACCACTGACGACCAGGATAATGCCGTCCCACCTGGCAGCTGTTGCCGCCGCGGCGGCCGCCATTGGCTCCGCCTTCCCGCTGCGTGCCTGCCATAACCCCGCCCTCTTTCAGACTCAGTCCCTCCCCACCGCGCTGCTCCGCCCTGCACCGGGGCCAATCAGGACTGCTCACACGCCTGTACTGTTTGCCCCTTACTGACCTTTGAACTATGACCTCTGACGGATCGGATCATTAACCCCTCCATCACCTCACACTGGGCACGCAGCCCAGATCGAATGCGCGATATCGCAATAATTTAAAAACGAAACACGAACCAGGTAACTATGCATCGTCATTTACATGTGACACACTGACGTTAAGCTATAAATGTATTGGTGGAGATTTGATTATTGTTTTTTTCTGTATGGAAACCATGACTCATTATTATCGTCATTTAAAGTACAAGATTGATTTGTAAATTTAAGGTGGGTTTGGGAACACAGAGATGTTATTATTGGGGGGAAATGGAAAGTTGTATTTCTCTGCTGTTTTGCACTTTAAGTCTTTCTGTTGTTGATTTCAGTGCTTTAGATGAATAGGTCCCTTCCTGTTTCCAGCTGTTGGTGTAACCAGGTCAGCAGTGCTTCATTTGTCAATGGACCCGTTTCACATTTCCGTAGTTCTCAGAAGCTCATGAAGTCATGAAGTTCTCTAGTGGTGATTCAGAAACTTCAACAAATATAATTTTTGCGTTCCCATTTGCTCTAATAGGAAAAAAAAAAATCCATTATAGCATTTCTATGACTTCAGAAGAGGAAGAAATACCCATTCATATATCATATCATAATAATCACACATCAAAAATTCATATATCAGATGGTCAGAAGAGAGAAAGATGTCAAATTTCCTGTCACTCCCTCAAAAAATATTTATTTTCTATCTGAAATTGTTATTTTATTTTCCAAAATGAAGAATTTAAGATGATTACGATGATGAATTTATGATTATTTATCATACATTAATTTGACAAAAATAATAGTAATAATGTCTATTCTTAATAAATATATAATGTAAAACCTTTTCCACCATTTTTCTCAAAAAATTACTTTGAAACTATTTTCACTTTGAAATTGCTCATTTATTTTCCAAAATGAGGAATTTATAATTCCTCATTTCACAATAATTCACAATAATTCACAATAATTTGTCTATTCTTAATAAATAAAGTAATTAATTAAAAATTTGCTGCTACTTCTTCAGAAAATTTACTTTGAAACTGTTCACTCTGAAATTACTAATTTATTTCCCAAAATTAAGAATTTAATGATTATTAATCACACATTAATTTGACAAAAATAAAAGTAATAGTTGTCTATTCTTAATAAATAAAGTGATTAATTAAAAATTTGCTGCCACTTTCTTAAAAAAATTACTTTGAAACAATTTTGATTCTGAAATTGTTCATTTATTTTCTAAATTAAGAATTTAAAGAAATGAATCAAACAGTAATCTGACAAAAATAATAATAATAGTTGTCTATTTTTAATAAAGTAATTAATTAAATATTTGCCACCACTTCCTCAAAAAAAATTACTTTGAAACTATCTTTACTCTGAAATTGCTAATTTATTTTCCAAAAGTAAGAATTTAATAATTATTAATCAAACATTAATTTGACAAAAATAATAGTAATAGTCTATTCTTAATAAATAAAGTAATTATTTTAAAATATACCATCACTTCCTCAAAATATTTACTTTGAAATGATTTTCACTCAAATAATTAAAGTACGTACAAAATTTTAGTAGAAAAACTAAACTAAACTTAATGCAGTGGTAAGAAAACACAAAGTGTACTGTTATAAATGTACATTAAAATATTTAAAACCTTTGCTAGATTTACAGTTTTAATAACTGTGGAAATGCATCTGTGAAAAGGGTCCATTAAGACCTCATGGAATAAGTTATTGGTGACGGATCTGGCAGGTTTTGGACATTAAATGTGCATTTTGTACTTCTTTAATTTCAGAAGTTTCGGCCAGTCATCTGAGCTGTAAATGTCATGTGACTGATCACCCTCGAGCAGGAAAGTAGGTGTCATGTAAATTCTGATTGGCTGCTGATGTCAAAGACAGACAAAGAATAAAAGTTTATTTCACACTTTTAAGACCCTTCAAACATAACTGATTACAGTCCAATTCCAGATCCAGATCCAGCTTTTCCAATACAAATTAAGCCCTGTTGTACCTGTTTGTGAATGTGTGCGAGTGTACAGCAAAACTTGGGGGAAGATAAGTGGGTGATTTCCAAAGTAAAATGCTGCTGATTCATGTCAAAGCAAGGTTAAAAAATATAGTGGGATGTTTGCTAAACAGATGAATATGTAAATGTGTAAATGCAGGAGTGTGTTTGTGTGTGTATGTGGAGGTGAGTTAACGGGCTTTTCACCTGAAACCGTCCCTGGAAACATCTCTCATGAATATTACATGAGCTACTGGGGCCACAAAGCTTGTCTGTCTCTTCTTGCAATGTGAAAACTGATAAACATTTTCAAATAAAGAATCCTGCTTTGTTAACTTGCTTGTGTGAAAAAAAAATGTGACTGTGCATTTATATGTATACACACACACACACACACACACACACACACACACACACACACACACACACAGTAGGCCTACCCTTCAAAATTTTGGGGTCACATTTTTATTTTTTAAAGAAATTAATACTTGTATTGAGCAAGTACACATTAAATTAAAAGTGACAGTAAAGACATTTATAACTGTTTAAAAGTCCTTTCTTTTTCAGTAAAAGTGGAGTTTTCTCTTCTCACGAATGTTAATTGATGGACTGGAGTGGTGTGGATTTCTTGTGGATTATTGTGATGTTTTTATCAGCTATTTGGACTCTCATTCTGACGGCACCCATTCACTGCAGAGGATCCACTGGTGAGTAAGTGATGTAATGCTGCATTTATCCAAATCTGATGAAGAAAGAAACTCATCCTGGATGGCCTTAGGGTGAGAACTGTTCCTTTAAATGTCTCATAAAATAGTCCATTAAAACATTTGCCAAAATTTTTCTCAAAAATTTATTTTAAAACCATTTTCACTCTGAAATTGCTCATTTTCCAAAATTAAGAATTTAATGATTATTAATCAAAGTCATTTGACAAATATTAAGTGTTGTCTATTCTTAATAAATAAAATAATTAATTAAAAAGTTCCTCAAATAATTAACTTTGAAACAATTTTCACTCTGAAATTGTTTGTAATGTAATGATTATTAATCAAATAGTAATTTGGCAAAAATACTACTAATAGTTGTCTATTCTTAATAAATAAAGTAATTCATTCAAAATTTGCCACCACTTCCTCAAAAAACATATGCTGAAACTATTTTCTCTGATATTGCTCATTTACTTTTTAAAATTAAGAATTTGATTATTAATCAAACAGTTATTTGACAAAAAAAAAATATATATATATATAATAGTAATAGTTTTCTATTCTTAATAAAAAATTAATAAATCAAAAAATTGACAGTTTTTCTCAAAAGTTACTTTGAAAGTATTTTGACTTTGAAAGTATTTTTTGATAAAAAAAAAAATGAAAAATAAGAATTTAATGATCAATAATCAAACAGTAATCTGACAAAAACAGTGTAGCTTTTCACTTCACAAGATGTTAATTGATGGACTGGAGTGGCACTTTGGGATTATTGTGATGTTTTTATCAGCTGTTTGGGCTCTCATTTTGACAGCGATTTTGAAGTGATGTAATGCTAAATTTCTCAAAATCAGAAGCAGCAATCTCATCTACCTCTTGGATGGCCTGAGGGTGAGAACATTTTCATTTTTGGGTGAACTATTCCTTTAAATGTCTCATAAAACTAGTTCATTGCCTGTATTCCAAGTTTCTGAAGTCATATGATCGCTCTGTTTGAGAAACAGATCCAAATTTAGGTTGTTAGGGTCATTTTTCCTTTGCATTTTCGAGTTTCCAATCATGTAACACTAGAGAACCAGTAACATTTGCAGTGAAACTTTTACCTCACCATCCACCGTCATTGTATGGAAAAACAAAGACATTTGAAGAAAGAAAATACAAGGCTGAAACGACCCGAGGGTGAGTATATATGACAAAATGATCGTTTCGAGGGTGAACTATTTCTTTAATGGATTGTGTCGAAAAAAAAGTGCACGGTAATTATCTCGACTTTGCTTGTTTTGGTCCACGAGACGGTAGAAGTGAGTCACACTTGCAGTTGCTAATCAGCAAATCTACAATTTACCTCTTTTTGAAACAAAACAAAAGCGCCTATAAAAAGCCAATACAAGCTGTGTTTTTAAACAAGCGGCGGTTTCCAGGAGGTTTCTGCGGGTTATGAAACGCCACTGCCATCAATTTCACTTTCTGACATTCCGGTATGAGTCACATTTGTCAAAAGCTCATAAGTCAGCAGACGCGGGGCTGAATAACCCGTCCTCTCCACGGACTTTTTCGTGAACTTTCTTGAAACCTCTTGCATAAATCCATGATCCGTGTTGAAAAGCGGCAGGTGCGCCGGTCCAGAAGCGACGGAGCCAGCGATTTGATGATGAACGAACGGTAATGCTAGTGGAGAGTGAAATGCTGGCGTGGTCACGCTGTCTCTCAAGCCATAATAGTGAACATCTGCATGTAGGAGTCGATATGTTCTGTACCAGAGGAAGGTCACTTCCATGGTAGAAGACAGGCTGTATTTTATCCAAACCAGGAGCCAAATCAGATTTCAATTATCTGGAAATTTTTCGTTGTTGTTGTTGGGTTTTTTTAGACCATAACTGTTTCACACTTTCTTCCATAGTCAACTGTCAAGTACCTTCTTCAACATGGAAGTAAGCCTATATGTGTGAGACTTCCAGCTCATTAGCAGCTTAGCTATAAAGAATTAATGAGAAAATTTAAGAGAATGTGCAGTAAATGTTTGCACTACAAACCAATGTTTATAATTAAAGGATAACTTCACTTCCAGAATAAAAATTTTCCTATAATTTACTCACCCCAATGTCATCCAAGACATTCATGCCTTTCTTTCTTTATTTGCAAAGAAATTAATTTTTTTGAGGAAAACATTCCAGGAATTTTCTCCATATAGTGGTGCTCAACGGATTGAAGGTTAAAAATGCAGTTTCAGTGCTGCTTTAAAGGGCTCTAAACAATCCCAGCTGAGAAAAAAGGGTCTTATCTAGCGAAACGCTCAGGTATTTAAAAAAACAAACAAACAAACAAAAAGAACAATGTACGACGATCAGGACGATTTTGAAGTTGGAAGAGAAAATCAGATGGGAGTTTTTTGACGTACCCTAAGTGCATTGAACCAGAGTACGCATACACATCGCAGAGCTAGACAAGATGAGCATTTGAGGTTAAAAAGTATATAAATTGTAATTTTTTTTTTTTTTTTTTTTTTTTTGAAAATAGCCAAATCGTTTCACTAGATAAAACCCTTCTTCATTGGTTGGGGTCATTTAGAGCCCTTTAAAGCTGCATTTAAACTGCATTTTGGAAGTTTAAACTCATGGGCTACTATAATAGAAAAAAATCCTGAAATGTTTTCTTCAGGAAACAATTCCTTTATGACTGTGAGGGACTGAGCAGTAAAAAATAAAGAGGGCATGAAAGAAAGTTTCCAAAAAAAAATGATTACTTTAATAAATCCACAAAAATCACACTTGGCAAAAATCACAAACAATCAAATGCCTGGGCCTATAAAGAAACAAACAAAGGAGTAACAGAACAAAAACATGTGCCAACCAAACTGAACTCACTTCAAACGACACACCAGGACACATTTAAACAGAAACACTAACTACAAAACATGACATCAAACACATACCAAATCAACTTAAATATTTGAAACAAAGGTTAATACAAGTTCTAACAAAATCCAAACAAAAACCAAACAAAGAAGTGGTAAAAAGTAATAAACAGTCTTCAGTTAAACCATCACAGGTTTCCCTGGGCGGATCTTTCATTGGAAGCTCGAGAACCTCCGTATCTCCCCATACACCCCACAGCATGGTAACTTAACTCAAAGAAACCAATATTAATAAAAAAAATAAACAGCCCAGTAAACTGCATTGTGTGTACTCCAACCAGTTAAACTGTACTGTAAAATAAAGGAAGAAGTTCTGAAAGCACAAATAAACCATTGTGTGTCTTATGGAATTACACTAAACAAATTTAAAATTACTCCAAACAATAACCAAAAAGTAGGTGTGTGTGTGTGTGTGAGAGAGAGAATACACATTACCGCTTAAGGATGTGTGGCCCCATCTTGGGCCATCACAATGACTGAAGAAAGAAAGACATGAACATTTTGGATGACAAGGGTGTGAGTAAAAATCTGTACATTTTTGTTCTGAAAGTGAACTTATCCTTTAATAATGATATATTTTAAATGTTTTAATGTGGTAATATATATTGAGGGTTTGCACTTGCATCACAATTTGGTCAGTTACCCGGATTCGTGGCCATATTGGCGATGCTTGGATGTAAACAATAGCATGGACTGCATGTTGTTCTGCTAAGTTATGCTGTTTAAACCATGGAAAAAATGCTTATGCTGTCTAAACCATGGAAAAAATGCACAGAAGCTGATAAATCATATAGAGAAGGACTTAGTAAGCAGGAAAGGGCGCAATATTTTGACAAACTAAAGTTATTAGGTGGTAAAGATACATACAAGCAGTATTAATTAAGATATTAGCCTATTTTACTTCCCTGACCAGAATAGATAAGCACAAACACAAATGTTATCCATTCTTGCCCTGGACACCTTTTGTTCCTCAGGCAGTTTTTTGCACTCTTCTCCTTGATTTATTACAACTTTTGGCAGTCTATCAGTGTTGCCAAGTCTGCGGTTTTCCTGCGGAATTGGGCTACTTTAACACTGTTGCCGCGGGTTGTTTTTGATGTCCATGGGTTGAAGCAAACATAGATATATATGGAAGCAACCCCAATAACATCATATTTAGCCACTGGAATTCAAATTTACCAGAGGGCAGGTTTTGTTGTGAAAACCTGGCAACCCTGCAATCTATAGTACTCCAATTTTTTTCCCAGTCTAGCTCAAAACATGGCAATAATTGATTATTATCAGCAGCAATAATCAGCAGAATATGTGAGTTTTGTTCTGTTCAGTGGCATTGTTTATGTTTTTTGCCACCAATATGGCTGATTAATGATGCGTCTTGAAAACACTCTATACACTTCAAAAGTTTTGGGTTGATAGATTTTTATATTTTTTTGAAAGAAGACTCTTCTGCTCACCGTGACTGCATTTATTTGATCACAAATACAGTAACATTTAAACTAACAGTTTTTTATTTGAACATATTTTAAAATGTAAATTATTGTGATGCAAAGCTAAATTTTCAGCATCATTACTTTAGTCTTCAGTGTCACATGATCCTTCAGATATTATTCTAATATGCTGATTTACTGCTCAAGAAACTTTTTGTAACGTAAAAAAGTGAAATAGAATGTCTTATATTTTATTTATTGTCTTATGTTACATATAATTTAATACCAAAAATGATTAATACATGTAGTTCTATTTGACAGTTATCTTATCATGAATCAATATCCAGTATTTGTGTGCTTGTATGTGTCTTTGTATTTGTGTATACTCAGAAAACTGATCTGAAATCAATTGTGAGTTGAGTCTCCCAGAGCCAGCTTTATATATAATAACATAAGAAATATTTTGGTTATGATGCTGCCTTAAAAGCAAACTGCCTATGTAGATAGTAGACACAAAAAAGTAAAGTCACAGGTCTAGCGGTTTGCGAAGGGTGAGTAAATGATGACAGAATGTTAATTTCTTGAGGAACTATTCCTTTATTAACGCTGACAGACTCTCTTTTTTGTAAAAATGTCCTTGTTTCAACATGGATCCATGTTCATTTCATTGACTTTCAATGAAAGTCATCTGCTAATGTTATTGTGAAAGCGTTCATAATGCATTTGAATCACGAGATGTTTTGAGAAGGCCGTGTGTGTTTGGGACGTCATTCACGAGGTGGATTTATTTCCAGAAATCCATTTTTCATACCCTCCCGGCACACCGTAGAACACTTTACTCAGCACTCGAAACCTCGCACTTCTCTTCAAGTGCCTGGGGGGAGATCTAAAGAAGACTAATGGAACATGACGATCCTCGGAGGACGAGCGGAGAAATTCAAGCGCTCCGGTCGCCTGTGCGCCGCTTTGATTCCTGATCATGACAAATGCAGTAATTAGCATTCTAGTCCAAGAGGAGCAAGTTCTCTTTATTCCTGCAGGTTTATAGCGGAGCCTGCTAAGTACGTCGGGCCCGTCTTCATCCCTGCTTCCACGCCGAGACAGACCAAAGCCGGCATGATGTGTCACGGGTAAAGCACATCTTGTGCTTGCGATTTTATGGCTCATGTCTACAGTGCTTCCAGCAGGGCTCTCTTGGATTTTAGTCACTGTTTGAAACATTAGCACACTCCAGATGATGTTATCCATCAGTGGTGCACCTGATATGACCAAAGACGATTACGGTCTTAATAACGGAGCTGAAGTTGCTTTTAAGGAAGATAAATAAAGTAATCAGTGACGGTGACTCAAGAAGGCTCGTTTTATCTGTAGAGGCTGTGAGCTTGAAAGAGGGTCATTCTTATTATTTTGTGGTCAAGTATCACTGTTGCTCATTCTTTGGGATTTGAAGCCCCTTGTCCTTAAATGTTTGTTGTTATGAACTTAAATGACGTCTCTAATTGTGTTTTGTTGTGGTGTGCTTTTGCTTTTTTAACCAATCAGACTTACTATTTATACCTGACATATGAAAAACAAATGGATGCATTTAGAAATAAGCACTCAAAACACATTAGCAACCACATAACATCATCCTGGCAACTAATGAGAAAACCACCAAGAACTGGCAACCTGGCAACCACACAGACTATCTTAGTAACCACATAGCATCGTCCTGGTGACCATTCAGAACACCTAAGCAGCCACATAGCAATGTCCTGGTAACCACTCAGTAGACATTAACAACCACATAGCAACACCCTATCAACTAATCAGAAAACCACTTAGAACTGGCAACCACTTGGATTGCCTTAGTAACCACATAGGATCATCTTGGCGACCATTCAGAACATCTTAGCAGTCACATAGCAATGCTTTGTCAACCACTTAGAACAACTTAGCAACCCTGGCAACTAATCTGAAAACCACTTAGAACTGGCAACCTGGCAACCACTCAGAATGCCTTAGTAACCACATAGTATAATTCTGGCGGCCATTCAGAACACCTAAGCAGCCACATAGCAAAGCCTGACACTTACAACACATTAGCAACCACATAGCAACACCCTGGCAACTAATCAGAAAACCACCAAGAACTGGCAATCTGACAACCACTCAGACTGTCTTAGTAACCACAACACCCTGGCAACTAATCAGAGAACCACCAAGAACTGACAAACTAGCCACGGCCCAGAATGCCTCAGTGAAAACATAGCAACGCCCTGGCAACTAATAAGAAAGTAGCAAAAAACGAATCTGCACATTGATATAACTGCTCCATAAAAGTTTTTTTTGCGACCATCAGATCTTTGTCAGGTGCACCTGAGCCCTGTTTGGGTTTGTGGCATGTGCGCATCTTTTTTTACATTTTTAATTAATCAGAAAACCACTCGTCTATGTTAAGACATTAACAACCACATAGCAACACCCTGGCAACTAATCAGAAAACCACTTAGAACTGGCAATCACTTGGAATGCCTTAGTAACCACATAGCATCGTCCTGGTGACCATTCAGAACACCTTTAGCAGTCACATAGCAATGCTTTGGCAACCACTTACAACAACTTAGCAACCACATATGTAGCAACACCCTGGCAACTTATCAGAAAACCACTTAGAACCAGGCAACCACTCAGAATGCCTTAGTAACCACATAGCATTGTCCTGGTGACCATTCAGAACACCTAAGCAGCCATATAGCAATGCCCTGGCAACCACCCAAAAGACATTAGCAACCACATAGCAACACCCTGGCAACTAATCAGAAAACCACTTAGAACTGGCAACCTGGCAACCACTCAGAATGCCTTAGTAACCACATAGCACCATCCCAGCGGCCATTCAGAACAATTAAGCAGTCACATAGCAATGCCTGACACTTACAACAGATTAGCAACCACATAGCAACACCCTGGCAATAAATCAGAAGAACACCACGAACTGGCAAGCTGACAACCACTCAGACTGTCTTAGTAACCACAGCACCCTGGCAACTAATCAGAGAACCACCAAGAACTGTCAAACTAGCAACGACCCAGAATGCCTCAGTGACCACATAGCAACGCCCTGGCAACTAATAAGAAAGTAGCAAAAAAAACAAATCTGCACATTGATATAACTGCTCCATAAAAGTTTTTATTGCGACCATTGGGTTTTTGTCAGGTGCACCTTAGCCCTGTTTGGGTTTGTGGCATGTGCACATATTTTTTTTTACATTTTTAACTAATCAGAAAACCACTTGTCTATGTTAAGACATTAACAACCACATAGCAACACCCTGGCTATGTGTACCTGAGCCCTGTTTAGGTTTGTGGCATGTGTACATCTTTTTTTTTTTTTACATTTTTAACTAATCAGAAAACCACTTGTAACTGGTAACCTGGCAACCATTCAGAATGCCTTAGTAACCACATAACATCGTCCTGGCAACCATTCAGAACACCTTAGCAGCCACATAGCAACACCCTAGCAATCACGTAGAACACCTTAGTAACCAGATAGCAACGCCCTGGCAACTAATCAGAAAACCACTTACAACTGACAAACTGGCAACCATCCATAATGCCATAGTAACCACATAGTAACATCCTGGTGACCACTCAGAACACATTAGCAACCACATAGCAACACCTTTGGCAACTAGTTAGAAAACCAATTAGAACTGGCAACCTGGAAATCACCTTAATAACCACATAAAACACTTAAGCAACCACATATGCTGCCTTCACATGCTATCGGAATTATCGTAAATACGACTTTTCCAATCGGAAATTGGACATGAACAGCCTCTCGGGTCGTATTTACTACTGGGAAATTCAGAAATAATTTTGATACCGGAGTTTTCGAGTTGTACAGGTCATAAACTTTAAACATAATAGAGGGGACAACAATTGCTGCTGTCAGTGCTGTTCTCACAACAACTACATCCCTTTGTCTTGTTGCTAAAGTAATGTATTTAAATGCTAGATATGAACAATAATTCTAAGCATATTGTATGTTTTATAAGCAGTGAAATAAGCACGTATTTGCCCGAAATTCCAGAATTGGTGAATGTTTATATGACTGTCAACCAATGGGATGCTACATTTTATTTTTTTCGACATTAAAGCACTTGAATACCACAAGCTTGTAATCACGACTGCATAAGTGGGAAAATAGGAAATTTCCGATAGCATGTGAAGGCAGCAATGGCAACACAATGACAACCACCCAGAATTCCTTAGTAACCATATAGCAACCAATTAGAGCAGCTCAGTTTGTGGTCAATTTCCAATTTGTCCTTTACATGTAAATAATGATGATAATTACATTCAGAAATATGTTGATGAAAACATAAACTAGAGAGACAGTCAACACCTCAAAGTCGATGAGGGATCTGAACGTGTGCAGCTGCAAATAAGTCAATAATTGTATTTTGGATCAGCAGTTAAAGTGTAAACCACTGGGACTGATTATAATGTGAGGCTTCAGCTCAGACTACAGGAGTCCAGATATAAAATCCCCCAAGTGCAGTTTAAAGCGCAAGCCAAAAAACCCTTAAACAATCAATGAATAAAAATGCATTCAATGAGAGAAATGACTATACAAAAGAGAATATATACTGCCAACCATCTCCTGTATAAAATAAAGACCCTGGATCAAATCGCAGTGTTGGTGCCGTTGAGCTGTTAACAGCTAATTCTATTAAAGTTCATTTCCACATACCTGTATCTTTAATATTTTCCAGTCTTAATGCATTATGCATGATCACTGTGTATACAGCGCACCCTTAAGAGTTATACGCAGCAGATCATAAGTTCGAACACAATAAAAGCTGTCCTAAAGTTAAGAGTAACTGCACATTACGGCAAGGTTTTACTGCCGCCTGCGGCTCCAGCACTAAAGCCCTGACAGAAATTATACCTTGCTCTGTTTAGCTATCGTTAACCTCCAGAGTTCTCACTGGCAGCCTTCAGTGTCATTAAACCAACAGCGTTTCTTTGAAAAGCAGGGAAGGTCATCAAAAATGCATTTGCTAAATAACCCAAATGCAGGGCACTCAAGAAGCGAGTGCACTTAAACATATAGTTCACTCCGAATTCTGTCATTTCCTCACACTCGTGTCCTTCCAAAGCCCATTCGACATTCTTTTTTTTGTGAATAATACATTGTCCGACTATGGAATGCTGACGGGGCCAAAATTCTTTAACTGGAACATGCAAAATTTCACTTTTTTTTTTTTTTTTTGCACCAATTTTGAACACATTTATTGTTTTTTTTAGACGTGTACATTCTGACTCTGTTAAGGTTTTCACTGCGTTTCTTTAGTATGCATAAAGACACACAGTTTTACCGTGTTAATATGGCAAAATAGAAAGTCGTAATACTACAGGAAAATATACGAAATATCGAAATATTACATGAATAAAGTCGGATTATTGCAATATATATCTGAATACTACAAAGATAAAGTCGAAATACTATGAGAATAAAGTCTAAATACTACGAGAATGAAGTTGAAGTATTACGAGAATAAAGTAGAAATGCTACAAGAATGAAGTCGAAATACTATGAGAATAAAGTTGAATTATTGTGAGAATAAAGTTGAAAAATTACAAGAATAAAGTCGAAATATTACAAGATTGAAATCGAAATGCTATGAGAATATTATAAGAATAAAGCCTAAATACTATGAGAATGAAGTAAAAATACTGAGAATAAAGTCAGAATATTTAGAGAATGAAGTTGAAATTCTACAAGATTGAAATCAAAATACTACAAGAATAAAGTCGAAATATAAGAATAAAGTCTAAATATTATGAGAATAAGTCGAAATGTTTCAAGAATTTAAACTGTAGAAATTAAAGTTATATTATTTTGAGAGTATAGCCTATTGTAACGATTGCCCCAGAGACGAGACAGGAGGCGTGCGGATCCATGTGCAGACTTTTATTAGAATACACACTCATAGTCAGGCAGGCAGGAGGTCAGACAGGAGCAAGAGAGCAGAACAGGTAATCCGAAAATCGTGGTCAGAACGAAGCAAAGGGTCAAAGGGCGGGCAGCAAACGATCGGGAAACCAGGAAACAACAGGGTCGACAACGAGAATACCAGGACTAGGAAAAAAACGCTCGGAAATAACTGCAGGGCAAGATATGACTTTGCGATGTGACAGCATGAGAGCAGGGCTTTTATAGTGTGAGAGTAATGAGGTGAAATGGCTACCAGGTGTGTGCGGGTGAAAGCAAGATGGCCGACAGGGGTGAGAGGTGAGAAGAGACTCATGAAAGGAAGTTCATGAAAAGGGGTTATGGGAAATGTAGTCCAAGATAGTGTGAGTGTAATTGTCCAAAGTCCAATGAAGGCTTCCTAAAGGGGTGAAGGAGGGAGCCATAACGGCACAGTTCATGACACCTATAGTGGGCATGTAAGTCGAAATTCTATGACAATAAAGTCTAAATATTATAAGAATAAACTAAATATTATAAGAAGAAAGTCTAAATGCTAAAAGAATTAAGTCAAAATATTTAGAGAATGAAGTTGAAATACTACGAGATTGAAATCGAAATACTGCGAGAATAAAGTCTAAATGATATGAGAAAGAAGTCGAAATACTGAGAATAAAGTCAAAATATTTCAAGAATGAAGTCGAAATACTACGAGATTGAAAGTGAAATACTATGAGAATAAAGTCTAAATACTACGACAATAAAGTCAAAATATTATGAGAATAAAGTCTAAATACTATGAGAATGAAGTCGAAATATTACGAGAATAAAGTCTAAATACTACGAGAATAACATCAAAATACTACAAGAATAAAGTTTAAATATTTCGAGAATAAAGTCGAAACATTACAAGAATAAAGTCTAAATACTATGAGAATAAATTTGAAATATTACAAGAATAAAGTCTAAATATTACGAGAATAAGTTAAAAATGTTTCAAGAATTTAAATAATAGAAATTAAAGTTATATTATTTTGAGAGTATAGACTATATTGCGCATGCAAATGCCCGGATTGAGAGCACCTGGAGAAGTTGTCAGGTCGATGGAATTTAGTTGAATATTGTTGTATCCGAGTGGCCGCTTCATCTTACTAGGATGAGGAAGAGTCAATTTTAAGGACTCATAGAAACAGAGAATATGATATTTAATAACAGACTGAACAGGAACAACTTTTTATTCAGTTCACACACCCAACTGACATTCCTTTGGGGTGTGCCAGCTCTCTTAATTAACCCTTTGTAATACACTACAAATATATGTGGGATTATTAGCAGAAATCAAACTTTGTGTCATACACGTGGGGACAGTATGCTTAGAAATAATATTTAATGTCTTCGATTGCATTCATTATTTGTAATATAAAACAAATTCTCAGCTTTTAAAATCAGTTTAAATACAAACAATGAGCCTCACAAAAATGTGTTTTCAAGCTTATTACTGTGGCATGACAGATTGCTGTATTCATGTGAATCAGTTCATTAAATGATACTGTTTTCTTTGGGAAAATTCCTCATCCTACTCCGTAAAAACATCTGCGGTGTCCAACCTTTTATTCCTCACATGTATTTAATTAAAAACAACAATAAAACATTCTAAAGGTTGAAGTGGGCTCGTTATATATAACATACATTTTATTGTTGTCTTTTCTAAGGTATATAATGTTAAGTGACTATTCAGAATCTGTTTTATACACAGTATAATAAAGTAAATGATTGGACATATTTAACGTCAATAATTTTGGGCTTTGTTGCTTTTAATATAACACAGCTTAGCTTTCAAATTCTCTCAATTTTATCACAAAATACAAATTACAAATGTGTTTTCTTTTATTTCGAGATTTTAGCAAGATATAAAAGTGAAGGAACACCAGAAGGCATGAAAAAAAATAGTATATCCAAAGACATATTGTTTGTATTTCGCTATAAAACGGACAGTTTTTGAAAGCTGAGACTTTGAAATATCTCCTGGTGCTCTCAATCTGAGCCATTTGCATGCGCAATAGGCTAGAATATACTCTCAAAATATCAATCTAGTAATTGCTATGAATTAATTATCGTAATTTTGACTTTATTCTCGAAACATTTCAACATTATTCTCGTAATATTTTGCTTTTATTCTTGTGATTTTGACTTTATTCTCTTCATTTTGCCTTTATTCTCAAAATAGTACCACTTTATTCTCTAAATAATACATCTTAATTCTCTAATATTTCAACCTTATTCTCGTAATTAAAATTTTATTCTTGAAATATTACGACTTTAATCTTATAGTATTTTGACTGTATTCTTGTAATATTTCTCCTTTATTCTCGGAATTTCGCCTTTATTCTCGAAATATTCCGACTTTAATCTCGTAGTATTTTGACTTTATTCTCATAATAAAATTTCAGCTTTATTCTTGTAATTTTTATTTTTATTCTCAAAATATTATGACTTTATTCTTGTGATATTTCGACTTCCTTCTCGTAATCTTGCCTTTATTCTCAAAATATTACGTCTTTATTCTTGTAATATTTCAACCTTATTCTCGTAATTTTATTTTCAAAATATTACCACTTTAATCTCGTAGTATTTTGACTTTATTCTCATAATATTTGACATAATTCTTGTAATTTCGATTTTATTCTCAACATATTATGACTTTATTCTCGTACCTTCAAATTTATTCTTGACTTTAATCTCGTAATCTTAGATTTTTTTATTTTTTAATGTGGCACTAAAATGCCGTCATATATTCTGGCCATGCATACAATAATTAATGTTACAATGTAAATTATGACTTATTTTTTTTACTTCAGAAAGCTGAGACTTTGTAATATCTCCTCTCAATCTGGGCCATTTGTATGTGCAATAGGCTAGAATATACTCTCAAAATATCAATCTCATAACTGCTATTAATAAATTCTCATAATTTTGACTTTATTCTCAAAACATTTACACTTTATTCTCCTAATTTTGACTTAATTCTCGGAATCTTAGTTTTTAATTTTTTCTTACTTGGCACTAAAATGCCATTGTACATTCTGGCCATGCTTACATTCTGGCTGTACATACATTATTATATGTTATAAAGTAAATTATGACTTTTCTACTTCAGAAAGAATGTTGAATTAAACAACTGAAAAGGACATGACAAATCATGACAGAAGATTGACATTACACAAAACGTACGAACACATTATCCCTCATCAGCAAATATAACATCTGATGTTTCCATACATACACATGAACGTACCACTGCATCACATATGCAAATATAATCTTAAATACAGCAGTTTTATTGGCTGCTGTGCATGCTGACAATCAAACTTCACACATTCCATACAAAGACTTTTGATCCTGTCGGCCTTCCATACAGTTGAGCTTCTGTTTGTCTTCTGATCAATGTAAATATGTGAATAAAAGCCTAAATTAAATCTGTTCATCATAAAAAGTGATTTATTATATTCAGAAAATCTCTCAGATTTCATTTAAATATCTCATTTGTGTTATGAAGATGACCAAAAGACAGTTTTGGATGAGGGTGAGTACATTTTCATTTTTGGGTGAGCTATACCTTTAAGGCCTTCAGTGGGGAAAAAAATGTCCTCAACTTCTTAATGTTTTCCATAAAAACTTTATAATGTTTGCCTTAAGGCTGGATTAAGGAATATGGAGGGTGGGAAAAAAAACATAAAATCGATCGTTAGGAGCACATCTCAAGGGCCTAGGAAAGAAAAGCCTCAATCGCTTCAGATGCTTCCAGTTCATTTCCATAGGAGATAAAGTGTGTTTTTACAGGCGTGATGTGAGTTATTCACACTGTCTGACTGTTGCTAGGGCTTTATGCATCACAGCAACAGCGGTTTTGGTTCAGAGGACGGCTGTTTCTAAGCAGATCAGGACCTATTTCGGTAGAAGTGCAAATGACAAATACATGCATGCTTAGATTGCAATTTATTACATGGGATTACATGACATATGACATTTTATGAAAGGCTATTGTAGGCCTGTGAACTGTCCTTGACATCCGCTTCTTTATTCAGATGCATTTCTAATTGAAACAGGACTTTAATGAGAAAACAGACTTTATCCATCAGGAATGGATAAAATGAGTCAAAGGGGGCTTTTCTTTTTTTGCAATAACAGAATTGTTCAACAAGAGAATTAATGTTTTTGTACATTTATTATGGGGTAGATACTTTGGGTGACCAGATGTCCCAGTTTATCTGGAACATTCTCAGTTTTACAAGGTCTGTCTTGACTGATTAATTCCAGAATGGAATAATGCACAGAATCGGAACAGAATGAAACAATGCACGGAAACTGTGCAGCATTGCAATGTTATGCAGTTGCATTAAGTCTGTTTTGGCCTAAATGTAAATTCAGATATAAATCTCCATGGGGAAAAAAAATATTTTGTTATTTGCAGTAGAATAAATTGAATAAAACAGAGGTAGACAAGAAAGCAGTCTTATTTTAGTTATGTACTATTATATATTTTGTTGTTAAATTACACTAATGATATCAACTGTAATGAAAAACTCTTGTTTTAAAACTACAGTTGAAGTCAGAAGTTTACATGCACATTGCAGAATCTGCAAAATGTTAATTATTTTAGCAAAATAAGAGCGATCATACAAAATACATGTTATTTTTTAATTAGTACTGACCTGAATAGGATATTTCATTTAAAAGAGAAAATAATGATGACTCTGTTCAAAAGTTTACATACACTTCATTCCTAATACTGTGTTGTTACCTGAATTCATGAGTCCCTTTGTCCTGAATAGTTAACCTGCTGCTGTTCTTCAGAAAAATCCTTCAGATCCCACAAATTCTTTAGTTTTTCAGCATTTTTGTGTATTTAAACCCTTTCCAACAATGACTGTATGGTTTTGAGATTCCTCTTTTTACACTGAGGACAACTAAGGGAATCTAATGCAACTATTACAGAAGGTTCAAATGCTCACTGATGCTTCAGAAGGAAACACAATGCATTAAAAACTATTTGAAATTGAAGATCAGGGTAAATTTAACTTATTTTGTCTTCTGGAATATATCTGTATCTTCTGAAGGGCAGTAATAAATAAAACATGATATTTAGGCAAAATGAGAAAAATGTATAGATCTTCATTCTTTTCAGAAGTTTACACCACTGGTTCTTAATGCATTGTTTTTCCTTCTGGAGCATCAGTGAGCGTTTGAACCTTCTGTAATAGGCCCAGTGTGAAAAGATGGATCTCAAAATCATAGTCATTGTTGAAAGGGTTCAAATCAAATACACAAAAATGCTGAGAAAAAAAAAAAGAATTTGTGGGACCTGAAGGATTTTTTCTGAAATAAACTTGTACTCTTTTGACTATATGTATGTTACTCCTGTCACTGTTTCACTTCCCAAGAACATTTCACAGAAACACCCTCCACCCCATTCCGGTTTGAGTCTTCAAAAATCCCCTCACCCTACAGATATCTGATACCCTCATGGTGACGAGGTCTGTTTGACACAATCCTCTGGTTCTTTTAATTCAGAGGGGATGAATCGGTGAGTGGAGTGACAGTAATATATGCAGCAGTCAGAGTTATCATCTTAATAGGACTGTCAGCTTGATGTCATCTCAGGGCTGCAGGTGACAAGCACGACAGGAGATGCATATCGTGGCAGAAAACAACTCAGATGTCCACAATGTCACCTTGTTGTTTCAATGTCCAAACATTCACAGACGCAATAAATTAACTTCAGAAGCACCTGCTTCTTACATTGTAGATTGTCGAGACACTGGACAAAATATATCCCACAATTCACACTAGGAAATAAGTTTGATATAATTATATATATATATAAAGATTTTCTTCAGTAGATGGAGCTGATCTGTAATTAAAGTTCATTTAAAGTCAGTGCTAGATTTGTCAAATATTTATTAAACAGTTGTCATGACAGCACACAGTCACACATTTATTGTGAGAAAATGCAAGAAGCATGAGGTTGGTGGGTGAAATCCTCTAAACAATGAACAGATTAATCCAAATTAATTTGTGCGCTACCTCAACTTCTTCTATTCTCGTCCGAGTGTTTTCTGAATCAGTGATTGGCTACTTGTAAGAAGGAGTCGGATCGACCCAGATGAATTGGGTCATGCCCAATTTGCATGCATATTGATTTTGATTCACACAAACCACAATGGCCTCTGGGTAATTTGCAATCACCTGCACACCAAATTACCCTGATTCAATCTGACTGGAGTTGCAGTGGAGCTCATGTGGAAAAGCCCAGAGAGACTCAAACCAGAAAACTTCTTCAAGCACTTTTACCAAGTAAAGTTTGAGGTTTTCTGAGGAGAAACGACTACAGAGCAGAGCTGGGAAAGGGTCCTGCTGCCATCTGCTGGATAGGAGGAGCATGTGCAGGTAACAAAAAAGCTTATAATGCTGACAAAATTACGTTTTAAATACTATCTTGTTTATAATACACTTTTAATTCCCAAGAACAAGATATATATTTAGATTCTGAATATATGAAAATGTCAAAATAAGTTTGGCCTCCAGTAAAGCCAAACTTTCTGTCATGACAGCGGTCCTCAATATAAACACGGTGTGCAAATCAAAACAGACTTTCTTTAGGAAATTTTCTGGGTTTTCTTTAGGAAATTTCCAGTCTCACGATTTGGCTTTGGTGTGTTTAGTCGTCAGCAGTTTTAAAGATGTAGATGAAACACTTGATGTTTCATTTCTCTGCCATTTGCAGAATTTAGAGCCATACAGAAAAATACTATATTAAAAAAGGTTGTTTTTTCTATAGAGGATTTGCACTTGGTCACCATTTGGTCAGTTACCCGGATACGCGGCCATATTGACGATACACGAATGTAAACAACAGCATTGATTGCATGGTTAATGTACGACTGAATACATTGTTCTGCTAATTTATGCTGTCTAAACCACAGAAAGGGTGCAATATTTTGACAAACTAAAGTTAATATGTGGTATGAGCAGTGTTAATTAAGATATTAGCCTAATATTTCACCTACCTACCGGAAATGATGAGAACAAACACGAATGTTGTCAAAATTCTTGACAACTTGTGGTTCAGTTTGGTCAACCACAAATGCCTTTTGTTCCTCAGACATTTTTTTTTTTTTTTTGGCATTCTTCTGGTTGATTAGTTACAACTTTTGGAAGTCTAGTACTCCAAATGTTTTCCTGGTTTGATTGATTAGTACAGCTCAAGACAATACTCAGCAAAATATGGGAGTTTTGTTTGGGTTCAGTGGCATTATTTCTGTTCAGTGCTACCAATATGGCTGACTGATGACGTGGCGCGAAAACACTCTGTAGTTCAGGGATAACTTCTTGAGGGGTTCAAACCTGCAATCTTAAAAGTTATAAAGTGCAGGTATCTTAGTAGCACACAACTGAAAGAGACCTTTAATGGGGTATTGTTTGGACAGGCATGAATCTGAGTTAAGGATGAAAAGAAGGACCCAGGATCCAAATATCGATCCATCCAAAAATGTTGAGGAAACAACCAAATTTGGCAACCAGGCTTGAAACTGCAGGAACTGGAACTCGTCTGATTGAATTGATGGGGCCAGTTGCATACAAATTTTTAGACTAGTCTTAAAAAGTTAGTCAGATATTTTTTTCTTTAAGACTGGTCAAACTATTTTTTAATTCAGTTACAGAAAAATGTAGATTGGTCCAAGTTGAATCCAAAAAATAAGACTGATTACCCTTAACTGATTACTAATAGTTGGTCAAACTAGTACATAAGACAGTGTCTTAACATAGAGGCTAAGTTTATGCAACTGGCCCCTGGTGTCCAGGATTTAGAACACGCATAGAATTGGAATCCATACCTGAATCAAACATTCACAGCATGTATGTATACAATTCACCCCCTTTATTGGAAATATACTAGTACCTGGACATTAAAAATCGATCAGTCCCTCAGTGTTAATGCATTACACCGTTGAATCCGTTTGGCTTACTGAACGTCTGCCAGTTAGTTTACGAGCACAGCTACCTGTGGTACTTCAGGAGTGTTAGAAAGTCCACCGTAGCCCGTGATTAAATCGTTTTGGATATGACAGGCAGCCACAATTTTATAACTAGGAAAAAAAAAACGCAACTCAAAATTGTGCAATTCAATAGGTTCTTAGAAATAAAAACATTGAGCATTTTGAGAGAAGGTACAAGACAGACCACTGACTAAATGTCAAGTTCATTTGTTAATAACACTACGTACATTAAAAAGACCACCATTTAAACATAATTCTCCATTAAAAGAAACTTCAAACTGGTAGTAGGATTTATGAGAGGCTGTACAGTGTGCAAATTACTGTCCGTCATGGCAGGCAAACCTAAACGATGCAGACATGCAGGGTTTCTTTCTGCCCACAAAACATTCAAGATCACCAAGTCACCAATGTTTTGAAGCAAAGGCCCTCACAGAGTCTTTTATGTCTGATAGCATGTATCATTTACATTTGCCCATAAACACACGCCTTCTAAGTCTTCAGAGTACATGTGACAACACAAAACTGCACTGCATCACTGACATAATCAGGCGGTGACACAGTTTGGCCATGACTGCTAGTAAGATAACAAATTGCAGGGAAAGATGTCCAAGAAGTTATTTTTTGTTTTTAAATTGATAAACCAGGCCCCCACAGAATTTGCGCAGAATTCAAATGGCTGCATGTTTTACACACAGAAGCTTGTTTCCACAATGCGGTAAAAAATAAAACGTTACAATTCAGACTTTTTTCCCTCACAGAATTGTGAGATATAAACTCAGAATTACAAGAAATAAACGTGAAATTCTGAGAAAAAAAAGCCAGAATTGTACAACGTAAAGTCAGTTGCAAGATAAATTCGGAACAAAAAGGCAGAATTCTATTTGTTTTTTTCAGAACTGTGAGATATAAACTCAGAATTGCAACATAAACTTACGGTTTTGTCCGATTAAGTTTATATCTCACAGTTGTGAGGAACAAAAGTCAGAAATGCTGACTTTTTTTTGTTGCAATTTCATGAAATGATAAAATGACTTATTTTTTTAATTTGTGGTGGAAACCGGCTTACACATACTCCCCCTTGCATTTTTTTTTTATTATTTTTTTTAAATACTTTTGCTAATTTATATGCGCATCTACCAATAAGCTTGTCGTTTTAACATCCGAATCTGAATTCGGTAGATTTTGCCCCTGAAAATGCACAGATTCCATCTGAGCCTGATTTTACGTGTATAGGCATAACAGAGATGAGAATACAGTCCCAATTAATAATAATAATAATCATTCATACAGCAGGCTAAACATTCCTTGATTTGTTCTTTATCCCCAAAGACTATATCGATTCACCAAGCCATTTGTAAGATCCCGCAGCCAAAGAGCTGGATGACTTTATGAGTCACGCTTATGAAGACCCAATATTTTCATTATCATCGTGGCCATACTTCAATAAGTGGCGTATTGAGGACACAGCAGGTGCATTGAGGAATCCTTAACTAGAATGAGAAGCTACTGCATCCAAACTACAACCCCAAACCAACTTAGGGGGATCCGGTTTTACTTGTGCAGTTTTAAAACTCTTTGTCAGATTCAATTTTGAGTCATAAACAGGCCTACACGAAATCTGCATGCAGATTTCCACAGAGCTGTAATGCATTCATGACATTTATTAATTTGCTAAATTTGATTATGCTTACAGTTACCACTAAGAATAGTTTCTGAATCTATTTTTGCAGAAAAACGTTTGCAGATTGCGCCTGGGCCTGGTTATAAGGTAATCAGTTCCACATACTAAACGCATACAAACACACTCAGTATTTCACTCTCTCTTGCGCACGCTTTCATCTGGGTTTGTTCTCCTGCTGCATTAAGTTAAAATGTGTATTTAGCATTTGTAGTGATACATGCATCCAGTAGACTGCTGATTTACATATTTTTTTTCTTAAAAATAAAAGTAAAAAAAAAGTATTAGAAACACAGCTATACAGAGTCTTTAGCTAATCCAAGGAGCAAGGTTTGGAAGGAGGAGCCCCATGTCCAGATGTGATGCGGTTGGTTAGGAGGTGAGGACCGTCGCTGTTTAGTTGCTACAGCAGGGACCTTTTGCGGGCTGTGCCGTTTCTGTTAGATCCACACCTCTGTTGCGTCCTGTGTTGGCACCTGCAGGCTGGGGCTCACTCTTGGGTAGTTTCTTTGCTAAGGTGCAAAAACAAATAGATATTTTATCAAGATAAGGAGTGACATTTCATTATGTTTCCAAGTTAATAGTTCACACTAAGTTATTATCCAAAAATGAAGAAGTTGTCGACAAAAAAGGTAGCACGAATTCTGTTGTATAGAAGTGGTTTGGCTATTAAGTGCGCTCATAATGGAAGTGACACGCATGCAGTGCGTTACGCTCGTTTTTTTCCAGGCGCACCCGCACCACATCGAGAAGCATCTCAACTTTTCAGAATGCCGCAAGCACACCGTGGGTCATGTGACAAGAAACAACCAATCAATCAGCTTTATCCTTTTCCGTAACAACCATTTTAAATACATTGTCAAAGAGATTTTTAGTGCTAGAAATTCATTTAATCCTTTGCCTTCTGCGTCTTCATAGAGAGCGCAGGTCCTGGTTGCTTAGCAACGGCAGACGCAACGGGAGGGGAAGCTACAGAGGGATTTGGAAAGGAGAATGTGAACGCCCCCTTAATCTACCTTTTAAAGCCAGACATTGTAGTCTTCCTGACAAAAAAATGTAAACGTTTGACAAATTGTGTGCAATTTCTAGTTGTATAGTTTTATGTTTACATTTTGCACATTTAATCTACCTTTTAAAGCCAATCGATGTAGACAGACTTGTCTTTTTGGAAAAGAAAAAAACTAATTGTTACTTACAAATTGTTTACAACAGTTTTGTTTACATTTTGCACATTTACTCTCATTTACCTCCTTTTGTCACAACTTTAGTTTTTAATTTATTTTAGGAAGTTGTCTTAATTTAAGGCCAAATGTATAATCTGTTTTTGTTAATAAACTATACTTTAAAATGTAATTAATGAGCCCTCAAATTGTTGTGGCTTCAGTCACAGTTGGGATACTCTTTTAAAGCTGGCAGCAGTAACAGTTTATATATCGAAATATATATCGTTATCAATCAATATGGGGAAAAAAGTATATATATCGAGATTACATTTTTGACATATCGCCCAGCCCTAAGAGAAAGTGACATAGACAGACGGACGTGACAGAGGATGCACTAGTGAACAAGTGATGTAATGCTAAATTTGCTCCAAATCTGTTCAGATGAAGAAAAGTCATCTTCATCTTGGATGGCCAGAGGATGAGAGAATTTTCAGCAAATTTGAATTTTTCGGTGAGCTTTTTCTTTAACATGAAATGGCATTCACAACCCATTTTACCTCCAAAATGTAACATATCTCCTAAATATTTCTTTAGCAGCAGATCTAAATATCAGAATGATTTCTGAAGGATCATGCGACACTGAAGACAATTCAGCTTTGCATCACAGGAATAAATTACATTTTAAAATGTATTAAAATTATGATATAATGATATTACAATATTACAGTTTTTTTTCCCTTTTGTTGAGCCTAAAATACTTTCAAAAACATAAAAATCATACCAGTCCCAAACTTTTTAATGTCAGTGTAACTATTTTTCAAAAAAAGCAGTGAGCCAAACTGGTTGACAACTTACCAATGGCCATAAAAATCTCATTCACGTTCATTGAAGTCTTTGCCGACGTTTCCATGAAGAGCAAACTGTTATCATCTGCATATGACTGTGCATCCTGTATACAAAAAAAAAAAAAAAAGTCAGGGTTTCAGACTCCAAACAGACATTTCTAAGTGACTGAAAGTCTGCATGGCATGTTTGTTTGTTTATAAACAGTTCCACATCTCATTTGGAAAGCCAACAGGAAGCGTCTGCTCCTCTGTGGCTGTTCAAACATCACAAACCTGAAAGTCCAGCGCTCTCTTGTTGGCAAGGTCTGCCTTGTTTCCAGCCAAAGCTATTACAATATTTGGACTGGCTTGTCTCTGAAGCTCTTTCACCCAGTTTTTCGCACGTGCAAATGATTCCTGAAAGAAAATAAAAAACATGCACTTCTGTAAACCATTTTCTGGATTCTGAGCTTTCTTGTTTGTGCTTAAAGAGAACATACAGTTAAAGTCAAAAGTTTACATACACCTTGAAGAACATGCAAAATTGTAATTATTTTACCAAAATAGGAGGGAGCATACAAATAGTACTGACCTGAATATGATTTGTTTAGTGATAGTTGTTCATTAGTCACTTGTTTGTCCTGAACAGTTAAACTGCCTGCTGTTCTTCAGAAAAATCCTTCGGGTCCCACAAATTCTTTGTTTTTTCAGCATTTTTTTTTATATTTGAACCCTTTCCAACAATGACTGTATGATTATGAGATCCATCTTTTCACACTGAGGGACTCATCTGCAACTATTACAGAAGGTTTAAATGCTCACTGATGATCCAGAAGGAAAAACAAAGCATTGGTGGTGAAAACTTTTGAACAGAATAAAGATGTGTACTTGTTTTATTTTTATTTTGCCTAAATATCATATTTTTTCATTTATTACTGCCCTTCAGAAGCTACAGAAGATACCTGCATGTTTCCCAGAAGACAAAGTAAGTTAGAATTACCCTGATCTTCAAATTCAAAAAGTTCTTAATGCATTGTGTTTCCTTCTGGACCATCATTCAACATTTGAGCCATCTGTAGGAGTTGCATTTGAGTCTCTCAGGTGAATTCAGTGTGAAATGATGGATCTCAAAATCATACAGTCATTGTTGGAAAGGGTTCAAATACACAAAAATGACCAAAGAATTTGTGGGACCTAAAGGATTTTCTGAAGAACAGCAGGCAGTTTAACTGTTCAGAACAAACAAAAGACTCATGAACAGCTATAACTAAACAAAAAAAATTAACTATAATTTCTTCAATTCTTGTGGACTATATGTAAATGTCTTTTATGTGAAATAACATGCATTTTGTATGATTCCTCTTATTTTGGCAAAATAATTAACATTTTGTAGATACTGCAAGGTGTATGTAAACTTTTTATTTCAACTGTATCATGCATTTTTAATTGTTGTTCTTTTCAAAACCTTTTTTTAGCATCTCTCTGAATTGTAGAATTAAATGGGATTTTTTTTTTGTATTCATATAAAAACCTCTTTCACATGTGAAATGAGTAACGCCACTTTAACACTCAGGTTGCAGGTTTGCTGAAAGGATTTTAGACTGAGTCATTCTGCAGCTTTGTTTCAATAAATGCATGGACTTGGGAGGAACTGAACTGAAATGAATCGACAATGAACTGACTAAGCTAAATAAAGACACTGTTGTCTTCTGTATAGCTGCTTCTGTAGATCTTTTTACACCGTTATTGAACTGAATTTGAACTTTGTCTTTCTAGAGCTGCTTTACAGCAGAATTTGAGTTTGTCTCATGTTTGAAGAAGTTTTGGATGTTAGGACTCACTTCATTTGTAATGTCATACACCACTATGGCCGCCTGTGCTCCTCTGTAATACATTGGGGCCAGACTGTGGTAGCGCTCCTGGCCAGCTGTATCCCAGATCTCAAACTTCACTGTTGTGTCATCCAAACATACTGTCTGAGTCAAGAAGGCAGCTAGTGGAAAGAAGACAAAAACGGGTCAGATCTTGCCATCAGTATCTGGTTAATGCTTGTAATTAGGGCTGGGCAGTATGACTTCAAAAATCAGTGTCAGCTGATTGAGATGTCAGAGGGTGTTGATTAGGGCTGTGCCGATATTCGGACACGATATCATGCGCATCTCGTCAGTAATGCCGGTTCTGTGATTAGTCGTGAATCTCATTCACATGTTCATTCATACAGCTGCGTTTACTACACAGAGCCGTAGTTCACTGACAAGCTACGCAATATCGCCTTCATTATCGCAGGAGATACATACTGATAATGAACTCTGTGTGGTAAACGCGGCTGTATGAATGAACACGTGAATGAGATTTACGGCTAATCACAGAACCGGCATTACTGACGAGATACGCATGATAATTTTGCGTCCGAATATCGGCACAGCCCTAGTGTTGATAACTTAAAAACTCTTTTTTTTTTTTGCCGCCTGTTTACTGCTGTTATTGTGTATACTGACTTATGACTATTACAATGACATCCAAATTATTATTAGTTATTTAATGAATAAGCCACTGGATATCATAGTTAACCACTGGCTAATCATGATTATTTAATATACACAACCTATTTTAGTAATGTTTCTAGCAAAATAACAAGTTATATTATGATATGTGACCCTGGACCACAAAATCAATCATAATTTTTTTTTAAATTGAGATTTATACATCATCTAAAAGCTGAAAAGCACAATATTTCTGAAATCTGGAATCTGAGTGTGCAAAAAAATCAAAATACTGAGAAAATCGCCTTTAAAGTTGTCCAAATGAAGTTCTTAGGAATGCATATTACTAGTCAAATTAAGTTTTAATATATTTACAGGAAATGTACTAAATGATCTTCACTTGATATCCTAATGATTTTTGGCATAAAACAAAAATCTACTGCTACAAAAAAAACCTTTTCTACATAAGACTAATTTTGTGGTCCAGGGTCACATATATCATTACTCTAATATAAGCTTTTGGCCATACCCCCTATCCATAAGTGAAATTACAGCAAAAATAACTAGTCCTATTGTGTTATACAATTACTGTAATCTAACATTTAGGTAATACTAACTGAAAAGACAGCAAAAAAAAAGTCATGATATAAAAAATCATGATATGCCATTAATGTAATATGAGATTTTGGTCATATTGCCCATCCATATGTGAAATTACAGTAAATATAAGTAGTTATATTTAATGTTAAACTATTACCGCAAACTACAATTTTGGCCATTCTGCCTATCCATATATCACATTAAATAAACAAAGCATGACTTGTCAAAACAAACCGCAGCAGGCTTTGACACAGCAAATACTGTTTACTGTACAAATCATTAGGTAACTTCAATTTCAGAGTGATTATAAAATATAATTTCTGAATTATTCCAATGGAAAATGATGGCTCATTCTCCAACAACTAGTTATATTGTGATATACCATTACTGTAATATAATAATTTCAGCAAACTGCCCATGCATAAGTGCATTAGCATCACATCAGATATGGGTTATTATACGCAGGCAATGAAATGTATCTCTTACCTCCTATTGTGCTTTCCTGAAACTCGTGAAACTGTCCTTTTACAAAGCGAAGGACTAGACTTGACTTCCCCACTGCGGACTCTCCCAGAAGCACTAGTTTGAATTGACAGATTTTGTTGCCGGCGTTCGGCCCGTTAGGTCTCGTTGCTCCACCTCTTCCTGCCATGACCCTAAGCCCCAATCTCCTGTGCTGAAGTCAAGAGGTGCTTCTCAAACGGTCACTCCCAGATCTGCTAGAACAAACATTAATAATATAGTATCACTACTCACAGTTAACAACACTTATTACATAATGCAATATACCAGGGGGTGTCTTGGTTAGCCAAATACAACCTGAGGATAACGAAATGCACAATATACATCAGTGGCCAACTGGTAACAATATGCCATTTTTCATATTCTGTAATAAGCAAAATCCTACAAACTGGGATCTAGAACTTCAGATCATATATTGTAATGTATGAGACTGTTACACTGATATAGAAAGAACATCTATTGTGTAGTGTGTCATGCCATCAATTACATCCATACCAATGCGGCCACATGACTAAATCACAGACAACAGACATTGTTTAGGAACTGCCACTGTGTTAAGCCTTAAATATTCTTTGTGCTTTGACCCAAAAACCCAGTGACATCAGTCTTTTGTCCTTAAATACCACAAACAAAACCATAACCATGATGGGAATGGAATACTAGCTCATTACATACTGAATACTGTATATTATGGCAGATAAATTATGACATAAAAAGTCTAAATTATGAAATAAAAAACAATTAAATTATGACAAGGCTATAATTATGAAATCTAAAAAAGACAATGTCAATTATGAAAGTAAACTGACGAAGTCAAAATTGAGGGAAAAAAATCATAATTACTTTGACAAAAAATGCTGAAGTTGAATTTATCTAATTTTGAAATTAATGTTATACATTTGACTTATCTAATATTAGATTTAGCAATGCATGTTTTTCTTATGTGAAAAAAAAGTATTATTTACTGCCAACTGATTTTAGTAATATGTAAGGAAACAATATGGAAAAGCCCATAAACAATATCCATGGATGTATGTTTGTATGTGTAGAATACAAACAATTACATCACTGATATCCCAGTGTTTTCTTTTACTTTCTAATTTCTTAATTTGACTTTTTGAGTTTACACACTGAAGTTATGTGAACATTAAGTGTTTTACTTTTTGGTGTATTTTATTTAGTTGTTTTCTGTAGTACTGTAAAGTACAAAAAAAAAGTAGAATACAAAAATATAGTACGTAATTTGGAAAATAACTTCCATGAAGGGTTAGATACTATGTATACTGCAGTAACAGTATGAATAGCATGATAGTATGCTTTTCAAACACAGCCCAAGTCCCTTTGCCTCTCTGGTTTACCAACCCCCAATGTCCACTTTACATTTTAGGCTATACATACAACCCTGTTATATTTAATGTGATATAGAAAGTACGAGGTATGAGACAGTGACAGTGCAAAACACAGATCTATTATTATCACTAATAATCAGTCAGCGCTTGTTATTGCTTCTAGGCTTCTGAGGCTATTATAAATAGCAATCTATTGACATTTCACGTCCGAATGAATCGTATATGCACAGATTAAATAAACATTATTGATAAAACATGACTTTGACATGTAGCGTAATCTGGCTCTTCAAAACAAACCGCAGCAGGCTAATATTGTGATTAATTTATAATTCAATTCAGTAACTAATCCAAATTCAGTTTAAAAAAAAAAAAAACTTAATGATTTAATAGTAAACTTATTTAATGCTGGTCCTTTAAAGCTGGAGCTGCCTGTTAGCTTGTGATGCTAATTGGGCTAATGATATTGTATGTCTCTTTGTTTATCTTTCTAATACACACGTAAACACAGAGTCAACTCAATGACAATCGTTTTCCGATGGTGTTCTCAGCGGTACTTTAGCGGGTCTCTCGGCTTCTCAGATGCTCCGGTTCAAGTGGTTCAAAAGCTAATGGTGCTAATGCTAAAAGAAAAACAGGCCGCGCGCTATGCGCGCACACACAACACTGAGCATGACACCTCATATATAAACCCCTAAAAAGCAATGAAATCTGAAATAACTAAACAACGGTATGGTTTAATTTCAAAAACAAAGCAAAAAACATTCATTTTAACACAACAGTACAAATGTTTAAAGCCCAGGGACTCGTACCTTCCTCTTGGTTCCTCCCAACTTCCCCTTTTGCATCAAAACTGATGATGACGGATCGGATGACTGGATCTGACGTCAGACTCATCGACCAATCAGAAACACGCTTATCACAAACATTTTTTATTTTCATAACACAGAGGATTATGGTTTTGTATAGAGATGATGATGATTATTATTATTTGTTATGTTTTTAATTTAATGTAACTTTTGAAATTCACTTTTGAAAACCAAAGTCATGATATCACAGTTCTGCATTTTGTTCATACTGAAAAAAAAAAAAGTAAGACATTTAAAAACACAATTTAATGATTTTTTTTTTTTTTTCTTCAACACAATTTTTAATTAATTTATTTTTAGACAATTTCTAGATTACAATTTTTTCAATTAAAAGCGCACTGGCAAATTATGTTTATTTTTATTTTTTTGTTGCAGATAGATAATGGATATAGCATACTTTTATTATTTATTTATTTATTTTTTCACGAGTTTTTTTAAATTAAAAGCGCACTGGAAACTTTTTGATTCAGGTAGATAATAGATAAAGGATAATTTTATTCTCACTAATTTTTTCCAATTAAAAGTGCACTGGCAACTTAGGTTTTTGAAGGTAGATAATAGATATAGATAGTATTAATTAATTAATTAATTTAGTAATTTATTTTTATATTACTTTTTCCATTTAAAAGCGCACTGGCAACTTAGGTTTTTGTTGTGGGTAGATAATAGATACTTTAATTTTTTATTTATTGATATTTTTTTTCATGAGACTTTTTTCCAATTAAAAGCGCACTGACAGCTTAGGTTTTTGATGCAGGTATAAAGATATATGATACATTTATTTATTTATTTATTTATTTTTCCAATTAAAAGCGCACTGGCAGCTTAGGTAGATAGATACTTTTAATTAATTCATTCATTCATTCATTCATTTTCACTAATCTTTTTTTCCAATTAAAAAGCGCTTTGGCAACTTAGGTTTTTGTTGTAGGTAGTCAACAGATCTACTAATTTTAGAATAAAAATAAGCAAGCTGAATTTAGAAATCGATTTTCTGACAGATGGACGTCTGAGAGACTGGCGTCATTGTCAACTTGACGCCGCATTTCCTCTGCGCGTTGTCAGGTAACGGAACGTAAACAAACACTGCTACATTTTTGTAAGGCTTTGTAATTAGTGCTGCTGTTGAAGAGTTTTTTTTTTTCGTTTGGATGGTTAATTGGTTATATCTGCATTAACAGTGTGAGTGTGTAGGCATGATTCTCATAGAGCAAAATTCATCCACCTGGAGACACAGAGACCCGTTTCCAAACATCCGCGCGGTATGACTAATTGTTCAGAGGAAGTATGGATCTTGTAACGTTACAGTTACATAGATTTCTCGACTATAATTATGCAACAAATATTAAGAAATTCTCTTGTATATCAATTTACTCTGAAAGGCGGGGAAGCTCATTCCAGTTGGTGACAGAACTAAGACTTGTCTGCAGGAAATTTCACCAGGGGTAGGTCATTCACTTAAAGCAATGTGTTATTTGTACTAACTGGCTCTCTCTCTCTCTCTCTCTCTCTCTCTCTCTCTCTCTCTCTCTCTCTCTCTCTCTCTCTCAGTTTCAGTTCAGTTCAAATTGCTTTATTGGCATGACATTTATATTAAAGTATTGCCAAAGCATTTCAAGTGTACAGTAAATCAAATGTAAAGCATTGTACATCAATAGATCAAACGATCAGTAATATCAAAAATAAAACATTAAAATCAATAAACATAAGAAAACTCATACAAACAAACAAATAAATGTGTAAAATAACAGTAATAATAACAACAGGATATGATAACGGTAATATTAATAATAATTACGTTAGTATATATAATAAATAACATGAATATATACAGAAAATTATTGTAATGGATCAACCATTTCTTAGTGTGTTTATGGAGTATATGTATTTTGCTGCTAAGTTTACCGCCATTTCATCCTCTCCAAGTATATAATGTAGTTTCTCTGAGTCATGAAGATTGGGAAATGAACAATTGAGCTCTTCAAACTTTTGGAAAAACACTTGTCTTGTACTAGTGTATTTGGGACAATATAGAAGAAAGTGTTTCTCATCCTCTATTTGCTTCAAATTGCATTTTTTACACAAACGCTGCTCTTTAGGGACCCAGGATTTTCTGTGTCTTCCTTTTTCTATTTCTAATTCATGATCACTAAGTCTATATTTTGATAGAATGTGTCGTTCTTTTATTTGTTTAATTGATAGGTATTTTGCCAATTTTGTGGTTCTGTTTAGGGCCGAATAACACTCAAGTTTGGTTTGGAGGTCAAATTTGTTTTTTAATTTTTCATCATAATCAAGCTTTAGTTTTTTGTCAATTATTTTATGAATGTTGGGGCTTTGCTTGGAATCAGAATCAGCTTGAGTGTGTTTGATGAGTGTGAGTGCGAGTGTGTTCAGAGGATGAGACACTGAGGGCGTTTCATTGGCCAGAAGAGCTTTATATTGGATTGACTGAGTGTCCGACTGACTGAGGTGACTCCAGAATTGAATGGCTCTTTTTTGGATTTCGATGTTTAATGGGTATAAGCCCAGTTCCGCTCTACAGGCATTGTTGGAAGTGCCTCTGTTTACCCTTAGGATATTTTTTGCAAATTCCAATTGCATTTTTTCGATTGTATAGTGATGGTTGTTCATGAGTCCCTTGTTTTTCCTGAACAGGTAAACTGCCTGCTGTTCTTCAGAAAAATCCTTCAGGTCCCACAAATTCTTTCTTTCTTTTTTTTTTTTTAAATAGCATTATTGTGTATTTGAACCCTTTCCAGCAATTACTGTATGAATTTGAGATCCATCGTTTCAAACTGAGGACAACTGAGGTACCCATATGCAACTATTACAGAAGTTTCAAACGCTCATTGATACTCCAGAAGGAAAAACCATGCATTCAGATCCAGGAAGTGAAAGATATTTGAATTTGAAGATCAGGGTAATTTTAACTTACTTTGTCTTCTGGGAAACATGTAAGTAACTTCTGAAAATATAATATTTAGGCAAAATAAGAAAAATGTAAACATCTCCATTCTGTTCAAAAGTTTACACCCCTAGCTCTTAATGCATCGGTTTTCCTTTTGGAGCATCAGTGAGAGTTTGAAAAATGCTGAAAAACCAAATAATTTTTGGGACCTGGAGGGTTTTTCTGAAGAACGGCCTAACAGTCAAACAGGACAAACAAAGAACTAATGAATAACTATAACTAAACAAAAAAACAGCTGTGTATGCAAACTTTTAAATGGGTTAATTTTTATAAATGTAACTATTATTTTCTCTTGTGGACTACAGGTCCTTCTCAAAAAATTAGCATATTGTGATAAAGTTCATTATTTTCTGTAATGTACTGATAAACATTAGACTTTCATATATTTTAGATTCATTACACACAACTGAAGTAGTTCAAGCCTTTTATTGTTTTAATATTGATGATTTTGGCATACAGCTCATGAAAACCCAAAATTCCTATCTCAAAAAATTAGCATATTTCATCCGACCAATAAAAGAAAAGTGTTTTTAATACCAAAAAAGTCAACCTTCAAATAATTATGTTCAGTTATGCACTCAATACTTGGTCGGGAATCCTTTTGCAGAAATGACTGCTTCAATGCGGCGTGGCATGGAGGCAATCAGCCTGTGGCACTGCTGAGGTGTTATGGAGGCCCAGGATGCTTCGATAGCGGCCTTAAGCTCATCCAGAGTGTTGGGTCTTGCGTCTCTCAACTTTCTCTTCACAATATCCCACAGATTCTCTATGGGGTTCAGGTCAGGAGAGTTGGCAGGCCAATTGAGCACAGTAATACCATGGTCAGTAAACCATTTACCAGTGGTTTTGGCACTGTGAGCAGGTGCCAGGTCGTGCTGAAAAATGAAATCTTCATCTCCATAAAGCTTTTCAGCAGATGGAAGCATGAAGTGCTCCAAAATCTCCTGATAGCTAGCTGCATTGACCCTGCCCTTGATAAAACACAGTGGACCAACACCAGCAGCTGACATGGCACCCCAGACCATCACTGACTGTGGGTACTTGACACTGGACTTCAGGCATTTTGGCATTTCCCTCTCCCCAGTCTTCCTCCAGACTCTGGCACCTTGATTTCCGAATGACATGCAAAATTTGCTTTCATCCGAAAAAAGTACTTTGGACCACTGAGCAACAGTCCAGTGCTGCTTCTCTGTAGCCCAGGTCAGGCGCTTCTGCCGCTGTTTCTGGTTCAAAAGTGGCTTGACCTGGGGAATGCGGCACCTGTAGCCCATTTCCTGCACACGCCTGTACACGGTGGCTCTGGATGTTTCTACTCCAGACTCAGTCCACTGCTTCCGCAGGTCCCCCAAGGTCTGGAATCGGTCCTTCTCCACAATCTTCCTCAGGGTCCGGTCACCTCTTCTCGTTGTGCAGCGTTTTCTGCCACACTTTTTCCTTCCCACAGACCTCTTGCTTGAGGGTGTCAATGATGGCCTTCTGGACAGCAGTCAGGTCGGCAGTCTTACCCATGATTGCGGTTTTGAGTAATGAACCAGGCTGGGAGTTTTTAAAAGCCTCAGGAATCTTTTGCAGGTGTTTAGAGTTAATTAGTTGATTCAGATGATTAGGTTAATAGCTCGTTTAGAGAACCTTTTCATGATATGCGAATTTTGGGTTTTCATGAGCTGTATGCCAAAATCATCAATATTAAAACAAAAAAAAGGCTTGAACTACTTCAGTTGTGTGTAATGAATCTAAAATATATGAAAGTCTAATGTTTATCAGTACATTACAGAAAATAATGAACTTTATCACAATATGCTAATTTTTTGAGAAGGACCTGTATATGTAAACGTCCCTTATGTGAAATATCTTATTTAGGTCAGTACTAAATAAAAAACATGTATTTTGTATGACCCCTTTTATTTTGGTAAAATCATTTTGCAGATTCTGCAAGGTATATGTAAACTTTTGTTCTCAACTGTTTATGTGTGTGTACATAATGTATATGCTGTATGTGTGTATTTATGTATTTATAGACTGTAACTCCACCTGTGGTGAGGAAGTTTGTCCATTCTGCTCGGCCGCCAGTTGGGACAGTTCGAGTCTTCCATGGAAAAGCAAATGATCCTGATGTTGCCAGCACACTAGTACATGGTGTGAACACTAAATCATCCATTAATGTAAGTCATCATGTCAAAATTCTTTTAGTGACAGTATTAATTTTTCTTGCTTGATTTCTTGCTTTAAACTGTTTTAATTTGTGGATAAGAGATGGAGAAAACCAAGCCTGTATTAGACTTGAACAATTTATTAAGGAGATATTTATTATTATTATTGTTTTGCACTGTATGCATTTTTTAGGCTGGATCAGTAATCAGTCCTGCACCAAAAACACGTTTCCAAGAGAGGCTGCGTCAGCTTCAAGAAATCAATTATGCCAGCAATCAGAAAGCTCCTCTTGGGAGGTCACAAGTTCAAGGCCTTGGTTTACCAAGCTGGCTTGACCCTGAGAGAACCACTTTTGGCGTCACAACACTGCAGTGTAAGAGTAATATTTAAACTACACTAGCATAGTCATGAATAGACTTAACAATTAAAAGAAATTGAGAATCTGTGAATTCTTTTAAACGCAGTATCTAATGGTGGTGAGATCATCAATCCACCCAAAACTGCAGAACAGGTGAAGAAGGAAGCGATCGAGGGACATCAGCTCTATGTTCGCTCACATGGATCCTACTTTGTAGGTAAGTCAGAATGCAGCCCATTTAGTGGTCTTAATCTTTGGTTAAACTGGTTATAACTTTTCATTTTTGTTGTTTTCAAACTGCAGTCTTTTTCAGTTGTGCTCATTTTGGCATCAATACAAAAAACGTAGATAGACAGCTATTATTTGCACTTGTGGTTTTGCTGTTGCAGGGGAGCGTGTGGACAGGAAGTACAATTCAGGTCACTATGTGAGAGATAGTAGGTTTGGTGTCCCTACGCCTCATTACAATGATGGGAGAACCATCTCCAGATCTCTGCAGTGGCCCTGTGACTCGCTAATGTAAATTCATACATACACATGCACATAGTGATTTATTACCATTTATTTAAGGTGATTTCAATCTATTTCTATTTCCATGTTATTATTTCCCATGTTAAAATGTTAATATTGTTAAATGTATCTTTAAAAAAAAAAAAAAAAAAAAAAAAAGAGTAATGTAAGTACTGGTACTTCTGATTGAGCTGAGGGTGGGATTTTGGCGAGTTTGAAGTAAAAGTATATGATGGATGTATAATATGTGTCCAGAGCATTCACTCAGTATCATTATCTCATTTTTGACCGAAATGGCTTTTAGAGGGTTTTGCATATAGACACACACACACACACACACACACACACACACATTTTCTGCTTAACATTTTGTAAACAGTGATGTGCTGCTATTCAGAGTAATTATTTTTTTTATTTAGCAAGAATGCATTAAATTGAATAAAAGTGACAGAATTTTGTTAATATAGAATTTGTTTACTATTTCAAATAAATGTTCATCAAATAATCCTGATTTAAAAACTATCACTTTTTTATATTAATGTCATATGTGTAATGATTTGTTAAAAAAAAAAAAAAAACTAAATATATATATATATAAAATATAAATTTTTTTTTTTATAAATATTAAATTAATAATTGAACACCAGTAATTACTGAAAAGCAAATAAGCATATTAGGATGAATTTACATCACGTGACACCGAAGACTGGAGTAATGATCACATTAATAAATTATATTTTATAATACATTCAAATGGAAAACAATCTTTTTACAAAATATACAATATAAAAATAATTTTATATATATAAAAAAAAAATGCAGACTTGGTGAGCGAAAGAGACTTTCTAACACACACACACACACACACACACACACACACACACACACACACGATCAAAATTAGAGAACAATTTATAAACAATTGAACAATTCTGAAATAATGTCATCTTCACTGCTCAACAGTTGGAGTTTTTGTCCTGTCTATACCATGCTACCAGAACACCTTTTCCACAAAATAACTAAGGCATTTCAACAAAAACCATTCTTTTGCAGAAAGCACACTGATCAAAATTAGAGAACAACAATGACTGTAGCATGGAAAAAGATTACAACTAAATTTTCTGAAGGTTACAACAGTCAGCAATTAGTAGGAAGTGTACAGGCCTCTTCTCTGAATGACTTCAGCACATCTGCAGCCACAGGACAGCACTAGTCTCTCACACTGCTCTGGTGTGATTTTGGTCCACTCTTCGGTGACTGTAGCGGGTTTCTTGGCCATAACTTTGTCGCCAAGGATTTTCCAGAGGTTCTCTATTGGGTTGAGATCAGGACTCTGGGCAGGCCATGTCATTATTTTAATGTTTTCAGTTTCAAGGAACTGCTTTACCCATTTTGCTGTGACATGGAGCGTTGTCCTGCATGAACACTGTGGGCTGATTGGGTGATGAACACAGGGAAGGAACCATATGTTGTTGAAGGTTCTGATAAACATTTGCATTCACTCTGCCATGTAGCTGTATAAGAGGCCCAACTCCTGCTGCAGAAAACATGCCCCGAACCATGACACTTCCTCCTCCACTTTTCACTGACTTCTTTACACACTTTGGGTTCAGTCTTTCTCCAGTTTGTCACCGAACACAATGTTTCCCATCGGACCCAAATAAATTAAACTTGCTTTCATCACTGAAGTGAACTTTGGACCAGTTCTCCTCTGCCCACACAACATGCTCCTCAGCAAAGCTTAGTCTAGCCTTTTGATTCTTTCTGCTAATGAGAGGTTTGGTCACTGCAGAGTGGGCTTTCAGTCCAAATGCTCTTAAACGTCGAGACACTGTATGACGAGACAGATCCTTACCCTGTTCAGCGCTGAACTGGTGAGCAATTCCAGCTGCAGTGTGGAAACGATTGCCCATTGAGATCCTCCGCAGTATCCTGTCCTCTCTTGTATTTGTCTTCCGTGGACGACCAGCCGCCTTGGGGGACTTGAATGAGTTTGTGATGTAGTGAAGATTCAATATTCTTGAAATCACAGATTTGGAACGACCAACTTGTCTTGCTATGGCTGATAGGGTCATCCCTTTGGCCTTCATCTGGACAACCTGCTGCCGGAGGCTTTCAGTCACTTTAGAACGGCCCACCATCTTGCAGAGTCAGTGAAACTGGAAGTTAGGCTGCCAGTTAAATAGGGGTTGACAGATAATCAAGGAAATTAGCACCAGGTGCCAGATTAACACCAATAACTGGGAGGTATCTGAAAGTGTTCTCTAATTTTGATTAGTGTGTTTTCTGCAAAATAATGGTTTTTGTTGAAATGCCTTAGTTATTTTGTGGAAAAGGTGTTCTGGTAGCATGGTATAGACAGGACAAAAACTCCTTCAACTGTTGAGCAGTGAAGATGACATTATTTCAGAATTGTTCAATTGTTTATAAATTGTTCTCTAATTTTGATCACCAGTGTGTGTGTGTGTGTGTATATATATATATATATATATATATATTGTATATTATATTGTATATTTTGTAAAAAGATTGTTTTCCATTTGAATGTATTATAAAATATAATGTATTAATGTGATGCAATGTTGAATTTTCACTATCATTACTCCAGTCTTCAGTGTCACGTGATGTAAATTCATCCTAATATGCTAATTTGCTTTTCAGTAATTACTGGTGTTCAATTATTAATATAATATTAATATTTATAAAAAAAAAAAAAAAAAAATATATATATATATATATATATATATTATTATTATTTTTTTTTTTTTTACAAATCATTACAAATATGACATATGTGATAGTATATATAAAAAAGTGATAGTTTTTAAATCAGGATTATCTGATGAACATTTATTTGAATTGATATTATTTCTATGCACGTATCACCATCTGTAGGGGAGTATTGGGTCGTTCAACCCACTCTCAATCCCAGCACAAGGGTAGAGAAAACAGAGATTAATTGCATTGTCATTTATAGATAAATGAATATATTTTGGGGTAAAATTATGCCTCGAGAAAGGTAACAGCATTGTCATTTTTACTATTTTGACAGCTATTATGAATGTCTGTAATTTTCAATATTGTGTTTATAATGATAATCCATATTTTGTTTCAAATTTCCTAAATAAGCCTCTAATGACTAACTAATATGGCAATGTGAATGAACACATTATCAGAAATGAACAATTAATTAATCTTCATGTCTTAAGGCACAACAGTGCAAAATTAGTTTCGAAACGCTGCGACGACTTCAGAGAGAAGACTCAGCCGCAAACAGGCAAAGTTCATGATCCGTAAGTCATGATTAAAAGCGTTTTTGTTAAATACTAATGACATTTTCACAGTTTCTGCCACTGTGTAAATCATCTTTTCTGTCTGTGCATTAATTTATAGAATTGCAGAAACATTAAACGTTCCCAGTGATCACACATTCGGAGTCTTGATGAAACCTGACAGCTTTGGTAATTTAAATCGTCTGTCACATTCTGAGTTTGATATGTCAGAAATAAATTAGCAGCCAGTATTGTGAGGAATTTATGGTTTGTTCTTGCTTAGTGTGAAAAACACTGTTGGGAAATTTCAACTTGGACAGTCCTATAATCAGCCTTAAACAAAACTCAAAAACATTCATTGTATTTTAAATCAAGAAAATGAAGCCTATTTTAATGATAATTAAGCACATTTTTTTTTGGTATGTTCTTGACTGGTTTTGAGAGTGTCTTCCTGTACCTCCTCAGGTGCTGGTGACTTGCTGCATCAAACTCCACCTGGCGAGTACCTGAAAGGCAAAGACAGACAGCGAGCGCTGGTCAGCGCTGTTCACCAGCATCTCAAGAAGTCCAACTACCAGAACTTCAGCTCGTTACTAGAAGCATTCAAATACTACGACAAGGTCAGAGGCTGTTGCATTATATTTTTTGAAACTACTGAGCTTTGTCATAAAACTAAGCATTTTAATATCATCTTATGAAGACATTATTTTTAGTATTATTGAGAGATGTATAATGACAGCTGATATTTATACCAAGTACAGTTGAGGTCAAAAGTTTACATACGCCTTGCAGAATCTGCAAAATGTTAATTATTTTACCAAAATAAGAGGAACCATACAAAATGCATGTTATTTTTTATTTAGCACTGACCTGAATGACCCTGTTCAAAAGTTGACATGCGCTTGATTTTTAATACTATTGTTACCTGAATTGTTACCTGAATGAGCCACAGCTTTTTTTTTGTTTGTTTAGTTTTGTTCATGAGTCCCTTTCCAACAATGACTGTATGATTTTGAGATTCATCTTTTTACACTGAGGACAGCTGAGGGACTTGTATGCAACTATTACAGAAGGTTCAAAAGTTCACTGATGCTTCAGAAAGGAAAACAATGCATTAAGAGCCAAAGTGGAAACTTTTAGAATTTAAAGATCAGGGTAAATTTAACTTCTGTATTCTGGAAAACATGTAAGTATCTTCTGTAGCGTCTGAAGGGCAGCACTAAATGAGGAAAAAATAAATAAATATATATTGATAATGGCAAAATGTACACATCTTCATTCTGTTCAAAAGTTTACCCTTTATCTTTTTTTTTTTTCTTCTGAAACATTAGTGAGCATTTAAACCTTGTGTAATAGATGCATATGAGTCCCTCAGTTATCCTCAGTGTGAAAAGATGGATTTCAAAACCATACAGTCATTTTGGGATAGGATTCAAGTACACAAAAATGCTGAAAAACCAAATAAATTGTGAGACCTGAAGGATTTTTCTGAAAAACAGCAAGTAGTTTTAACTGTTAAACAAATAATAATAATAATAAAAAAAAACACAGCTGTGGATCATTTAGGTAACAACACAGCATTAAGAATCAAGTATATGTAAACTTTTGAACAGGGTCATTATTATAAATCAAACTATTATTTTCTCTTGTGGACTATATGTAAACATCTTTATGTGAAATATCTTATTCAGGTCAATACTAAATAAAAAAAAAATAACATGCATTATGTATGATGCTCATATTAAGGTTAAAATAATTAACATTTTGCAGCTTCAACTGTAGTCTGCTGTACTGTTATAAAGATCTCATTGATTTACATTACAAGCAGAATTTCACTATGGTTAGCCATTCATTTAAAGAGAAAAGTATTCTTAAAAAGCATTTTCTTTATTATCAATTCCACAATTGATTGATTTTCATTTTGCAAGCCAGGTTTGCTGATTACCCGTTGCAACTGTCTGTCTCATGTTGCAGAAGGGTCAAGGGAAAATCGATAAGGAGGATCTGAAGAAGGTTTGCCACCAGTTTAACATGATTGTCAGTGAACCGGTGCTTGATGATCTCATGGATTACTGTGATGTCAATAAAGACGGACTGATCGACTTCATGGAGTTTTCCAATTTTCTCAATTGGAAAGACAAAATGCCAATCACCAGGGTGGAGCAGAAAATTCTCACAGGAGGTGTATTTATTTGCATTTGCTCACTGCTTGTAAAGTGCAAAAATGTTGCCGCTTTTTTTTTCCTTTCAAATACTGTTCTACTTTAGATCAAAGTTTGTAATGTTGTTAAACTGTAGAATAAGTATGTGTCTCATGGTAATTTATCTCTTGTATCTTGTAGAGCGCATGGCTTGGACAGCCCCGGCCAACATGCAGCGCACACACCTCCAGGAATCCAGTGCTGTGAAGCCTTTGCTTAGACCTGAAGATCTGGAACCGGTTGAGGTGGGATTTACCAGAAAGACTCCAAAAACCCTGTCCAGGCCCAGAACAGTGCAAAACAACTTCTTTACCTCATCTTCTGTCGTCAATGCTGTTGTGGGTGGACCTTCCTCTGCTGGTGAGTCAAAACCAAAAACCCTCTGCATCTCTTTAAACTGCCCAAATATTCAAACTACTCATAACTTCCATTTTTAAGGTGTTAATTAACCTTTTAAAGCCTACTGTATCATACTTAAAATTTCTAAAGCCTCTGAGTGATCAAAATGCTCAAATCTTTGCTGATAAACCTGTTACACACAATCAAAAGGTAAATCTTTACTGATATTTATTAAACATAAGAATTACTTTTAATTTTCAAGATGAACATGTACTGGACTGAAGCAACTTTTTTTTTTCTTACTTGATTAAATTCTTTTTTCAAATATGATCAATCATGCATTTGAGGCATGTTTGTTCATCTATCATTCATGATTGTATTGCATTGCGTTATATGTTTTGCCCATCAGCAAAAACCACAGAGCTTTGATTTTAAATCTGAGCATTTAAATATTGTATTTACTAAGGCATATTATTGGAAATATAGAGTGACAACTGATATTTATATGCATTTTAAGTAAGCAGTCTGCTATATGTTATAAAGATCTTATTGAATTACATTACAAACATCATAATTTTATCTTACATTTTGGTCATAAATATCAGCACTTGCACCAAATTGCATTTTTTTTTTTTTACTTCATATTCTCCCTATATTGTACTATATGAGCCATAAAAGCCTGATGTATGACATATGATGCACATATACTTTTGTCTAAATGTTCAACAAACTATTTAATTTAAAAAAATGTAATCTTCTTACTTTTATTTCACATGTGTCCCTGGACCACAAAACCAGTCATAAGGGACATTTTCTTCAAACTTAATAAATAAGCTTTTGGAAATAAGCTTTCCATTGATGTACGGTTTGGGTTTGTAGGACAATATTTGGCCGAGATACAACTATTTGAAAATCTGGAATCTGAGGGTGCAAAAAAAAATCACCTTTAAAGTTGTCCAAATAAAGTTCTTAGAAATGCATATTACTAATGGAAAATTAAGCTTTGATATATTTATAGTAAGAAGTTTACAAAATATCTTCATGGAACATGATCTTTACTTAATATCCTAATGATTTTTGCCATAAAAGAAAAATGGGTAATTTTGACCCATACAGTGTATTTTTGGCTGTTGCTACAAATATACCTGTGCTACTTAAGAAGGTTTTGTGGTCCAGGGTCACATATGTCAGGCTTTACGGGGTTAAAATTGCATAGCTAGAAAAGTAAAGTTAATGTACTATTGTACAAGTTTCTTTTGATTGCTTCCCATTAATGCTGTAGATGATCGCACATACGGAGTACCAACAGTACGGGCCGATCTACCTGCTCCTCGTATCATACGTGTCAGTGACAGGACAAACTACGGAGATGAAGGAACAGCACATGATCTCCTGAACCCCCCTCTGCATTCCCTCTACGGAGTCCGTGAAGCAGAGTTTTTTAGGCCTCGCACTAAACATGATGTGAGTTCCAAATGTCATGTTGCATTATGATCTAAAGGCTGTCCAAACAATTATTACAAATGGACTAAAGATATATTTTATGTCACTCCTAGATTGCACAGATATTTCATAAAGTCGGTCTAAACATTGCTGAGAAGACATTTGAGGAGGCCTGGAATTTGGCGTCCATGAGACATCCTGCTGGTGACGTATGTGTGGAAAGCTTTCGAAGTGTTCTCCATGAACTAAAGGCAAATTAAACCTGAAGTATTTTAATTATCCTTAAAGAGGGATTTATTTACTTATAATGCACTATTAAATAAAGACTTGCATTAAAAAGTGTGTTCCTTAACTTGCGAGCAATGCTTGGTGACACCCAGTGTTATTTCACTTTCAGAAAAAAAAAGTACAGATGTACAGATGTACTCACCCCCTTGTCATCCAAGATGTTCATGTCTTTCTGTCTTCAGTAGTACTTCTATTGTGCCCCCGAGTTTAAACTTCCAAAATGCATAACTTAATTTAAATGCAGCTTCAAGGGGCTCTAAACAATCCCAGCCGAGGAAGAAGGGTCTTATCTAGCAAAATGATTGATTATTTTTGAAAAAAATTGACAGTTTATTAGGGCTGCACGATTAATCGAAGGCGATTGTCATGCGCATGTTGTCAGTGAAGCCGGTTGTGTAATCAGCAGTAAATCTCCAGCACCTGTGTTCAGGTAGAGCGGCATGTACTACACAGAGCAGTACTCCACAGGAAAGATACGCTGAATCGCATTCATTATCGCAAACGATTTAATCGGGCGATTATGAAATCGAAAGAAATCGTTTGCGATAATGACAGCTGTTTGCATAGCTTCTCAGTGAACTACGGCTCTGTGTAGACATGCTGCTACACCTGAAAGCATGTGAAAATATCACATTTAATAACGTATTAACTCCAAACTCACTTCATATTATAATATTTATATTAGTCGAGTGTTTGAAATAAATCTTTCTGTGAGGTAGTATAGCTATTTACACAGAATAAAGCACGAATAGTATTCTAAGCAGTGATAAAGGCATTGCATTATGAGGAAAATTATAATGAGAAGAAGTCAGATAAACCATATATTGTTGTAGTCGTGGGTTTATTACTCACGTTGAATCAATGACAGCAGTTAAATCTTGTCAGCTGCAGCGATAGCAAAGATGCGTTTCTATTTCTCTTCTTCTGGCGTATTTTGAGTTTCCGTGTGAGAACGAGAGCGCCCTCTGGCCTTCGGATGAAGATTTACTAAACACAGAACAGTGCTTTTCTAAAAGATACGCATGACAATCGCAGCTTTCGATTAATCCCGATTGCGATTTCACTTTGATTAATCGTGCAGCCCTACAATTTATATACTTTTTAACCTCAAATGCTCGTCTTTGTCTTGTCTCTGTGATGCGCATGTGTAGTCTGTGTGATCCGAGTCAATACAGTTAGGGTAAGTCGAAAAACTCCCATCTCGCTTTCTTTCCCAACCTCAAATCACTTGCATCACTGCAGAAGTACCAACCCAGTGTTTACAAAGTAAACATACAAAGAAGATCGAATGCCCTTTACAAAAAAAGGAAAAACACCCTTGTACGACAATTTTGAAGTTGAAGATGAAAACGAGATGGGAGTTTTTTGACATACCCTAACTGTATTGAACCAGATCACACAGACTATGCATGCGCATTGCAGAGATGCGACAAGACGAGCATTTAAAGTTAAAAAGTATAAATTGTCAATTTAGTTAAGACTCTTCTTCATCAGCTGGGATTGTTTAGAGCCCCTTGAAGCTGCATTTAAACTGCATTTTGAAATTTCAAACTCTGGGGGAACTATAGAAGTCCATTATATGGAGAGAAATCCTGAAATGTTTTTCTCAAAAAACTATTTCTTCACAACTATAGACAGAAAGACATGAACATCTTGGATGACAAGGGGATAAGTACATTATCTGTACATTTTTGTTTGGAAACTAATCCTTTAATAATTGTATTAGTAATTAACAATTTATTACTTATTAATTAGTGAAAAAAATTATGGTTTTAGCTAACTATAAATACCCTGGTAACTTCATAATTCAAAGTTTGCCCAAACATTACAAGTAAAAAGTCAGGTAAAGCTCAAGGTGCCTTTCAAGGGATTATTTCGGTAATATGATAAATGCAGAATCTGCCTTCGGAAAGATTTGTTTCATTTGAGCAATTATCAGCATGGACACACTAAACTAATAATCATTACTTCACCGTTGTTTAATTGGAAGTGGGTTCAGACCCTTATGATTTCTGCAACTGCAGTATTTTATTAGTTCAGATCCATTATTGGGTCAGCGGTAATTTCGGCCATGTTATTTGTTTAATTTAGTCTCTTGTCAAATGAAGCAAAGTGCTGCAACGGGCCTGACTGCAATAAGAAGTGCCCTCAATGTAGCGTAATAATAGGCCAGCTTAGTAATGAATTTTTGCCTCCCAGGGTAATATTATTGAGTTTACTTAGAGGACGTATGCTGCATTTAGAGTTTGAGAGAGATGGAGATTGCTGTCAATTACCGTTTTCTCCCAAAGGACCCTATCACACACTGATGTTAAGTGGGAGTCAATGTGTGTGTGCTGTACCTTATACGTCTTGGGCAATGTTATGTTACGAATATTAATGGTTATTTGCCACCAGGATATTAGTATACACCCATTTCTTGCTGGTTATCATGTAAATTATCTCTTGGACTAGTAAATCTCAATCTGTTTTTTTTTGTGATGCATTGAACATGAACCTGCTCCTTTTCACACATTTTCTATAGTTAAAAGTCCTAATAAAGTCACACATTTTACCATCTTGACTCTCCTGTACAGTTACAGAAGTAAAATGGGGTTTGAGCTTTGAGGGTTTGATTTTGTGTTGACTCTAAATGCACAAATTCATCTGCCTAATTTGGCAACATCAGAAATATGAGTTAATGTTTAGTAAATTAAACAGATTAATAATAACAGCAGAGTCCCTAATCCATGATAAAAGCCTAGAGGAGTGCAAAATAGCTTTGTAAAGCACATTAATGCTTTTATTTTCTTTTGTTCAGTTCACTTGTAGTTGAAGCCAGCGTGATTAATTGCCTAATATGGTATTAACATATTTATTTCAATTGAAACAGGAGGTATGATATCCACTGTTAATCATATTATGACTTGTTTGCACACATGTGACAAAACACCCACGCAAGTTGAACAGAACAATCCATTACTGCCTGCAAAAATTATAATAATCCCACAGCCATATTTCTAAATGATTTAATGAATTTCAGTCAATGATAATTCGATGACTCCCTGTAAAGCCATGAATGCATAAACAATGACATGCCATAAAAGAGTTTTCCACAGAAATAGGATGACATCCACGCATGGGTGAGAACATCTTCCTGTCAGTTTAACAAAGGATTTATTTTAATATCTAAATTGGGTGATAATTGGTCTCAACAACCATCTGTGGTTCTCTACGATCTGAACGTATCAAATATCATAATTAATTGTGGTTGTTTATCTTGTCGGAAATGCTAGAATATCATTTGTCGCCTGCTTGATCTGAAAAAAGTTTTGTTGAGATATCAGTTTAATTTCGGTCTCTGCTTAATCTCCGCTTAATGGAAATGCACTAGACCAAGATTTGACAGTTTTTGAAACTCAAATGTAATGCTCTGTAATGCACTTTGGCCCTAATTAATCACATAACCCAAGGACATTTTTTGAAAATATACTAAAGTCAGCACTATCAGCTTAGATGTTTTGTAAACTCCAAGTGAATGAAGCCCATTTTAAGATATTTTGAGTTGTTGTGAGAGATGTTTTATGACAAAAAGGCACATTTAAAGCCATCTCATTCCCACTTTATTTTACACTGATTTTTAATAAAAAAGAATAATCATTGCACCCAGACAGATTTTTCTCATTGCATTACAGTAATGAGAATTAGATGTTGTCCGCATTATAGACAATTTAGTTGTGAAATGTGCTTATTTGTTAAGAAAATGCAGAAAATCTTAATGGTTCGGAAAACTGGCTTCATTATCTTTATGCAATACATTTACAATGTCATTATAATTTCAGTCAAACTGAACTTTGACTAATAACTTTTTTTTTATAAACGAGCAACAAAAACAACTTAAAAATGTCAAGGCAAGGGTTGTTTTATTGAATTATCTAATGCTTTCTTGACCCATCTCAGCTCTGTTACATGTGGAGAAACATAGATGTAATTCCAGTATAAATGAGGTCAAAGAATCACTTCCGTTCCAGGTGATCTGATCACAAGTGGTCCATGCCACAGTACATACAGTATAGAATGGGGTCCAAAACATGTGATCACATCACTTAAATCACATTTGTAGTTAGAATGTGTGAATTACATTTGTACTGTAGCAACACTGAAGCACCTACTCGCCTGTCAAACAACCCTTTGAGACCCTCCCTTTGAAATCCAGTAAAAGAGACTCATTTGAGACGAGTTACTAACAGCTTTAAACGATGATGTGTCTGATAAAAAGTGAATTGTGAGGGGTCTTTTGTGTTTTCACTCCAGTTGTTTCCAGTGCCATATCCGGGTCACAGTCCACTCTGGATCAGCTCCAGCAGTCAACTCTCGATAAAATCTTCAAAAAACACATAATTATAAGTTGTTATTAGTTCATTAGAGACCACAAATGGCTTAAATGCACTTTTGTTTCCGGGACACAAAAGCTTTCACAAATCCCGCATTTCTGAGAAAAAAAGGTCACCGTTCCGAGTTCACATTCACAATTCAGACTCAAATTTGGTAAAGAATCTTTTAAGACCATTGGTCTCAAACTCAATTCCTGGAGGGCCACAGCTCTGCACAGTTTAGTTCCAACCCTAATCAAACACACCTGATCCAGGTACTCAAGCTCTTCAGGGTAACTAGAAACTTCCAAGCAGGTGTGAGTTGGAGTTGGTTGGAGCTAAACTGTGCAGAGCTGCGGCCCTCCAGGTTAAATCATCATGTGCGCCCACAGCTAAATCATCCATCCATTCATTTTACAACGTGTTTGTCCACGGCACAATACAGCATACAACACGGGTACAAATTCATTGTAAATTGATTATTAAATAGTTTGACTAGGGTTTATACATAATTTCCATGAGAGAGTTCGAGATAAATCTTTAATCTTACTACTGGAACTGCCATTTCAAATAATAATTAAATGGCAAGCAAACTATGCAAAAGCGGCAGGCCTTCCGGTGCACTCAGTGTCCGAATTCACTAACTCACTCCTTCAAGTGAACTGTATGAGTGGACTAATGTAGGGAATAGTGAATGAGGGTATAGGGGGTGATTTCGGATACAGCCTGGGTCCCCAGGAGTAGGGTTGAAGACCTATGATTTAGACCAGGGGTGCCCTACCCTGTTCCTGGAGATCTACCTTCCTGTAAAGTTCAGCAAACGGCTTACACCAGCTAATTAGGACCTGAAGGAGCACTTGATAATTACAGACAGGTGTGTTTGATCAGGGTTGGAACTGAACTTTCCAGGAATAGGGTTGGGCACCTCTGATTTAGAACATTTTGTGAACCTGTCTGACTGATTCCCTTAAAAGAATCAGCTCTCAAATGATTCACTATGGTTTGTGGCCAAATTTTGTGCTGCATAAGCAGTATCTAGTTGAAGAAATAGGTTTTAAAAAAAAGGCAGAATTGCAAAATGTAAACTCAGAATTCAGAGAAAAAAAGTCAAAATTGAGAGATAAATACTAAGAATTTAACATCTTGCAATTCTAACTTTGTCAAAATTCTGAGTTAACATTCACAATTCAGACTCAAAGAGATTCACTTAAAGGATTCACAGTGGCTTGTGTCCTAATTTTATGCTGCATGAACAATATCTAGTTAAAGAAATATGTAAAAAAAAAAAAAATAATAATAATAATAAAAAAAGTCCAAATTGAGAGATAGTTTTTGAGAAATACTCAAAATTGCAAAAAGAGTGAATATCTTGCAATTCATTGCAAATCTTGCAAGTCTTTTTTCACATTCACAATTCAGACTCAAAAAGATTCAAATTCAGACTTAGATTTCAGAATCATTCAGGCCTTTTTGTGAACTGGTTTGACTGATTCACTTGACAAGAATTGACTCTCAAATGATTCACTATGGCTTGTGGCTTAATTTTATGCTGCACAAGCAATATCTAGTTAAAGAAATATATTAAAAAAGGCAGAATTGCAAGATATAAACTCAGAATATAGAGAAAAAAAGTCAAAATTGAGAGAGAAATACTCAGAATTGCAAAAAAGGGTTCATATCTTGCAATTCTGACTTTTGTCAGAATTTTGAGTTCACAATTCAGACTCAGATTTGGTAGAGTATCATTCAGACCGTTTTGTGAACTGGTTTGACTGATTCACTTAAATAAATTGACTCAAATGATTCACAATGGCTTGTGGCCTAATTTTATGCTTCATAAGCAATATTTATTTAAAGAAATATGTTAAAGCAGAGCATAATTAAGTAATATACATTACTTTTTTGCCGTAAATAATCACAACAAACTACAGCAACTGGATATTTAATTTAATTATTTGACGAGTTACTTATTGCGAGACATTGTTGCATTGCACCTGATGAGAATGCATAGGGCAAAAAGTAAGATTTATAATAATGACATTTATTCATAACTCATATTGCAATGCAATGAAAAAATGTGAAATTTCAGACATCATACATAAAACAATGAAAAAACTCAAAGGGTGTCAGAACTCAAATCACACAATGGAAAAAAGACTGAGGTGTGGAAAAAAAAAAAAAAAAAGTGTCACATCAGACCCACACTAGGGTGATCTGAAGTACGACACTTTCACAAAGTTAACTTAGAGACGGCACTCTAGCTGAGCGACAGCCGAGTAAAACGTGCTAATGTGACAGATGGAAAGATGTTTTGAAACACGAGAGAAGGAGAGGAGTATGCAAACAGCTGAGAGCGAACCTATTAGCATCTATATATCCATCAAAGCACTGCGGAAAACAAATGTCTGTCATAAGGGAGAAATCCATTAAGTACATTTAAGATCATTTGAAGCTGTGCTGGCATTCATCAGTCAGACTTATGGCTGTGTGCAGTTTACGTCGACGCTCACCAAAATCTGTGTCTATGGGGAGGAGAATTTGTCACGCGAGGTGCTTTCACGGAGACAGTTTACAAGTGCGATGAAATGAAGAGCGTTTGACTTCTAATTATGTTGTGAGTGTGACTCTTTCAAAGAGTCGTATATGAAATTTACTCCAGAGTGCCAAACATGCAGCCTCTATATGTGCGTTTGGACTGAAAACTATGGCTGGTGTAGCAATTAAGTCACATAAGCGGTGCATAACATGAAGAAATGTAAAGAGAAAATCATAACACTGAAATGTACATAAGATGAATGTCACAAAATATGTCTATTTCACATTTTACCTACAAGTCAGAAAAAATGAGAAAGAAAGAATAAAGAATATGATGCCTATTTATAGGACCATTTTTTTAATACACACTGTCGCTCAAAAGTTTGGGATCAGTAAGACTTGTTTTTTAAATGAGTCTCTTATGCTCATTAAGGCTGCATTTTTTTAAATCAAAAATACAGTAAAATGATACTTTGATCAATAAAAGGTAAACAAAAACTGCATTTATTTGAAATAGAAGTGATAGCAAAGACTTATATTGTTAGAAAAGATTTATATTTCGAATAAATGCTGTTCTTTGAAACTTTTTTATATATATATATATATATATATATATATCAAGGAATCCTGAAAAAAGCATCACAGGTTCCAAAAAAATATTTGGTAGCACAAATGTTGCCAACATAGATGATCCTAATAATAAATCCAGATATTAGAATGATTTCTGAAGGATCATGTGACACTAAAGCCCGGAGTAATGGCTGATGAAAATTCAGATTTGCATCACAGGAGAAAAAAAAAAGATTTTAATGTATATTAAAATATAAACTATTATATGGTAATAACATTTTGCAATATTATTGGGTTTTTTTTTTTGTATTTTTTATCAAATAAATGCGGTCTTGATGAGTCAAAGAAACATCTTTAAAAAAACATTACATGTCATTGAAACATTGAAATGTAAAAAATATTTTATGTAATTTAAATAGATTTTTATTTTATTTCTAGATTTTTTGGGGGGTTGTTTTTGATATCTAACTTTAGATTCTGTCACATCACATTTTGAGGAACATCTTCAGTTAAGTCCATCTAAAAGATTTTAGGTTTTTATTGTTTGTTTTTTTTCATTTTAAATTAGTACATGAATCTATATGAACAATAGAAATGTAGCCCTTGCAAGTACTGGAAATAAAAAAGTTTTTAATTTTTATATTTTGTCAATCAATCCATCTAAAGCCATTTATATTTTTTGTTTTGTGTATTTTTTTTTTGTGTGTGTTTTTGATTTCAATTTAGTAAATTAAATAAAATTGAGAAATAATATTGGCTACTAGTTTTTATTTTCATAGTTTTATAGTATATTTTTATTTTAATTTTTTAATAGTTATGTTTTGTCATTTTTATAGTTTTAATGTCTATAGTTTTTTTTTATTAATTTCTATTTTATTTATTTACTACATTAAAATAAATGAAAATGAGTTGACTATGCAAGTAGCTGATTGTGTATTTTCAATTTTAGTTACAGTTTTAGTCATTTTGTTGTTTTTGTGTCTTTTTTTTGTAATTTTAGTACATTATGCAAAATTAGAAACTAACTCAACTTGAATATAATAATAATAATAATAATAATAATATTTTATTATTTTATTTTAGCTTTATTATTTTGTTATTTTATTACATTAAGCAAAATGAAAAACTAACTCAGTGAAAAAAAAAGAAATGTTGCACTGACAGTTAGCTGAAGAAAAAAAAAATGTTTTAATGTTTTTTAAATGTAGTTAAAGTTTTAGTAATTTTATTTATTATTATTTATTATTATCTGTCTGTCTGTCTATATAAATGGCTTTAGATGTATTTTGTCATTGCACACTTACTCATACACAGCTGTGATGATCTTCTTTTGAGGATCATCTTCATCAGTTAAATCCATCTTAAAGATACTGGTGCTCTCGGGGTCCTCTGGTACGTCTGCGCTGGACAGATACCAAAGTCTCATTGTGATGTAAAGACACTTTCTGCCTAGGAGAACAAAAGACATTCAGTTCACTTCTCATCATCAAGATCCGCCACATTGATCTAATGTTTGGCTTACTGGAACATTCCTTCTTCCTCTCAATTTATGTTAATATTCTAGAAAATCATATACTGTGTACTCAGTATCACTTTTTGTAATATCTCTTTAAGAAAAGCCAATTCTTAATGACATCCACCTTCAGGAAGTGACATCACTTTGGAGGGAAAACAACAGCACAAACAGCAGTGAGTATCATCAATTGATTGTTTATTTAAACATTACATTATAAAAATAATAATATACAAAATAGTAGCAAAAATAAAATAAAAATGTCAACTTGAAATTCTCAAGCTAGCTTTATGGCTTTATATTTCCATGCTTTTAGGTTTTATCCTGTTCATTTCTTGCCATTGTATTGATAAAATTATGTTTAATCTTCAAAGTGTCTAATTTAACCACATATAATGTTTCTTAAACTCTGAAATCACTTACAGTTACAACACAAGCATATGCAGAATTTTTATGCAGAACAGTTTTGTATAACAGAAATGAACACAGACACATCCTCAGGCAGCAGAAATATAATGTCATCAAGGGAAATCGCAAGATGTCTTTGCTGGGCCTCTGACAGAGTTTTACATTGCTTTCTGACACTGTCAACAGCCTATAAACAGAAACAAATGTTTTACAGACCTTATATGACTTAAATTGTTTGCCAAACCAGTCATTTATTGTAATGAACTAACCTCTTTTGACATCACACTCCTCAACTCATCAAAGTTGCCTTTGGAGAGCATAGTAGACACATGGACCGCTGCCTGTGGAGAGACATGTCAGTCATAATCACAGTGCTTTATTAGCGATAAACAGATATATGTGCCAAGCTGCATTTGGCCATTTAAAGATTATCATATAGATTTCTCTTTTTAAACTTTATTATATTAAGTAATCAGCATGTAAAATAAGCATTCTTTTTGTTTTCTGAAAAGCTTTTGCTGTAAAATCTCATTTGATGCAATTAAATTGCACTTGTTGAGCCACCCACTCTATCAAAAGACCAGTGGAATTTCAGTTTCCGTGTATATATATTTCATTTTAGTACATTAAAGTACGTTAAATAAAATTGAGAAATATTATTGGCTACAATTTTTTTATTTTGATAGTTTTATAGTATATTTCTATTTACATTTTTTTGTTTTGTCATTTTTATATTTTTCAATTAATTTCTATTTGAGTTATTTTAGTACATTAAAATAAATGAAAATGAGTTGACTATGCAAGTAGCTGATTTTTGTGTATTTTCTGTTTTGTTTTAGTCTTTTTTTTTCATTTTTGATGTTAGTTATTTTAGTATGTATATGTGAGTGTGTGTGTGTGTGTGTATACATACATTTATACATTATATATATATATATATATATATATATAGTTGTAATAATTTTAGTACATTAAGGAAAATTAAAAACTAGCTTAATGGAAGAAAAAAAATGTTGCACTGGCAATTAGCTGAAGAAAAAAATATATTTTAAGTTTCTATTTTAAATTTAGTTATTTTTATAATTTTAGTACATTAAGCAAAATGAGAAATGTTGCCTTGATTAGCTGAAATAAAAGAAGTTTAGTAATAAAAACGTTAACTGAACTGAAAAAAAAAAAACTAAAATATATTTTATTTTATTTGTTGCTGTATATTAACAATAACTTATAATATCTATAAATGGCTTACGATTGTGAGGAGTTTCCCATTAATGAGACTCTTTTGCCCCCGTATCATCATACCAACCTGTTTCACACCATTGTCAAACTCCACACTGAACTTCAAGCCAAAATACAGTTCAGTTAAAAACAAGATGAACCTATTCCTGATCCACGTGACTGGATCCGGGATCCCCACCACTGTAATGCCAGGGTGCTCAGTGTCCTTAGTGTCTCTGTCTGCATCTTTACTATATTGTCTGCACTGCTGGCCACCAGACAGTCTGCGCAGGTGATGCCATGCGCGCTCTGGAGAGGTCGCGCAGCTGGCATGAGGGCGCCCCCGCTGATGCCACCACGGTTGGCAGTGGGCATCTTGTTTAATTGACAGAATATTCTTCCTCTTCCATGGACAGGCCAAGAAAGCGAGTTCGCGACGTGCAGCCAAACACGTGAATCGCTGCATCACAAACGCGCATTTCTATTGCAATTACGCAATGCCGACTTGGTCACTGTAAAACTCCGAAATGACAGGAGTAGCGTCCTCAGTGTCGCTTCCGGCACCCTTATGAAACGAACCCATGCTATACCCATAATGCTTTTGGCTTTATCGTCACTTGTGTCGCTTCTCCAGTAGATGGAGGCAAAGACCCGTGTTTCCCATGCGCGCTCCCGCGCCACCCATGACGCACAGACGCTGGATGGCATGATGATGCTGATGGATGGCCTTGCAATGTAAGTAGCAATTATTATGAGAAGTTATAAATCTGCAGTGGTAGTTTTAGTTTAATGCGAATAGTGTTGGCCAGAATGTCTTTTTTGTTCAAATAAATCGTCTCAGTTTGACAATATAAAGTTTATAAAGTTATTTGGACACTAAAATCGCACTTAAAATGTCTGAATGTCGTTGCATTAGATCAAATCTGTGTATTTGCTTTCAAGTGTTGAGTGATGCGTTTTCTTCACTACATTTTATGCATGTGTTGTGCTCAGTGTTCTGGCGATTTTTAGCGCATATATGTGACCACAAAACCAGTCCAGAGTATTTGTAGCAATAGCCAAAAATTGTTGTGTTTTTTTCTTTTATGCCAAAATCATAAGGATATTAAGTAAAGATCATGTTTCACTATTTTGTAAATATCCTTCCGTAAATATCAAAACGTAATTTTTGATTAGTAATGTGCATTTCTAAGAACTTCATTTGGTTAACTTTAAAGGCGATTTTCTCAATATTTCGATTTTTTTTTCCAACTTCAGCTTCCAGATTTTCAAATAGTTGTATCTTGGACATATATTGCCTTATCCTAACAAACCATAGATCAATGGAAAGCTTTTTATTCAGCTTAAAGATGGTGTATAAATCTCAATTTCGAAAAATTGACCCTTATGACTGGTTTTGTGGTTCAGGATCACATATGAAGTTTCAGAAAATGTAGAAGTACTTTTTTCTTTATTCTGAACAGTATTAGAGACACCAGAGCTAGTTGTCACACAGTGATTATTTATGTTAAGTCATTTTATAAACGGGCACAAGTTTCTGTCATATTTTGTATGATGGACCCACAAAAACAATACATTTAAATGCTAAACATTTCCACCGTCAGTGCCGTGGGTAAATGTACACAAGCTGATGGGGCATGTTGTCACAATGGAACCTGCAATTAAACAGCCTATTATAGGCTTTTAGCCACATTTAAACAGGTAAACAGTTATTAAACATAAAATCCAAGCCATTGGCAACAAATATTCCAATTTTTAAAAAGCATAAATGTCTAATAAACTATGCTTTCACGGGAAGAGAACAAAGTACAGTCTAGTGTGCTTTTCACAGAAATATGATGAGACTGGAATTTGAATTTGATTGACATTTGAAACATCTTGTATATTTGGACTTTTGACTGCATGAATATGAGCACGTATGTGCTATATAATACGATCCAATGAAAGAACTATTGAATAAAGAGAGATCTGAGCAGGTTAGGCAAGTGTTGCTGTTGAATCATCTAATGCAAATGAGTGACACAGGTGGGCAAGCCGCGTTAAAGCGCGCCCCCCTCTCCGAAGCTAGCGGCATCACCCAAACACACCTCACAGGTGCACAACATCATTGTTTCAGAAGCTTAAATGTGATCAGCAGAGCAAAACATCATTAAATTCCTGCTGTTTCCGCTGATTACAGGTCATAAGCTTTTGTATTTGCCTGCTATCTGTGTTTTCTTTTGAAAATGATGATTATTCATTCAGGGTTGAGGCATAAAAACCAAGACTACAGACACCTGCACGATTTACCCGCCCCTCTAAATTCTGTGACTATTTTTATTGATAAATAATTGCTATTGCAGCTCATCATTATTGAATTTGCGCTCAGATATGGAAACCTTTCTAAGATGTATTATAGTAATTATCTCTGTCAGTCTGAAATGCTTTTACATCTGTGGCTTGAATGAACAGAATAATAAAAATCTTGCAGCAGTTCCGATTTCAATTAATTACTTCGCCAGAGTGATTACAAACTTTAGGTCGTGATTTTATAGCGGAAAGAAACTCGGATAACAGAGTGCCTCCAATGATAAATAGCAAGGAAGAAAAAGTTTTATTCGCTTGTAACCTTTGCATGCTTTTTTTGTACGTTGGACTTATATTTGAAAAAGGCAAATAGCAGTTTCTGCTGTGACACTGTCAACATCAGCAAAAGCATTTTTATATATCAAACCTGGCTTATATTATTTTGTACCTAAAAATGTAAGAGACATATCTAGGAAAATGTTACAGTGTGTTATGAGTGACACACTGTAAGTTTACTTTGACGCTGGATAATGAGAGAATCAGTGCAAATGCCAAAGTAATAGTTTCTGATTTTTTCCCCCCAACGGATTATTTTTTTCTTGTTTTTGTATCTATGCATAAATTAAAAAATCTGCTGAAATTTATTATTCATCTGAGATGTGATTAATATGCAAAATTATGCAAATTAAGATGCAATTAGGCTCCAATTCTCTAGTGGAATTTTCCATTATAATTTAATACAAAGTAACAGAGTAATTGGTGTCACGTGTAATTACGGTTACTCAAGTGTACTTTCAGGCATGCAAATGATGCGCTATATGTTGGTTATCCGATGCAAATGTGATGCTTTAACAAGTTGGGAACGCCAAATGTGTGACACAAACGTGTGGAGCAAAAATATTGCATTTACCTAGTGTTTAATGTCTAATGTCTGTGGTGCACTTTTAATGTAGATGCCTAGCCGGTACGAAATACTTCTGGAAAGTTGAGTACATGTCCTGCTAAACTATTTTAAACAGCAAATGCATGCAGCTTTTATGGTCTTGAATTTAGATGCCCACAGCATCTAGACATTCATCTAAATTTAAGTACTAATATTCAATTTATAAGTGTCAGATTTGCACGCAGGTTCAAGTGACAAAGCCGGGATCATTTCGAAACTTTCCAGGGCGATTAACACAGACAGGGCTTCTCGAGTGCCTTCGAGATCAGCTCCTTCTTGGGAGGTAAATTGATTTTGAATTGTTACATGGCTGGTTACATGACTTGCTTGACATCTAGCCCAATGACATTATAACACAGATGCTCGCTTCATTGAGCTATGCCTTTCTTTTCTCCCTGTACATCCTCTCTCCCTCTCCTCTTCCCGATCGGCGCTCGGAACAAAGACGCGGGCTCCCCGCGCCCTCCCTCCGCCGCGCCGCCTCCGCTCCGTCCCCCTGCCCGCACAACTCTCTCAAAGAACATAATCCCTCAACAAAAATCGACGCACAAAGGAAACTTGAGCTCAATCCTATAACGCACAGCCGTGGCAGACAATACCCCCCTCCCACCAGCCCATCCGTGCCTCTTCAGGAACGCTAAATGCCCTGTGGCAAAAATCAGTCTTGATCCCTCCCAGCCTGGCTGATTAGAGGCGTCCCGCTCTGGGTTTTGCCCATTAGCGCATGGCACAGCGTACAGACTGCCCACTGCATAGCACCCCCAGTTCCCTGTTCTCAAGGGCCTGGTGATTGATTGCTGAAAATGTAGGTGTTTTGCACTCCTAAAAGTTACATTTCTGTCATAGTGTGTTGTGAAAGTGCTCAAGAGAACGGCTTATGTTGTATCCCAAACCCCTCTACAACTTTCCCATCTTCTGTGCATGTATGTTCATGTCCTGCAAGCATAAAAATAGGGCTTTGCATGATCAAATTCTGTTGAAGTTAGCATGATCTAATTGGTTACAGATGAGGTTTCATTGATATGTTTTCATAACTTTCTTGCTTTTACATTTTGCACAAGTTGAGAAAACTTCATATAGAATGTTGCTTTAAAAAGCATCATTTTGTGTAATTTTGTTTTAGTGAGGCCAGTGGAAAAATTGGCAGGGCAAGCATAGAATTGCTGAGTGCTTATTTTTTCGGTATTGAAAACGTATACTGCATGTAGATTATGTTGCTAAAAAAGCATAATTTTGTTTTGGTGAAAACATACAATCTAGTACAAATCCAGATTGTTGAGCTTTGTATATTGTTCTCTGGGGAATGAAAATGGGTTTTGTCCTAACTTACTATATATGATTTTTAGCAACATATTTTATAATTTTATTGTGGTGAGGAAAGTAGAAAAATTGGCAGGTAAAGTACAAATGTAGGCCAGCTGGAAAACAAAAAAAATCCTTATTGTTGGTTCTTTGGAGAATAAAGAAAGTTTTTGTCTGAAATTGTTTATCTGGAAAGAACTGATCCTGCATATAGAATATGTTGCTTCAAAAGCATAAGTTTGTTTTAGTGGAAACATTATGGACCAAAAAACCAGTGATAAGAGTCAATTTTTTGAAATTGAGATTTATGCATCACCTGAAAGCTGAATAAATAAGCTTTCCATTGTTGTATTTTTTGATACGACAATATTTGGTTGAGATACAGCTATTTAAAAATCTGGAATCTGAGGGTGCAAAAAAATCAATCACTAATCAAAAATTAAGTTTCGATATATTTATGGTAAGAAATTTACAAAATATCTTCATGGAACATGATCTTTGCTTAATATACTAATGATTTTTTGGCTTTTAAAAAATCCATAATTTTGACCCATACAATGTATTTTTGGCTATTGCAACAAATATACCCCAGTGACTTATGACCGGTTTTGTGGTCCAGGGTCACAATTGTTATTGTTGAGCTGTATACATGGTTGTTTGGAGAATTAAATGTATTTATTTTTTAGTCATTTTAAATAATCTTGTTTTGATGAAAATTGTGAAAAGAAATTGGCAATGTAAGTACAAATCCTAATTGTTGAGCTGTGTATATGAAGAGTTCAGATGCAAATCCAGCTAAAAGCCATCTCTGTCAAAAATGAGATACTGAATGCTCTCAAAACATATTATACATCCATCAAATACTTTGACTTCAAACTTGCTAAAATCCCACCCTCAGCCCAATCAGAAGTGCCAGTACTTACATAGAAAACTTTACACTGGAGCCTGATTTAAAAATGTATTTTTCATCTGAACTCTTCATATGGTTCTTTGGAACATATATATATATATAAAACATTTTGCTGGTTCATGATGGTTTCTTTAGATATATCCTTCCATTTAAGTTTACCTGTATATCGCTTTTCACAATACAAATCATTGCAAAGTAGCTTTACAGAAAATATAAGTTTCTACAATATATTTAGTAGTAGCTTACTAGTGGTGCTATGTCAAAAAAAAAACAAAATTCAGTTAATATTGACGTAATCAAACAGATGATGAACACTATTAACGGTAATGTTTATATGTTACAATCAAATTTATAGCTAAATTTGTAGTGCTATATGTTGTTTCAGGGTTGTTGTTTTCATCATCTGAGGTCCTCTGGGGGGTTGGCATCATTTTCTCTCAGGTGTTCAGTATCCAGACTGTAGCTTGTGTAATTCCTAGTTACCACGGGATGTCAATCCTGTGGCAGAAACAGAGAAATAAATAGAGAAATAATTAGCGTTACTGCTGTTCAACCCAAGCTAAAGAATGCTAATGTGCATTTGATCAGATGTAACTGAAGTACAAGGTTATGAGATGCATTATGTGAATGCTTGCCTAAAGAGATGTGTCTTTAATCTAGATTTAAACAGATTTTTTCTGAAATTTCTGAATATTCTCCTGTGGCTTTGCATTGAGCTTTAAGTGTATTGTTCCTGCTTGAGGTTTAGACGTGCATCTGACGTGTTTTTACAAGACGTTTGTGTGTTAGGTTTACCGATGACCTACTGTTACCCAGATATTGTTTGCGACTTGTATTTCCTTTGCATTTGTAGGCCAGTGCATCTAAACAAAGCTGCACCGATGATCTCGCATTCAACTCGCTGCCAAAGTTGTGCATCAGGTGTTGAGATATGACTGTCAGAAATATGGGGATTGAGGTAAGGTGCAACAAAAGATGCACAGCCGAGCACGGCAGGAACTAAAACTGGGTTTGTGGCATCAGCATTGTGTACAATAATATAGGGCGATGCACGTTTGCCTGCGTCGTGCTTCCTGCATGTGGCAGTTTAATAATAGCACCCCAGCTTCCAAGATGCAGAATAATGCTGCTACCTGAATCTCAGCCAAAGCGTATTTAATGCGTCCCCTTAGCTTTGGCTTTGGGCATGCAAGTTCACAGTGGGGGAGCGTGGGTGAGGCCGATGTAATCTCACGTTCGAAGCGTAAATGTTCAGCCCGGTTCGTCTGTGTGGTCTTTCTCTGTCTGTGCATTCGCAGAATGGCAGTCGAACGCAGCCCCCGTGTGAAGATTACATCGACGACAAACACTGCTTGCAGAAACTAGGCCACGCTCTGATGTTTTCAGGGTGAAGGAACCACGCTGTACGTCCTCACCTGGCTGTGAGATCACCGATGGGGAGCGTGCTCCGACTCGGCTCATGTGGGAGATTGCGTTTTGGTGAACGTCTCTAGGCGGCACGTGCCTTCTTGTAGTGATTAAGAGAACACAATGATCTTGCATAATGGAAAATGTGGCATGCTAACGTGTCTCGTAACATGTCTTAGTAAATTTGTGGTTGCGCTAGACGCGATTAAGATTTTAAAGTAATTCTTGTATCTCAGACAGAGCTGGGTAGTACCTGATTACATGTAATCTGGATTACGTAATCTGATTCCAAAAATTTGGAATACATTTTCAAATACTCGTAATCAGACTACAGTTACTTTTTTATGGATTACATATTCACAAAATAGCAATAAATATTTCTTAATTGATTGATTCTAACTAATTTCTCTTTCTCATCTTTTAAATTTCCTTTCTAAAATAGCCGACCGATTATATACACTCAGAAAGTCCAGTCTAGACTTAGTCAAATGGCGACACAGCATTTGACCACTGGATTTACAAAAATCTTTTCAACATTCATTTTTAACAGGTTTTTTAACCATGCATTATTGTCTTTGGAAGGCTTTTGTCTTTCAAACTCATTAAATTGCACATATTCACATTATTTCTTGCAGGCATACCAAAACTTTTTGTCATCTAAACCTATATACTTCACCAAATATACTTTAAGTATATACTTTACTTTAAGAGATTTTAAAATAAATGTTTCGATAATTACGTATCAAGTTTGCATGTTTACAGTTTCTGTGATATTGATTAATGGTCACATGGCAAGCAGGTAAATACAAATATTTCATCTTATTTAGTAAATGTTTAATTTTAATAAAAGACTATAGAAATACCCTTGAAAGGGCCTGTTTTAAAATGATTTATTTAATTGTTAGCTTATCATTAAACTCACAATCCCCCTGCAGTTCCTTTACAAACCCTAGTTTGGGAAACCTTGATGTAATAATACAATTTTTTACATCATTATGTTACAAGATAATCCTATTTAATAAATGTGATAAATGAGTTAGGTCGAAAGTAATCTAAAAGTAATCCAAAAGTAATCTGATTATATTACCTAAATGACGTTACTGACTACAATTTGTGTCATGTAATCTGGAATTGGTAACAGATTACAATTTGTAAGTAATTAATATGGGGAGATAATATTTGAGTGAGTGTTGAGAGAAATCGGACGTACAGAGGCGTTTGTGCGGTGTAAACATTATGTTACTGTAGTTCTAGCCTAAATGTGAACATGCATGAATTCATCTTACTTGCAAAACTAATTTAGTATTCATCAAAATGAATTAAAACAGTGAAGTGCAAATTCAGAATATGACACAAACCTGCTATAATGAAATGTTAAATAACGCTAATATCCTTTATGTATTTAATTCCATTTTATTAACCAGTGTATTCGCTGCTGACCTTGATGATTAAGTTCAACCATACTAGGCAAAAATGATAAACTAACACATTGCCTTGCCAAGATATAAAAAGTATCACGAAAGTAATGCAAAAGTAACGTAATGCATTACTTTCCATAAAAAGTAACTAAGTAACATATTTTGTTACTTTTTAGGGAGTAACACGATATTGTAATGCATTACTTTTAAAAGTAACTTTCCCCAACACTGTTGAAAACAGTCAACAGTTGTCTTAGTTTTAAACTTATGCAATTATCATACATGAATGCTACATGTTATGATGCAATAAATAAAACATAATAATAAATTCATAAATAGTAAAACCTGCTTTATTACATAATATTAATTTAGGTAATCTTCTATTGTCGGCGCATGACTTCTTGCTGTGATTATGAAAATTGTGGCATGCTAGCATGCCTCATGATGTGTCTAACTACACCAGACACCAATATCGCACAGCCCTAATTTTAAATATTGAAGAAAAATGAGAAATGCGATACCTTGTTAAATAATGCGATATGCGATACGGTATTGCATTTAAATGTGCAAAATCAATTTAAATTATATGTTACAATATTTACAAATGAAAATGGTATAACCAATATATACGTTTCACATTCTTTCTTGGAAAAGAAAGCATCACTACAACTTCTGAAAGTGACCAGCAGTGTTTTAGCATTGCATAAAAAGTAATGTCACAAATCTGAAAATGTAACTTCACAAATATGTTATGTTTTAGACTTATGAAATTACCCCACATGAATGCTACATGATATTATGCAGTACATAAAGCAGCATAATAAATGAAAAATATTAAAATGTACGTAATTTTTATTATACAGTCAAACCAAAAATTATTCAGACACCTTCAACATTTCTCACATTATCACAGTTTATTCGCTATAGTTTAGAAAATGGTAAAAATATATGACTGAGTTAAGAGTTGTGTCAGAACAAATTCATCTTGATAATGTCAGATAACTTTGCTAGAAAGGTATGTAACAAAACATGCACAGGTCAAAGTGTCAAATCAAAACTTTGGTCCTAAATTTGTATAATTTTTACCGGTCCACTTTGTGAAGAATTTTTGGGTATAATATGTCACAGTTTACGTTGTTGCTATCTTCACTTACATAAATGAACTATAGTGTCCTGCACCCACTAGTAAAACAAAATATCAAAAATGATATCTGGTGTCTGAATTAATTTTGGTTTGAATGTGTATTATTATACAATATTCAGTTTTCCATTTGTCTCTAGTCAGCACTTCTTATAGAGCACATCAATTATGTTGCATAATGCAAAATTGTAACGTGCCTTCCTAAATATGTGGTCACACTAGACACTAAAATGTTAAAATAACTCAGTTTAATATGCAGAGACAATATGAACAGCCTGATACAGCAACATTGACTCAAACGATGAGTGAGTTTGGAGTGAAACAGTTGTCTGGTGATGTTAGTAGTGCAGAAATTGTTTTAATTTCAAAATGAGCTTTTAGTAACATAATGCATATGTGGCCCTGAACCACAAAGCCAGTCATAAGTAGCATGCTTATATTTGTAGCAGTAGTCAACAACAATACATTGTATGGGTCAAAATGATTGATTTTCCAAGTAAAGATCACGTTTCATGGAGAGATTTTGTAAATTTCCTAGTGTAAATGTATCACTTAATTAACTTATTTTTTGATTAGTAATATGCATTGCTAAGAATTTCATTTGGACAACTTTAAAGGTGATTTTCTCAATATTTAGATTTTTTTGCACCCTCAGATATTGTCCTTAGATATTGTAAAGCTTATTTTTACAGCTTTGAGATGATGTATAAATCTAAATTTCAAAAAGTTAGCCCTTAATACTGGTTTTCTGGTTCAGGCTCACATATGCATGATAATGCATGTTTGTGAACCAATATTTGAATCAACTTCACCTCTACTTTAAAGAATTAGTTAACACTGAAAGTGAAAAATTCTACTCTTACTCTTAATCATGTCATTCTAAACCTGTACATTTTTTTTTCTATGCAGCAGAAAATGTTTTGAAGAATGTTCAAGCTGATCATTTTCTTATTATAATATTATATATTAATTTTATTCAACAAAAGTTAATTTGAAAAGGTTTTATAATTAATCAGTTTAAATCTAATGCGAGTGTTAATATTAATATTCTTCAATGTTTCGTAAGTATGGTTTTAAACTTTGAATGCAACATACAACAACAATCAGTTGTTCATAAATGTTGGAATATATTGTATGTTATATCCATTTTTCTCTATGAACTTGCAGGTCACCTGCATGCAGTAAAAAGACGAAAATGCAAGTGGTTGGAACTCAAAGTCGAACGCAATGCCCCATTAGGCGAATCGGTAGGTAATGTGTTTGTTATGAGTAAACTCATTTCTGTAAGCGCAACACTTTTAGACTTTGTGCCTATCAAACGTTTGAACAATAACAAAGTGCCCATATGTCCCAAAAGAACTACATTTCAATTGTGTGTCATGTTACGCTTTGGAGAAAAAGCAACTGCTAAATGGCAATTAACAACCAAAAGCGCTCTAGAGAGTAAAACAATCTTTCTCTTTCTTTTCTCTTTCTCCTCTTATGATTGTTCGTTTGAATTAACACCCGAATAAGTGAATCACAAAGACTGACAGTTGTGTTTCTGGCTCAGCTTCTCAGCTTTTGCTTCTATGGAAGTACACAAACATGAAACAGACATTATTTGAAATATTTGCTCAGCAGATGTGTTTTCTCTTTTTTAAATAAGTAAAAGGGAAAAAAAAGCCATCACAGAATAGGAAACGGGGTTGGGAATAAACGCGGTAATTTGGTTCTTCTCTTCATGGATTACTGTCACTCACCATCAGCCACTGTGTGCGCTTGCCAGTCCTGTTTGCAATTTCTGGGCTTGTGCTGTACCTTGAAATATTTGCCAAATGGATTTTATAGAGGCTGTAATTAAATTTAGTCCACCTTCACATGGTTTAGGAGGGCAGAGGCAGCCTCTCTGCATCGAGTGGGTTTTCCTGGTGGTGTTCTCAAACACGTTAAAGCCTTAATGTCCAGATCAACGCGTCAATTTTCTGATAATGTTTAATTTTTGAGGAGAATTTGAGGAGAATTTAATTCATATTTGCATTGTTAAAACTGTAGTAAAGTATATTTTAAAACATAAAATGAGCTTGTGTTATTTTCATATCACTGAGATATTATCGTTTTCTTTAATACTTTTAGTAGTAGTTTTTATTTTTATAGTTTCCATTTTCAGTTTAAAGTTTTAGTAATAATGTTTATTTTTTGTCATTTGTGAACCTAGACCACAAAACCAGTCATAATGATTTATACATCATCTGGAAGCCTTCCATTGTTATGATAGGATAATATTTAGCTGAGATACAACCGTTTGAAAATCTGGAATCTGAGGGTGCAAAAAATAAAAAAAATTTTGGAGAGAATTGTCTTTTAAAGTTGTCCAAGTGAAGTTCTTAGCAATGCATATTACTAATCAAAAAGTAAGTTTTCAGAAATTTACGGTAAAAAATATTTTAGTTGCAGTTTTAGTTTAGGTTAATATAATAAGCCTTAAGATCAGTATAAATTTAGAGTACAAAATGATTATGCATATTCTATAATGCATATGCGACCCTGGACCACAAAACCAGTCATAAGGGTCTATTTTTGGAAATTAAGATTTATACATCATCTGAAAGCTGAATAAATACGCTTTCCATTGATGTGTGGTTTTTTGATGATAGGACAATATTTGGCTGAGATACAACTATTTGAAAACTGGAATCTGAGGGTGCAAAAAAAACAAATATTGAGAAAATGGCCTTTAAAATTGTCCAAATGAAGCTCTATCAAAGCATATTACTTATCAAAAAATAAGTTTTGATACATTTACAGTAGCACATTTACAAAATATCTTCATGGAACATGATCTTTACGTAATATCCTAATGATTGTTGGCATAAAAGGAAAATCAATAATTTTGACCCATTTTTTTCGTGAACTAATATTTTCATCAACCCAAAAATTTTAAATGTAGTTTTTACTCATCATCATGTTATTATGTAAAAAAAGAATGTTCAAGCTGTTCGTCGCACTTTATTTATCAACAAAAGCCTTTAATTTTCAATGATTTTATATAAAAAATGAATACAACCAAATAATGCATGCTCTAATGTAGTTTTTGTGCATCCGTACATGGAAAAAAGAATTCCTCAATCTTATTTTGCAGGATTTGAACCCTTAACCTGGCTTAGAAGCGCATCATGCTACAAACACAGGTATGTATGTATTATATTTTGGTTAACATGAATTCTAAAACATATTTTTAAAAGTGTCAGTGAAACAATACAGCAGTTGCCACGAGTAAACACCAATCAAATATTCTTTGAAACGCTAATTAAACAGAAAGTAGCGCTTTCTTATAAATCACGGCGCGAGCATTACATTTGCGACGCACATACACAAATTACTTCCTGTCGGCCCGTAATTACCACTGGTTCGCTGGCCCTTTTGGATAGCAGTTATGGTGACATAATTCATTAGTGTTTGCCCAAAGAAATGATTTGAAATCTTTAAAGTGCTCCTTCAAGCATAATAGCTATTAAGGGGGCCACATGCAAGACTGAAGTGTTAAACGGTTTGTTGAAGTCAGCTGGGGTACAAGAGATGATAAATATAAATTATAGTTAATATACTGCACCGGTGGTTTTTAAAAAATCAAATGCTGCTGCTGCTGACACAGAAGACTGCAGCAGCGGCAGCCCTTCACGGATGCACGCCACAAAATGCACAACGCCCACAAACACTTCACTTTCACAACTCTGAGAGGTTAGTGCATTGCTTATGCCTGGGTACACAAATTTGATTACTAACAACATGTTTTGTACACCTGCAACCCACATACAAACAATAGTAGCTGCGTTCACAGGGTGCAAATACCCTTATTTGATTAAGAACAGTTAAAAACTTTGCACTTTAAAATTTTTTTTTTCTTTTTTTTCCCCTTTGTTTCGCTCGCTATGCAATCTACACTTCGTGTTGTTTGTGTTTGTAACTTAATTTGTTCAAACCGCACGTTATAACTGGTGACAAAGCCTTCTGGTAACAATATGTTTTTCCCAATGCTGCGGCAAGGTATTTTTATCATTTATGAGCTTAGGTGCAAATGAATAAAAAGCAGACAACTGTGAAACATGATCACATGATATGCAGAGCAGGTAGATATGTAGATCAATTATACTTTTGTCACTTAAAACTTGAAACAAATGTCTTGCTGCCAGAAATGTGGGGCTTCTAAAATGTCAACATTTAAGAATATACATGAAAAATACATATTGTTTGTTTTTCATCAGCATTTAAACTAATATGTGCCATTTTAATATATTTAAGTGTATGTATGTGACCCTTGACCATAAAACCAGTCTTAAGTAGGACGGGTATATTTGTAGAAATAGCCAAAAATACATTGCATGGGTCAGAATGATCCCAGAATGATGATGAGAGATTTTTCTTTTATGCTAAAAACATTAGGATATTAAGTAAAGATAGGGTTCCCACGGGTCCTTGAAAGTTTGTGAATCAGAAAAAATTGAAAGGCTCGGACAGTTTTTTGAAAAGAAACATACATAAATACAGATTCTTGAAAGTGCTTGAATTTTGATCATCTGTTGCCCAAATATTTTATTTAATGTAATGTTGAATTGCTTAGCTAGTTAGGATAATGCAAACCCATGAGGCAAGAAAAGCTTAAAAGCATGTTCATATATGTTAAAACTTCCTGTTACATGAGCCTAAGCTCTTTAAAAAAACATGCAAATGTTAGTATTAGATCATTTTAGAATACAGTATAGAATGTACCGAATATTCTACAGTTTTATGCAAAATAGAATATCAGATCTATGTCAAATGGCCAAAAATAAATGGAAAAAAGCAGCATAGTTGCATAGTGAAAACATGACACATTGCACATGAAAACTGTTACAATGTATCTTACAAGGTTGCTCTCACTTGAAATGTGTCCTTAAATTTTGAGTTTTAGGTCTGGAAAGTCCTTGAAATGTCCTTGAATCTGAAGTTAACCAAGGTGAGGGAACCTGTAAAGATCATTACTTAATTTCTGATTAGTAATATGCATTGCTATGAGCTTCATTTGAGCAACTTTAAAGGCAAAACCATATATCAATTGAACACTTACAACGGTGCTGTGGTCCAGGGTCACATATGTGTATATACCAGGATTAAGTTAACTAAAACTAAAAGTACAATTAAAAAAAAACATAAAGGGATGAACTAAAATATAAAAAGCTGTTTATTTCGACTAATTACAGAGGCAACGTGTCTCATTTTACTTTTGTTGAAAAATGTACCAAAGTAACAAAAATTAAAACTATTTAAATTAAAATTATATCTATACTTACATATGTATGTATATTTGTGTGTGTGTGTGTGTAATATATATATATATATATATGTATATGCATATATGTGTGTGTATATGTGTATATATAATATTAGTGGTGTAGATAAAAAAAAAAACGAATTAATTGCACATTTTTCCTGAAATTAATCGCAATTAATCGTTAATCTGTGCATTAAAACTGTGCATGTAAGTATTTATCAAATGCATCAATTTAAGCAGCTTTTAAAGCAACAGCAGCCAAAATATCCTAATAATAGCCGGCTGTGATGTATATTAATCAAAGAAGAAAATTCAAAAGAACAAATGAATAACTTCTGTAATTTTAAGCTTTATTTTTATATAATTTAGAATTTAATATAATTTAGTGTTTGTTAACGTTAGGCTATATTTTCTTGCTGAAGGGCACAGGTAGTTAGTCTATATGACATTTATTGTAACGGGTTTATGTGAAGATTGTTTCAAGTTCAATTAGAAGTTATTTTTTTAAGTCTATTAAATGTTAAAGTGATAGCCCTCAATTATACTGTAACATTGAATGGTTATATTCAATGGATATGGATATGTATTAAATATTAGGAAATAAAATCATATCTTCATACATCAGTTGGAATCAGTGATACTTGCCTTCAGTCATAAAAAAAGATGTCATTAAAGTGCCCCTATTATGCCATTTTTAAGGTTGCAAAAATAGATTTAATTTGACCTCATTTCTAAATGATTCATAAACGACTTGGGTGAAGCAGTTTGAAGAATCAATCTTTCTAAACCCCTCCTTTCCGTGAACCCTCACTGCTGTGGTTGGTCAGATGGCGCAGTCTTTCGTGATTGGTCTACCACGTACAGCGCCCATTGCCATAACAAAAGACAGCCCTGGAGACTTGTCAATATGTAGAAACGATGGTATCGATTTTACCTTACCACTTTGAGCTGGAGTCTGATGATGAAACGGCTGATAGACAAGAAACTGATTTGCAAGCACAACTGGAGCAAGGGTGCTTTCAGAAAGAATACTTCAACTAGTTAGCACAGACTACGGTGGACAGTGCTGGCAATTTGCTTATGTAAGCGAACCAGGCATACCTCTATGTTGTAAACTTCAACATTATATAACGCATTACACTGTGTAAACCAAAGCTGTGAATCCCGGATTGAACTCCCCGAGATTGGAAAAGCAGTCGTCAGTAAAATGACTGGCACAGAACACAAGATTGGAATTGTACTGCTGAGGTGTTGTTGAAAAAATGAAAGTTAACCACTGATTCTTTGTAGCTTCATGTTTTGGAAGTAAAAATAAGAAAATCAAATTAACTCTCACAGCGTAGGATATAGCATCTTCTCGAACATGATGTGAACCACATGGAAATTTTACTGTGTTTGTGGGCGGGCAAGTTGTTTGCGACGTAGAACAACAACGTGGGCGGACATTATGGAAATGTGTTTCTTTGTAACGTCCGGCCATAACAGAATAAGATTCGAATTCCCGATGACTCGTTTAGGCGAATGAGAGCCGACTCTTTATTTTGATAGACAATAACTTTATTCATTGTGCACTGTCAGCTTTACAACTTTGCAGGTAGTTTGTTCACATACAGCTACATGACACACAGCATGAAAGGTAATATTTGTAAAGGCATAATAGAGGCACTTTAAACAAATGTGATGTGATCTGGGAAAACCCAACACATGGTGAAATTTGACCTTTTTTAGGTTTTGATGCCATATGAAAGCTGGGTTCAAGCCCTTTCCAAAACTGAACATAACAAAAGTTATGGCTATCTGAATTTGGCTGATAGCTATGATTTTCAGAAATGGAATTTTGAGAAAAACGCGGTTTAAAGCGAGACGTGTTTTACTTTCACTTCACGGGTAAAGGAGAGCTGTCAGGAGCGCTATACTGCATTATTACACAAACAGACTAACGTCTGTTTTCCGTTGTTTATCATGGGTATAGTCTCTGAACTTTTGATCACCCCTTGTATGTTTAAATGGCACGAATAATGTACCTTGTAGTTGTGGTTTACATGTAGAAACGCGAGCGCAGCACAACTGTTCACACTCTTTATATAACAGACTGTCATCGGACTCCTCCTCTTTACCAACTTCATCATCCGATCCTTCTTCTCTGGATGTGAAATAGTCCATTATAACATTGTTTAGGGCACTGACATCACCAGGATTGAGCAGATTGAGGCAAGTTAGATCGTTTGAGTGAGCAGCTTCTTCCGACTGCGTTGATCTCTTACGCTTCACCATCTCACGGTATTAAAAAATAAATAAAATAAATACAACTTTGCGTGCCGTAGTTTACACAGAACTGGCGGGAAATGTGCATTGATGCACCTTTATTAAATATGTTACGTGGCTTATTTTTATAGGTTAACAGAATAGTTTTTTGTGGTGTTTAGAGAGCACCTGCGCAGCACATTCTTTACATTAGAGAACATTAGTCATTTCTGCTTGCTGCAATAAATCGCAATTTTACTGCACCAAAACAAGTGAATTTTGCCAAGATATTTTCAGAGATGATAGACAAGATGTTATAGAATAATAATTTAATGAAAACTTAATTTTGACAAAAAAAAATTGACATTCAACCTATTTTTCGAATTTCCAGAAAACGACCCAGAGCGACATCCGTCGGGTTTTCCCGGATCGCACTGATATATATACAGAAATGATAAAAAACTGATTCTGAATTTATAGTATATAATTATAGTAGTATCTCTATGCTAAAATAACACTGAAATATTATATAAATAGTATAAATAAATACATAAAAACATAAATAATATATATATTTATACATATAGATAGATAGATAGATATCATATTCCATACAAAATGTGTACAAAAATTCAACTAAGGAGCGACTGAAGGAGATGCAGATGTGTTCTTCATCGTATGGTGATGTATGGTGGTTGTGGCTCTGTTTTTTCTCCAGTTTTGCACCTAATCTGGATTTCAGGACTGAGTTTGGTTGAAAGAATGACGTGGCCTAATAGCCGCTCCCTCCGGCAAGGCCTCCTTTGTGAACGCGGCTGGTTCATTGTCCGCACAGGCCGACTAGCACCATATACACGGCATTCATCACTTTGTCTGGTCTTTGTGTGTCTCCTTTTGAACCAAACAGCAGGAATTATTAGGGGCTTAACACAGAAAGGGTCCCGACGAGGCTCTGGCGGCATAAGCCTCTATCCCGAACCCGCGCAGCATTTCCTTATCCAGGGTTAGAAAACAACAATTCAAACCTGTTCTTAACATTATCCAGCATCTACATCAAGATAGTGTTGATTCAGAATGAAAGATGTGAATTCGGCTGACGTTTGGGGAATTCCTGGATTATTATTGTTATTATTGAGAGCGTGAGCGTCGACTGCGTTCTCGCAAACGTGGTTTTCCGGGCCGGTGGGGGGGGGAGGGAAGCGATACCGGAGCGCCACACCTCGGCGTCTCGGGTCCCGCCGATTTGGGGAGCGTGTGAAATCCGTGGCACCTCTCCTGCATTCCTGGCTGAATCGGTGCCATATCTGTGATGGACTGAGGCAGAAGAGCAGGCAGCCGGGGATGAATACGGCTTAATCTTTACACAGGCCACATGTGTGCGCATGATAACATGGATGCTTTCTTCCTGTGCTGGGTTATTCTCATCCGGCTGCCAGGTTGCTGCCTCGAACAGCCGTGTTTCGCTGCGATATTTAGCTTGCACCAGAAAAGAACGATGGCACCTCCTAAGGAGGGGGTTAATGCATGTTTTTGGAATTGGAGGCAAAAATTGCTGTAATTCCTGACACATTTCGAGAGACAGATACGGCGCCTTTTTGCTGCAGACAATATGTAAAAGCAGCTATAAATGGGTAGTTGGCTTCTCAGAAGCTGATATTTGATTTAAGACCTTGTTGTGATGGAGATGAGATGAGGTTATTTTTGGACACTGGTGACAGCTGGATTCTGTTTGATGCGTTTGGCCGAACGGAGACCCGCAGAATTTATGGCTTTGCGTTCACACGTTTTTTTTTTTTTTCCCTCCTTCTGTTTTTCCCAGGATCACTAAAACATTCATTGTGATTGCATTACCATAAATGATTCTATAGCATCTTCGTCTGTAATTATGGGCCGTGTTTCCGCGGCCTTCGGCCTTGAGTTTGGCTGAACCCCAGGTGTAGATCTCAGCTAGTCTAATGAGCAGACACGGACTCTTCTCCTCTCTGAACCGCAGCCGTCCTGCACCCGGCTCAATTAAAAAACGCTGGATGTGCCGTGATATTAGCACAAATTAATAGACTCTCACTAATTGAATCTATCAGATTCAGTGGGTAGTATATCTTCTACACAAACACAATTGCATGTTTGGACAGATGACAAAGGTTTTGCTGAGGTGCCACTGCCAACCCACTCAGTAGTTTAGTTTTTCTTTAGCAGTCAGAATCTAAATGCAAAAATCTATTTCTTTATTCATTTTATTTGTTTTTACTTCATATTCATATTTTATGTATTTATTCCATTTCTTTTAGATTTATGTCTTTGTTCGTTTGCATTTTAATAATGAATTAATGTGTGTAAAAATAAATGAATAATTTGTTTGCATATTTTTGTGTTAACTTGTTTGTATGTTTTCTTGATTTTATTGTAGTCTTTGCTGTTATTGTTGTTCAATAATTATTTGATTGCATGTTTTGTTTATTTGTTTGTTTGTTTCTGAGTATTATTTCTTTATTGTTTGTTTTTGTTTGCATGTTTATTGATTCGCTTATTTGTTGTATGTGTTTGCTTTTTGTTTGATTGTATTTGTTTTCATGTTTTATTTATTTATTTATTTGATTATTTGTTTGCATGTTGTTTGTATATATGTATGCATGTATTTTTTATGATTAATGTCTTTGCCTGCATTTTATTTATTTATTTATTTGCATGTTATATGTATGCATTTATTTTAGATTTCTGTCTTTATTTGCATGTTTTTGTTTTTATTATTTCATTATTTGCATGATTTATTATGTATTTATTTGTCTGTATGTATGTGATATTTATTTGGTTATTGTTTGTAGTTGTTTGCATGTTTATTTCTTTATTTTATGTATGTTTTGTGTGTTTGTATGTTCAATTTGTTTGATTGAATGTTTTGAAGTTTCATTTATTTATTTATTTTGGATGTATATCTTTCTTTGCTTGCATTTAATTTATTTATTTAATTATGTGTTTGTTTGCATGTTGTATTTATGTATGTATGTATGCATGCATGTATTTATTTTGAATTTATGTCTTTGTTTGCATGTTTTTAATTTAGTTATTTCACTTATTTGCATGCTTTATGTATTTGTTTGTCTGTATGTATGTGATATTTGTTTATTGTTTTTATTTGCATGTTCATTCATGTATTTATTTGTCTGTATGTTTTATTTATTGGATTGTTTTCATGTTTCAATTATTAATTTTGGATTTATGCCTTTGTTTGCTTGCATTTTATTTATTTGTTTGTTTGCATGTTGCATATATCTATGTATGTATGCATCGGATTTACGTCTTTATTTGCATGCTTTTTAATGGATTTGTTTGTATGTATGTTATGTTTATTTGTTTATGTATGTATTTATTTTTATTTATTTTATATGTTTTTTGTATTTGTTTTCTTGTTTTATTTATTTATTTTGCATTTATGTATTTGTTTGTTTTTTTATTTGTTTGTTTGCATGCATTTATTTATTTTGAATTTAAGTCTTTGTATGTATGCTTTTGATTTTTCTTTCTTTATTTATTTATTTGAATGTTTTATATTTGTTTGTCTCTATGTAATAAATATTTTTTTATTCTTTGTATTTGCGTCTATTTATTTATTTATTTAGGATTCCATAATTTAAAAAAGAAAAACTGAGATGCAGCTTTATCCTCATCCTCTTTCGAGAGATTTTACTCGGTGCAAACGCTTTGTCGCAATTATTATTTCAGCACGTATTTCGCCTTTGCTCTTTGATGTAGCTGTCACACAAAGACATCAGAAATCATGACATCTGTTTCGAAAGCACGTTGTTTGTTTGCAGTAATAATACATCTGCATCTCCTCCAGTCACTCCTTAGTTGTTCAAGTAGATACGATTGCAATGTCGGATGCACCTCTAATTGAAAAGTTAATTATCTTTCTGAAGCCATCAGCTGTCACTTATGAGGATCAGATACTGCTATCGTCCCCGGGGAGCAACGTTATTTTGGTCGTAATGGTTTGGGACCCTACATTTTGTTGCATGTGAACGTTTGATCACTGAACAGACCATTTATAGCTCACTCTTTAATTGATGTCAAATTAGCAGTACTATACACAGTGTTTAATTTCGTGTAGGAATTGTTTTTTTAAACATGGTTTGACTAACACAATCAAACTTTCCATTAGTCCACTTGTGTCTCTTGATGCCTTTGTTATTTTCTCATTACGCTTTATTTGAAACTCCATGGCTCCCAAAAATTTCAAGAGAAACAGATGAAATTATCCACTGTGTTAACTATTATTCCATGAGGAATGCTTTACCTTGAGTCATGACACCTCTGCTGGCAAACAAGAATGTCATCGAGTGTTTTTCTCATTTGCTTTTAAAACGTTCTCTAAAATGTCTGCAAAATGTAGTAACTCACCCAAAACATTTAATTCACGCTTCAAAATCTAGTTATTGTGTCAGCAAATTGACCAGTGCCAACGTAATGAAGTTTTCTTTCCAAAAAAAGCACCTAAAAATAATAAAAAAAATACTTCAGATGTTTTCACCCTCAAGCCATCCTAGATGTAGATGAGTTCGTTTCTTTATCCGAACAGATTTGGAGAAATTTAGCAATCACTTGCTCACCAGTGGATCCTCTGTAGTGAATGGGTGCCGTCAGAATGAGAGTCCAAACGAGAGTCCAAACAGCTGATGAAAACATCACAATAATCCACAAGTAATCCACACCACTCCAGTCCATCATTTAGCATCTTGTGAAATGAAAAGCTGTGTGTTTGTGTGTCATTTTTAACATCAAACCATTGCTTCTGGGTTAAAATGTGAGTTTTCTATGCATAGTATTGCTTTCCCTGGTAAAAAAGTCACCTCGTCTGAATCAGGAGAAGAATGTGCACAGATCAAAAACGGCTCTAAATGAAGGGGATGGACTTTTTCACTGAAGGAGCATTATTATGGTTTATGAACTCATATTTTAGCCAGAAACAATGGTTTAAAATAAAAAAAGAAAAAGAAAAAAAGGTCTTAATGATGGGTTTGTTTATTACAGACACAGCTTTTCACTGTTATATGTTAATGAAAGGACTGGAGAGGTGTGGATTACTTGTGGATTATTGTGATGTTTTCATCAGCTGTTTGGACTCTCGTTTGGACTCTCATTCTGACGGCACCCATTCACTACAGAGGATCCACTGGTGAGTAAGTGATTGCTAAATTTCTCCAAATCTGTTCGGATAAAGAAACTAACTCATCTACATCTAGAATGGCTTGAGGGTGAAAACATCTGAATCATTTTTTTTAAACTCCAGTCCTTTAATTAACATGTAACAGTGAAAAGCTGTGTCTGTAAAAAACAAACCCATCATTAAGACTTTTTTTTTTCTTTTTTAACTTTAAACCATTGTTTCTGGCTAAAATATGAGTTCATAAACCATAATAATGCTCCTCCAGTGAAAAAGTCCATCCCCTTCGTTTAGAGCTGTTTTTGATCTGTGCATATTTTTCTCCTGATTCAGACGAGATCACTTTTTTTTTTTTTTTTTTTTTTTTTTACTAGGGAAAGCAATATTACGCATAGAGAACTTATATTTTAGCCCAGAAGCAATGGTTTGATGTTAAAAATGACACACAGCTTTCATTTCACAAGATGCTAAATTATGGACTGGAGTGGTGTGAATTATTTGTGGATTATTGTGATGTTTTTATCAGCTGTTTGGACTCTCATTCTGATGGCACCCATTCACTACAGAGAATCCACTGGTGAGCAAGTGATTGCTAAACTTCTCCAAATCTGTTCGGATAAAGAAACTAACTCATCTACATCTAGGATGGCTTGAGGGTGAAATATCTGAAGTATTTTTTTTTAAAAACTCCAGTCCTTTAATTAACATGCAACAGTGAAATGCTGTGTCTGTAAGAAACAAACCCATCATTAAGATCATTAACTTTAAACCATTGTTTCTGGCTAAAATATGAGTTCATAAACCATAATAATGCTCCTCTAGTGAAAAAGTCCAACCCCTTTATTTAGAGCTGTTTTTGATCTGTGCATATTTTTCTCCTGATTCAGACGAGATGACTTTTTTACTAGGGAAAACCAATAACTCATATTTTAGCCCAGAAGCAATGGTTTGATGTTAAAAATGACACACAAACACACAGCTTTTCATTTCACAAGATGCTAAATGATGGACTGGAGTGGTGTGGATTATTGTGATGTTTTTATCAGCTGTTTGGACACTCATTCTGACGGCACCCATTCGCTGCAAAGGATCTATTGCTAAACAAGTGATGCGCTGCTACATTTCTCCAAATCTGATAAGGAAACAAACCCGTCTACATTTTGAATGACCTGAGTGTGAGTAAAATCAGTAACTTTTCCTTTCTGTGTGAACTATTCCTTTAATTTGAAAATTGAAGAGATTTTGAAAAACTGTATCGTAATATCCGATAAGCTGATGTTATGTATTTTTTTGGCAGAGACTTTGTCGTTGACCTACATGATCCATAACATAAAAGAGAACATGCTCTGAGATTAGTGACATTATCTTATATATTCTTAAATTATAAATCAATGCCTCTTGGTCAAGACATGGACATGTTCATTTCATGCTAAAAAAAGTGGTACAAGCTTCTTGCATATTTTCGTTTTGCTCATAAATAGACATGCTGTGTGCTGTCTGTCAATCATCTGCTACAATTAAATGTGGGCGTTCTTTCCTCCGTCTTATAGTTTAGGTCAGTGCAGTGGGTCGAAGAATGTTTTTTCTGTCTCAGTGGTTTTTATTAAAGGAAGCACATTCTCCATGGTAACAAGTTATCAATGCTGTTTTGTACATTTATGAAAGTTATCAACGCTTTTTAAATACATGTGAATGTAAATATACTAGAAATATGTGCCCCTATATATATATATATATATATACATATATCATCGTATCTGTGCAATTAAGACCCCAGAATGAAGATTATCTGTTCAATAAGCTGTACTTGCAGAATGTGGCAGAAATTGTAATTCTTTCAAGAGAAATTCATTCAGAGACAGTTTAAGATGACACATCGTCTCAGTACAGTATTCCCACGGCATGAAACCCGAGACAGATTCATAAATCATTTTTACTGTAATTAGGGAAATACTCTAAATGTCATTTTGAATCTTCATACCACTACAATGAATTCCACACTTTTGCTATTACTCACTGTTACTCATCGTATTGAACAGCCTCGTGTTGTCGCTCTTTGTTGTGGCACTTTCCGTTTCAAAACTCCTACGGCTTACTTGAAGCAAACCATCGCTGGTCTTTCCACAACAAGAACAGGAGCTGCTTTGTGTTGATTTGTTCTTCTATTTGTGGCAAAATTCATAAATAGAATAAAAGTGCAAACCACAAAAATGGTGACCCTGTTTGTTCACGGTGAATGCATATTTACATCTCCACCTCGTTTAAAAGTTGTTGAAACTGAATGATTGCACTACAATCCGTATTTAAATGTCTTACATTTAAACTGGGATTTGCTTACATGTTCAGTAACCTCTGACTATCCAAAACAAAGTCTGTCTACGTCGGTTATTTTCGCCTCGCTGTTTAAAAGAATCAAGGTGTGGAAGGAAATCTATGACCTTAAGTTTTTGTGGTTGCTTTCACGTTTGTGTGGGTATTTCCTACCAATTATAAAAGACACAACGGTATTGCGGTCATGAGCGTTTCTGAAACTACATACAGTCAATATTAACTTTGATTGTCAACGTTTTATGTCACCTCAATGACGTGTAAGTCATTTTCACCTGTATCCCAAATACACAAGCCCCAGCCTAATCTTAAAAGCCCAGACTTTGTGTTTTAACTGATAGGCTTCAGCAAGCAAGCATCGGAGATGCCTTCCATGCTGTTGAAGAATGTCGGCATGGAAGTGTCCAGCGCTGGCACGCGCCGCTTTCGCCTCCAGTGCTCCAATGTGCGTCGCCGCCATCCACCCAAGCCTTCGCATGGTGTCAGACGGCGATATGCGGCAGAAAAGAACGCCACCTCTTATCGGCGCCAATCCAGATTAACTCAAAGACACGCTCCCCCTACATTTCTGGGCCCACTTGCTCCATATTTGGGCACCGTTCGACTTGTTTTCGAGCTGTGGCGAACCTAAGGCGAAGGGAGACCCGCAGCCAAGGTGCTCACAATTAGCCACATTTCCCAGGGCTGCAGGCCTGTGGGTTTACTGGACTGCAGAGGCTTAAACCCCCTCGTGTCCCTTCGGGAATCTCGGCCAATTCGGAGCCGCTGGCATCCCTGGAGTGATCCCTGAGAGGTGGATGGGTATGATATGCCTTCCACAAGAGGCCATTTGCATCGTGCTGAATTCTGAAAGGGATAAAAGAAACGTGTTGGCTGGAGGTGTCTGAGAGCGCGTGGACCGACTGCCTTCAGTCCCGGAGTTCTGTCCTCTTTGTATTCACATGCGCTAGCATTCAAAAGTTTGCAGTTGAGTAGATGTTTTTGTCTCTTCTGCTAACCAAAGCTGTTTTTAAGTTGATCAGATATACAGTAAATATTATTACAGTTTATAATAACTGTTTTCTTTTAGAATATATTTTATGATGTAATTTATTCCTGTGATGCAAAGCTGATTTTTCAGTGTTCATTCACTTATTAATGTTTTTGAAAGAAGTCTCTTGTGCTCTCCATGGCAACATATATTTGATAGAAAAATGCAGTAAAATTTGTAATATTGTGAAATATTATTACAATTTAAATTAACTCTTTTCTATTAGAATGTCTTCAGTGTTCATTCACATTAATGTTTTTATTTGTCAACATTGTAATATTGTGAAATATTATTACAATTTAAAATAACTGTTTTCTATCTAAATATATTTTAAAATGTAATTTATTTTTGCGATGCAAAGCTGAATTTTCAGCATCATTACTTCAGTCTTTAGTGTCACACAATTCTTGAGAAATATACAAATGTTGCTGGAATAAGACTCTTTTGTGCTCCAAGGCTGCATTTATTTGACGGTAAAATTAGTAATACTGTGAAATATTATTAAGATTTAAAATAGCTGTTTATTATCTAAATATATTTTAAACTGTAATTTATTTTTGTGATGTAAAGCTGAATTTTCAGCATCATTACTCCAGTCTTTAGTGTCACACAATTCTTGAGAAATATATAAACTCGATAAACAAATACATAAGCTACTATTCTGGTCCATAGCCCAAGTTCAGGGTCCATAAAATGTATTAATGTTGTTGGAATAAGTCTCTTTTGTGCTCCAAGGCTGCATTTATTTGATAAAAAAATACATCAAAATCAGTAATATTGTAAAATATTATTACAATTTAAAATAACTGTTTATTATCTAAATATATTTTGAAATGTAATTTATATTTGCGATGCAATGCTGAATTATCAGCATCTTTACTCCAGTCTTTAGTGTCACACAATCCTTCAGAAATATGCAAACTCGATAAACAAATACATAAGCTACTATTCTGGTCCATAAATTGTATTAATGTTGTTGAAATATGTCTCTTCTGTGCTCCAAGGCTGCATTTTATTTGATAAAAAAATACATTAAAATGAGTAATATTGTGAAATATTATTACGATTTAAAATAACTTTATTATCTAAATATATTTAAAAATGTAATTTATATTTGCAATGCAAAGCTGAATTTTCAGCATCATTACTCCAGTCTTTAGTGTCACACAATTCTTGAGAAATATACAAATTCGATAAACAAATACATAAGCTACTATTCTGGTCTATAGTCCAAGTTCAGGGTCCATAAAATGTATTAATATTGTTGAAATAAGTCTCTTTTGAGCTCCAGGGCTGCATTTATTTGATAAAAAATACAGTAAAATTAGTAATATTATGAAATATTATTACGATTTAAAATAACTGTTTACTATCTAAATATATTTTAAAATGTCATTTATTTTTGCGATGCAAAGCTGATATTTCAGCATCATTACTCCAGTCTTAAGGGTCACATGATTTTTTAGAAAACATTCTAATATAATGATTTGTTCCTCAAGAAACATGTAGTTTATTATTATCAATGTTCCAGGATTCTTTGATGAATAGAAAGTTCAGACAGCATTTATTTGAAATGTCATTCATTCTTTCGTAACATTAATTTTCTGCTGTCATTTTCTAACAACTTTATGCATATTTGCCTTATAAATTAATCATTTGTAAATAGAAATATGAATTAAAAGTATTTGCTTAGTAAACATAAGTATTAATTTCTTTAAAAAATTGAACAGTACTGAGTGCACTACAAAGCTGCATTTCAATGTGACATTAAATCTGTTAAATGATCATTTATGCGTGTATGGAATGTATGAGTCACAGTACTTGTGATTGTTTACATAGTGGTAACCATAGCAACATTTTAGTGTCCCATGTCTGTAACAACCAGAGTTTAATCTGCTTGCTATTTTTCCTGAATAGACGGTATGTATGGGTATCTGCAGTATTCGGGTTGCATTCGGCTGAGATGATCCTCCCAGACTTGGTTGTCACTTGTTGGTACTAGTCACGCAGGGTGTGGGTAAAATATTAAGTTTTACAATTAGCTTTTGTGTTTGAAGAAATTCATGGTTAAAATTATGGTGTTTGTCCTGTTATTTTCATTGCATTTTTCTTTAGGGTTAAAAAACAAGGTTTGGAAGTTAGACTTACATTGTAAGTAATGATTTCATTTCCACTGTTATTCAAACAACGAATAATTTATATAGAGAAAGTGAGCAAAGAGCATCAACAAAGCTTTTTGAAACTCTGAATCAGTTACCACTGCGCTGCAAAATGATTCACTGTTTTGAAGCGTTCCAATCGGATCGTGTATTGCAAGAATGATTTGATTCAGAACAGGAATTCAAAGCGCGTATCGCGAATCATTTGATTCAGAACAGGAATTCAAAGCGCGTATCGCGAATCATTTGATTCAGAACAGGAATTCAAAGCGCGTATCGCGAATCATTTGATTCAGAACAGGAATTCAAAGCGCGTATCGTGAATCATTTGATTCAGAACAGGAATTCAAAGCGCGTATCGCGAATCATTTGATTCAGAACAGGAATTCAAAGCGCGTATCGCGAATCATTTGATTCAGAACAGGAATTCAAAGCGCGTATCGCGAATCATTTGATTCAGAACAGGAATTCAAAGCGCGTATCGCGAATCATTTGATTCAGAACAGGAATTCAAAGCGCGTATCGCGAATCATTTGATTCAGAACAGGAATTCAAAGCGCGAATCATTTGATTCAGAACAGGAATTCAAAGCGCGTATCATTTGATTCAGAACAGGAATTCAAAGCTCGTATCGCGAATCATTTGATTCAGAACAGGAATTCAAAGCGCGTATCGCGAATCATTTGATTCAGAACAGGAATTCAAAGCGCGTATCGCGAATCATTTGATTCAGAACAGGAATTCAAAGCGCGTATCGCGAATCATTTGATTCAGAACAGGAATTCAAAGCGCGTATCGTGAATCATTTGATTCAGAACAGGAATTCAAAACGCGTATCGCGAATCATTTGATTCAGAACAGGAATTCAAAGCGCGTATCGCGAATCATTTGATTCAGAACAGGAATTCAAAGCGCGTATCGCGTATCATTTGATTCAGAACAGGAATTCAAAGCGCGTATCGCGAATCATTTGATTCAGAACAGGAATTCAAAGCGCGTATCGCGAATCATTTGATTCAGAACAGGAATTCAAAGCGCGTATCGCGAATCATTTGATTCAGAACAGGAATTCAAAGCGCGTATCGCGAATCATTTGATTCAGAACAGGAATTCAAAGCGCGAATCATTTGATTCAGAACAGGAATTCAAAGCGCGAATCATTTGATTCAGAACAGGAATTCAAAGCGCGTATCATTTGATTCAGAACAGGAATTCAAAGCGCGTATCGCGAATCATTTGATTCAGAACAGGAATTCAAAGCGCGTATCGCGAATCATTTGATTCAGAACAGGAATTCAAAGCGCGTATCGCGAATCATTTGATTCAGAACAGGAATTCAAAGCGCGTATCGCGAATCATTTGATTCAGAACAGGAATTCAAAGCGCGTATCGCGAATCATTTGATTCAGAACAGGAATTCAAAGCGCGTATCGCGAATCATTTGATTCAGAACAGGAATTCAAAGCGCGTATCGCGAATCATTTGATTCAGAACAGGAATTCAAAGCGCGTATCGCGAATCATTTGATTCAGAACAGGAATTCAAAGCGCGTATCGCGAATCATTTGACTCAGAACAGGAATTCAAAGCGCGTATCGCGAATCATTTGATTCAGAACAGGAATTCAAAGCGCGTATCGCGAATCATTTGATTCAGAACAGGAATTCAAAGCCCGTATCGTGAATCATTTGATTCAGAACAGGAATTCAAAGCCCGTATCGTGAATCATTTGATTCAGAACAGGAATTCAAAGCGCATATCATGAATCATTTAGATCGGGTCTATGGAGCGGGTTCGCTCGCAGGATTGCATTTTCATCATAATACTACGTGATAATGTAGCAAAATACAGTGAAAATACATTGCCATTTTACACATTGCCTTACCATTTTGCATATTACATTTCAAATTGAATTTCGCTACCCATAAGCTTCCATACAGCGCCACCATTTTCCAGAACTGCAACCTGCATGGAGTCTTCAGAGACTTTGCATGGGTAAAAAATCCAAAAACATTACCCTCACTTAAAAAGCAAAAACACACTGAAGTGTGAAATAATAGTTTTTAGTCCATCTCTGCAAGACTTTTCAGGATAGGAAATGGGCAAAAATGAACTCCAACTTAAACTTAAAATTTTAAGGCAGCCGAGTAACAAACACAGCTGTTAAGTTTTTAGTTTAGTCAACTTGAATATCTAAGTTGTCACTTAGTACAACTTAACATTTAAAGTTGAATGAACTCATTTGAGTTGACTGATTGTACAATTTTAAGGCAGCAGGGTAACAAATTATTTTAAGTTGACTCAACAAATTGTGTTTGGTTTTTGTTTTTTTTGTTTTTTACAGTGCACGCACTGTATACATGCTATGCTATTCTTGAAAAACATCATAAGAATTATAATCATTAAAAAAAAGGTACAAAAGCTGTCAGTTGATTGTACCATTTAGTTACTAGTATGTACATTTTAGTACTAATATGTTCCTTTAAAGTGTTAATTTACACTCTTCAGGAGTACTAAAGTGTACCTTTTGAAAAAGTACCACCCCAGTGATTGCTTTTGTACCTTTTATTTTTGTGAGAGTGTAATGATAGTCTGATTGTTACAGTTTGAGCATCACATTTCAGCATGAATTGTTTTATGAATCTTTCATAATGTAATTTGCAAAGAGGCTGTTAGTAAGGGTAAAGAAATTATAGTGATATTAACTATTTTGGATTTGATGGCAAGGGATACATTACAGAAAAAGTGCAAGACAGTGTTGGATCATTGAACATATGTGACCCTGGACAACGAAACCAGTCATAAGGGTCAATTTATACATCATCTGAAAGCTGAATAAATAAGCTTTATTTGTCCAAGATACAACTATGTGAAAATCTAAAATCTGAGGGTGCAAAAAAGTACAAATATTGCGAAAATTGCCTTTCCAAATGAAGTTCTTAGCAGTGTATATTACTAATTAAAAATTAAGTTTTGATATTTTTAAGGTAGGAAATTTACAAAATAACTTCATGGAACATTATCTTTTCTTAATATCCTATTGATTTTTGGCACAAAAGAAAATTTGATAATTTTGACACCTACTGTGTATTTTTGTCTATTTCTATGGCTGGTTTTGTGGTCCAGGTTCACATATGAAGAGGATGTTAACCTGGTGGTCTTAAAGGGATAGTTTACCAAAAAATGAAAATTTTGTCATAATGTACAGAAACGAAAACATTTTGAAGAATATTTAATGGCTGTTTTTGCTGCTACACTGTAATAAAATATTTAAAAGTTGATTATTGTAATATTTTTTACAAACGTTTTCAGTCTTTCTCCTTCATAATTTCATGTTTAGTTCATTGTGTTACTATAATAATTTTGAATCATTTGTTAAATTTACTTGCAATTTTTTTTCAGCTTAAGGGTGTAAGAAAACATTTTTAACAGTAAATAGGCATGAAAAATGAATTATGAGCGTTTATGGCACAAAAGACCTTTGCTCAAACTATAAGTGGACCTCAGGGGGAAAAAAAGGAATTGTACATTCATGATATGACCCGTTTAACTGCACCGCTTTGTACTAACAAGTATTCCCTTCAAACCGACAGACTGTAATTCTTAATTCAGACATCATTTCCTTTCTTTTCTCTGTCAGCTCTACCCAAACGGTTTTGATTAATTTACACAGGAAGTGCTTGTGAAAGAGATTTATATCACGATTCATCTGCAAAATAATCAAATCATTACCAGCTAATGACAGCGGGATGACGGATGATGTGGATATTTGCCCGGTCCCAGTAACGCTAGCGCCTGTAGACACAGAGGATGCTGGCCCCACATGTCACAGCTACAACGTAATTGTGTTTGGGCTGTTCTGAGATCAGCCGCGCAGACAATCCCCGTCTTAATGAAGTCGTCTGAGGCGGCGGCAATTACTGACTTCTGTCACTATCACCGGGGGCAACGAGGTTTGGGAGAAGCGCTCTCTTTGCTTGAGGGATCCCCCATTGCTTTCAATGGAGTGATGTAGAGCGCTTGTCAAAAGCAACATGGAATATCGGAGGATTAATTGGTCGGAGAAAAGAAGTGGAAAGTCTCTGTCAAGAGAGCGTAATTGAAACTCATTTCATTCTCGGTGTAATCAAACCAGCACTCTGCTCAATTGTTTCTATTGGCTGATATCAGGCGAGTTATTTGCAGCATTCTCTTTTTTTTTTTTTTTTTTTTTACATTAACACTCAAAGTTTTTCTTTGAAAGAATAAATACTTTTCAATTCATCAAGCACACATTAAATTAATTAAAAGTGACAGTACAGAATGTTACAAAAGATTTCCATTTCACAAAAATACTGTTATTTTGAACGTTTTATTCATCAAAGAATCCGGTTTCTACAAAACATCAACATTGATAATAATCAGAAATATTTCTTGAGATGATTTCTGAAGGACCATGTGACACTGAAGACTGGAGTAATGATGCTCAAACAGAAAACGTTTATTTTAAATTGTAATAATATTTCAGAGTTTTACTGTATTTTTGATCAAATAAACAGCCTTGGTGAGCAGAAGAGATTCTTTCAAAAATCTTACAGATCCCCAACAGTTTTTTTGTGCACTTTTTATTATTTTTTTAATCAGGAGATTCTGTTGAATATATTTACTCTTAAAAGTGCTGAAAATTTGTTGTCATTATTTACTCATTTACCCTGATTTCTATGGAAGCCCATTTCCACCACTAAATAAAAAAAAAAGTAAAAAAAAAAAAAAAAAAAAAGGTAATTGTGACTTTTTATCTCACAATTCTGTCCTTTTCTTGCAATTGCGAGTTTACATCTCACAATTCTGATTTTTTTTCTCAGAACTGCTTGATATAAACTCACAATTCTGAGAAAAAGTCACAATTTTGAGATATAAACTTACAGTTCTGAATTTATAACTCTATATTTTTCTTACATTATAACTTGCAGTTGTGAGTTTATATCACACAATTCTGACTTTCTCATAATTGCGAGTTTATATCTCACAATTCTGAGAAAAAAAGACATGAGTTGTTTATAACATGAGTTATTAAATCAGAATTGTGAGAACAATTTGCAATTCTGAGAACATCAATCTTTTCCCCCTCAAAATGTGACTTTATAACTCACAATTGCGAGTTTGTCTCACAATTTGGACAAAATTGCAAGTTAAGTCAGAATTGTGAGGAAAAAAGTCAGAATTGCGAGTTTGTATAATGCAGTTCAGTGAAAAAAAAAGTAAGAATTGAGAGATGTAAACTCAGAATTCTGAGGAAAAAGTCACAATTTCGAGATACAAATACTATAACAATTGTGAGTTTATATCACACAATTCTGACTGTATTTCTCAGAATTGCGAGTTTATATCTTACAATTCTGAGAAAAAGAATTTATAACTTATTTTTGAAGATCTAACTAAAGACAAAACTATGAAAGTAATTTATATTTGAGGTAAATTTCATGTTTAAATGCAGAGTAGAATGAACAACTTTATAAAATCGGACAGCTGAATATATAGTTTTATGTGATATGTACATCATTTTTTAACAAAAGATATGGCTTTTTCATCATATAGTAGTGTGATTGGGAAAAATATAATTGTGTAGCAGAAAATTAAGCATCAGGGCTTTATATTGATGAAAGTATATTAAAAATATACTTCACGGACATGGGATGTACCCACAATTATAGAATGACCCATCTATCTATCTATATCTATATCTCTATCTATCTATCTATCTATCTATATATATATATAAATGGTTCTGAATCTGTCACTGGGGCAGTACCTTATACCTAAAAAGTACTAATATGTACCATTTAGGTACGAATATGTACACTTTAAGACTAAAATGTACCTATAAGAATCTGGAGTTGTAAATAAGGGTATTGCCTCATTTTTTAGCTGAAAGTGTAGTGCAAAAACACAGATTTGGTCTTGTTTTTGGATTTTGACAGTTGTGGTCACTGTATACTATTTTGTTGTATAGGGAAGAAAAACAAAATGCATACAGGTTTTGAATGTGTGAATGAAGACAGACATTTAATTTCTTCAATTGACCTGTTTCTTCAGTCTTTTTTTATTTCCTCAGAATTGGACTTTATAACTCACAATTGCAATTTGTCTCACAATTCAGAAAAAAAAAAAATTGTGAGTTAAGTCAGAATTGCGAGAAGAACAATCTGAATTGTGAGATACAAACTCACATTTGCGAGAAAAAGTCTGAATTGTGAGATGTATACTCAGGTTTGCAAAAAGTCAGAATTGTGAGTCACAATAACTTTTTTTTTTAATTCAGTGGTGGAAATGGGCTTCTATACATTTCATTTCTTTTATTTGAAATATAATTAAACATTTTTTGAACATTATTTTTAAACTACCACTTTAAAAGAAAAAATGTTCAGAATCTGTCACTGGGGCAGTACCTTTTTAAAAAGTACTAATGTGTACCATTTAGGTACAAATATGTACACTTTAAGACTAAAATGTACCTTTAAGAATCTAATATGCACCCTGGAGTGAATAAGGAACAAAAGTGTACCTTTTGAAAAGGGTATTGCCTAAATTTTTTATATCTGAAAGTGTAGTGCACAAACACAGATTTGGATTTTGACAGCTGTGGTCACTGTATAATATTTTGCTGTATAGGGAAGAAAAACAAAATGCATACAGGTTTAGAACGTGTGAATGAAGACAGACATTTCATTTCTTCAACTGACCTGTTTCTTCTGTCTTTTTTATCCCCTCAGAATAGGACTCTATAACCTGCAATCACAAATTGTCTCACAATTTGGAAAAAATTGTGAGTTAAGTCAGAATTGTGAGAAGAACAATCTGAATTGCGAGATACAAACTCACGTTTGCGAGAAAAAAGTCAGAATTGCGAGTTTGTATGACGCAATTCTGTGGAAAAAAAAAGTATGAATTGTGAGATGCATACTCATATTTGCAAAAAGTCAGAATTGTAAGTCATAATAAAAAAAGTCACAATATTTGTTTTAATTCAGTGGTGGAAGTGGGCTTCCATACATTTCTTTTATTTGAAATATAATTGAACATTTTTTTTTATGATTGAAAAAAAAAATTCAGAATCTGTCAGGCAGTACCTTTTTAAAAAGTACTAATATGTACCATTTAGGTACAAAAATGTAGACTTTGAGACTAAAATGTACCTTTAAGAATCTAAAATGCACCCTGGAGTTGTAAATAAGGTACAAAAGTGTACTTTTTGAAAAGGGTATTGCCTCATTTTTTACCTGAAAGTGTAGTGCACAAACACAGATTTGGACTCGTTTTTGGATTTTGACAGCTGTGGTCACTGTATAGGGAAGAAAAACAAAATGCATACAGGTTTAGAACGTGTGAATGAAGACAGACATTTCATTTCTACAACTGACCTGTTTCTTCTGTCTTTTTTATCCCCTCAGAATTGGACTTTATAACTCGCAATCGCAAATTGTCTCACAATTTGGAAAAAAGGGAAAAAAATACAACGTTGCTTAATGTATCGTATGCACCAAACGTCACGTCGCCGTTTTGATCTTTGCCACTGTAGTCTTGCCGATACAATGCATAGGGGATTTTCTGGAGAAAAAAAAAATGAAAGAGATGTCATAAAATGTCTTTTCTTAGATGAATGTTAATAGAATCAGGTCTGGAATGCTTTTGATGGACGTAATGAACCCGACGCTCGCAGCACAAGTTTGTCGCAATTCAGCTCATCCCGCGCCGCTGCCCCGATACAGGTGTGCTTTGATGCTTACAGATGTTGTCATGGTTACATCCTGTTTTCCAGCCCGTGCAATTATGCGTAATAGATGAACTTCACTCCTCAGCAAATTAACAACAGGTAAAATGTACCGTAGTCACCGATCGTCTCCAAAGGCGGCGAGTTTTCCCTCATAAAAGCTTTCGCCAAGCGATGTGTTGCTGCTTGTCAGTCGAGCGCTTTTAATGGCAGGCAATCGCTCGCTTTGTTTGCGAGCTCCCAACTTCAAACTCTGTGGAATTTGAGGAATCAGTGTGTGGTTTGTCTCGTCAAATTACTGTAATAAAGTCACATTTATCTCAAGCCCAATGCTTCAAACGGGTCATAAATCTGGTGAAAACACATGAAAATAAGAAGTGGCAGGAAAAACCCTCCCTGAACAAATTGGAAACTTTTAGTCTGATTTTGCTTTTAAATATCCCAAAGGGAATTTTATCATTTATTATTTTTTTAGTATCTATATCAACAAGTGTTATTTTATTATTATTTACATACTATATGTATGTATATATATATATATATATATATAATTTTTTTTTAAATACGGTTTTAGTTCTATTTTTTGTTAACTGTAATACCCCCGATGGAGTACATTCTCATGCTTGTTTTTTTAATATGCCGGCTAATAATGTCCAGCCAGGCAGAGCAAACTCTTCTCATGTAGGGTTCTTTATCTGAGCTGTGCTTATTTGAGTTCAGATGTGTGGTTTAATTAAGCAGGAGTAATGGACTCTCTGCTGCTCGCGTGTCCTGCTGGGACTCAAACATCGCCGTCAAATGCATGTCAGTAATTTGGTAGTGAACTGAAGGGGATGAAGATTTAAGTGAACAGTTTTTTGAACACTCTTTCTCACCTACTCAGACTTTTTTCACATTTACAGATATTTATCTTGACTATGGTGAGAATCACATGCAGAGTTTGCACTTTTACGACATGCTGTCTCATACAATCTTTGAATTGTGGAATTTTTGGTAACATCAGAAAGGGCAGTCAGCGTGTTTGTGTGTGTAATAAAATAATACACAAATTAAAACAATGAACATCATGCCTTTTGATTCACTAAGACAAAAACAACAACTTGTTAAATAAAATGTATATAATAATATATAAATATATATATTTTCCCCCCAAAACGTATATAAAGTGTATACTTTTATTATTAATTTATATTATTTAACAATAATCTTGGCTCCTGACCCATACACTAATCCAAATAAATTTAAATAAAAAATAAAATAATGCATACAATATATTTCGTAAAATGTTTATACGTGTATATATGTTTTTCAAAATGTGTGCTGAATATAATAAAATATGAACATTTACAAAACAATGATGCCTTCTCACCCACATGCTAATACAGCAAAAAATAACACAAATAATTAATAAATTAAGATTGTTTAAAATTATTTTTCAAAATTATTTAAAATAAAATATATAAAAATTAAATAATGACGTGTTTGTAATAATATTGGCTCCTGGCCCATACACTAATCAAAACAAATTACAAAATAAATAAATGCAATATATTTCATTATATATATAATATAATAAAAATATAAAATTATGTATAGATGTGTATAGAATATAATATTAATATAAAATATGAAAATGTACAAAACAATGATGCCTCCTTACTCATATGCTAATACAGCAAAAATTGGCTAAATAAACCAATAAATAAAAATGTATTAAAAATATATATAATATATATATATATATATATATAAATAAATGTTATAATAATCTTGGCTCCTGGCCCATACACTAATCCAAACAATTCACAAAATAAATAAATGCAATATATTTCATAATTAATATATATATTTATATATAATATAAATATAAAAATTTAAAATACTTTTTTAAAATGTGTATAGAAAATATTAATATAAAATAAAAAAAGTACAAAACAATGAAGCCTCCTTACCCATATTCTAATACAGCAAAATAAATAAATAAAAATGTATTAAAAATATATATAAAATATATATTAAAAAATAAATAAATAATTAAAATGTTATAATAATCTTGGCTCCTGATCCATATACTAATCCAAACTAATTATAAATAAAAATAAATACAATACAATCTATTTCATTAATCATATATAATAAAATTAAATATAAACATAAAATATAAAAATAAATAAAACTTTTGACCCATATACTAATCCAGCAAAAATTAATAAATAAATAAAATGTCTGTTCACAATGTGTATAGAATATAATATAAATATAAAATATGAAAATGTACAAAACAATCATGCCTTCTTACCTATATGCTAATACAGCAAGAAAATTAGCAAAAATAATAAATAAGTAAATAAGTGTATTTAAAAACTATAAATATATAAAAAATTAAATAAGTAAAATTAAATAATAGTCTTGCCTCCTGATACAATATATTTCATAAAATATATATACATATAAATTTTAAATATGAAATTGAAAAAATAAATAATTACTCCTGACCAATATGCTAAAGTAATTAAAAAAAAAATAAATAAAAGACTGTTTTCAAAATGTGTAGTGAATATAGTATAAATATAAAATATGAAATATGCTAATACAGCAAAAAATGAACAAAAAAAAAAAAATGTATTTTAAAATATATATATATAACATTTATAACATTTATGAAAAAAAAAAAAAAAAAATTATAACAAGCTTGGCTCCTGGCCCAAAGGCTAATATAAATAAATAAATAAAAGTCAGTCAGTCTCTAAAAACTTGTATTGTAAAATGTACTGTAAGCCATTGATTTACTTGTCCAGCACAATCATTTGTTTAATTTGATTAATGAATTGTCATGTCATGTCATTTTGACTGACAGCTGTTCAATATTAAAGAATTCACCAAACAGTAACAGTTTGCCCTTTCTATCATTTATGTCATGTACTGTACAAGGAATGCAGTTTTTTGTTAAATTTGCACGTTCATCAGTTTCACACTGTAGAAACCTTTTCTTATCTAGAGAGATCTTCAGATCAACATCCTGTCAGAGCCTGACATGGGTGGCAACGCTGAGCACCGGGCTATCGGCGTCTCAAAGCCTTCTGCTTTCATGTGTAGGGAGGGTAAAGAGTGTTGAACCACAACTCAAATCCAGCCATGATCAGAAATGTGCTGATCTAATAGTTGCTGGCATAACATGCTTTTCTGAATGGAGTCATTCTGCTGCAATAAACATGCTTCATGTGCTTTAGATAAGATCCAGATTAAATGTTACATCAAACAACCTGTCCATTTGACCTCACTGATTTCAAACGATGAATTCATTTGTTCCAGAATTTGAGATTGAAAAGCCAATTTATTTTGCATGGTTATATCTGACCTTGGATCACAAAACCAGTCATAATGGTCTTTTTTGAGCTGAATAAATAAGATTCCACTGATATATGGCTTGTTATGATAGGACAATATTTGGCTAAGATTCAACTATTTGAAAATCTGCAATCTGAGGGTGGAAAAAAGTCATATTGAGAAAATCAACTTTAAAGTTGTGCAAATGAAGTTCGTAGCAATGCATATTACTAATCAAAAATTACGTTTTGCCAAATATCTTAATGGAGCATGGTCTTAATATACTAATGATTTTTGTCATAAAAGTAAAATCGATCATTTTGACCCATACACTGTATTTTTGGCTATTGCTACAAATATACCATGCCACTTAAGGCTGTTTTTTTGGTACAGGAACGCATATAGTTTTTTGCATTTATGTTAGTGAAGCAGGTGTCAACTGGTAGGCCGTGACCCAAAAAATTGGGGACAGGAAGAACAATGCAAAATGCAAATAATTCAGCATTTGTGAGTTTCTTTAACTTCAAGTCATTATGACCTAGAGAGGATCTTCTTTTTCTGAAAATGCTAATGTTATTGTTTAACATTTGGGAACATCTTCCCAAAATAATTTTGATAATATTTTGTGCATTTGGGGGGAATTTTTACACTTGTGGTGTTACAATAAATGCTTTTTGTTGTTGTTGTTGTTGTTGTTGTAAAAATGTGCTATATTATGACCAAATATTGGCTTTAATCGTTTCATCAATTTGTTGTTGTTTTCAATTAGCACATGTTTTGTATTTCTTTTTGGACTGATTAATCATAGCCCTCATTGAACTGACCACATGCACGTCAGTTTTTAAGTAAACATTGGCAAAATTATTAGGGCCTTATGGCCTTATGAAAACGTGGACGGAACTGTGTAATCCATTCATAAATTGGAACTTACTATTTAACACGGAATTTGTCAAAGTTTGGAAAAGTTCATCAAAAGTGTGTTATCAAATTAAATCAAATCGCGATATGGACTAGTACTTGTAAATATTAAGCCGCAAACACACTATTTAAATATGAATCCTGGATGTTCTGCGTGTCTCTGAATTGCGCAGACGCGCGATTTTGCTTACTATTGAAGCATGCGTGACGCTCTGTGATTTCAGCATCTGCCGTCTCAATAAATGAGGACATAAATACACGAACAACATCTCCAGAACTGCTCTGAGAGTCACTTCATTAGCGTTTGATCGTTATATTTGAGTTTAATTTGTTGTTAGCTTCTGGCCACAGCTGTATGCAACCTAGCCACAACTAGCATCAGTTACAGGTATTCGGGTCAACACGTCAAAATAAAAGTTCAGTTTGAAGATGAAAGAAATATATTTTTAATATTTTGAATGTATATAATATTGCTACTACTGTTGAAAAATTAATAAAACGTTATTTTTTAAAGAAATAATTACACAATATTTCTTTCATGTTCATAGTATCATTTTCATAGTAAATCCCCTTTACTTGCCAAAAAATAAAATGTGTTTATTTTCATTAATTAAAAAATAAATTCAATTATTTTTTTTATGCTTTCTAACCAGAAGAACATAACACAGAATTTCCGAGGGAATAAAAATTCAGTTGTTATGCATTCAAATAATTAGACATGCTAAAACCAGAATTTAGTAACAATGAAACATAAGGTGAGAAAAAATACAATATTCCATAGTGCCCTAAACATGTCATTTTTGTTAAACCTGTAATAAATTGATGTTAAATCGTATAAGTTGATTTTAATTCTTTTTTTTTTTTTTGATTAATAAGATTTTAACCATTAAGTCCTGAAAATTTAAAACGGAAAAAACGGAATTTGGGAAAAAATTAAATGGATTTTATAGGGCCCTAAATTATCATAAATAATGCTTTTTCACTCAAAAAACGTTCAGATCAATGAGATCTATAATCAGTAACTTCCAAAAAGATAAATAAAAAACCATGCTAATTGAAAGAAAATGCAAAATTTTGGTCATAATGCAGCATAATGGGTGATTTACAAGCTATTTTACAAGCATTTCCGCTCATTTTATTGAAGAATGCCCAATTAGGTAAAGGATTTACAAAGGGTTAAAATGCAGATGATAACTGTGCGATTCACATACTCTAAAAACTGTAAATTGTTCAGCAAGAAAAACAAAATAATAAAACATTCTAAAATTAGCCGAAACCTCTGATATTTTGCCCTAGGCGTATTTTTTTAGCGTAGTAAATATAGCCTGTAATTAAAATGTACCCAGTGGATGAAAACAACAGCAGTCTTGCTTCTTCTTCAGCCTGGCTGTGAGTTGTAAACATTAATTTCAGGGTGTTGTTCGGGGTGAGAGGGAAGGGTTGGGATCTGGTGTTTACCATGGCGTTCTGAGTTTTATTTATTTCTGTTTCTATATGAACTACTGAGTTCTTTTTTCAATCTCGCATTTTCCTTTTACTCACCATTAGACTCGGCTGGCAGAAAAAAATACGACTCTGTCAACACAATTAAGCTCACTTCCTGTGTCAGACACCCACGCCGCCACTTTAACACCTACTGTCAGTGCGCGGATGTACCCCAGCACCGCTAATACTGCACCGTTAGCGACTTCTCCAGCACGCGCTCTCAGCTGTTATGGCAGTCGTGGCAGACAGCGTGAAATATTTTGTTATAAAGTCAATGTGACATCGAAATTAGCTCAATTAATTTCCTAATACGTGTGTCTGCTGTGTGTTATTCCACATTAAAAAAAGGAAAAAAGTTTGCCTTTGAAATGTTTAATCAGAACGTAATTATTTGACCCCCCTCTTCAATGACTTTCCATTTCAGCTGACGTCACAAAGCTTTCCGATTGTTTTCAACCCCCTCCCTTTAGCCACATAAATCTATTCTGGTATTTACCTGGTATTTTCTTTTATATTTCGCATTAGTTATTAAAAAAAAAATACATTTAAAAAAAAAAAAAAATTAAAATTAAAAATCAATATTGAACCAACCTGTTCTGGGATGAAAGTGTATATGACTGGTGGTGTTTTCTTACAGATTATGAGTAGTAAATTTGGCAGTCATTAAAAATGTAATATATATCTGTGTGTGTGTGTGTGTGTGTATTTGTGTTTGTGTGTATATATAGCTAGCATTTATGCATTTGTTTATTTATTATTTTTTCCTTTTTTCATTTACAAAATAATTAAATACAAATACATAAAACGTGCACACACACACACACACACACACACACACACATATATATATTTATATAATGTTTATATAATAATGGAACAATTTTTATATGTAGCAGTTATTATTAAAACATTTGTATTTTTTATAAAAAAGATGCATTTATTTTTCTTTTAATTATATTTCTTTACTTTCTGAAATGAAATAAAATGAAATAAAAATAAATAAAACTGCATATATATATATATATATGTTATATTATTATTATTATATAAATGTTAATATATATATATATATATACATATATATACATATATACGCACACACACACACACACACACACACTATATATGAATTAATAATTATATTTATGTGAACTTTTATATAATAATAATATAAAATTTTTTGTTTCATTTACATTTGTTATTAAAACATTATTTCTATTATTACTATTTTTTAAGTGTAAGTAGTTATTTTTCTTTTATTTATTTTTTTCTTTCCTCTACTTAAAAAAAAAAAACTTAATTAAAATAAACATGGCCAAGAAAAAAACTTTATTGTCCTATCCTAACAAACCAAAACATCAATGGAGAGAGTCCAGAGTCACATTTGGCAGAGATGCAACTATTTTAAAATTTGGATTTTGCAAAAAAAAAAAAAAAAATCAATCAATAAATAAAAATGCCTTTTTTAAAAGAAAATCGCCTTTAAAGTTGTCCAAATGAAGTTCTTAGCAATGCATATTAATAATCACAAATTAAGATTTTATATATTTACGGTAGGAAATTTGCTAAATATTTCATGGAACGTGATCTTTACTTAGTATCCTAATGATTTTTGTCATAAAAGAAAAATCAATAATTTTGACCCATACAATGTATTGCTGTCTATTTCTACACATATACCCTTGCTATATATGATGGGTTTTGTGTATATATACTGTATATAATTCAACATTTCTTATATATCTGGCATTTTTTAACTGATATTTTTTAACTAATATATTTATATACAGTTACTGTGCAGTGATGTACACAGTGTTGATCATGTTTCACATCATAGCTACTGTATGGTGTACTTCAGCATGGCAGAAATGAATTGTTTTATGATTTGCATTAAAGTGTGTAAATCAAAGCTGATCAATGTTTCAATGTTTCTCTCCAGCACACATGAAGCCCTCTTGTGGTCACTCTGGAGAACAGCACATGGAAGTCTCATCCTGTCTTCTTGGTCCACATGATGGTGAGCTGAATCCAAAGCCAGTCGTACAGTGTCAGATATTCTCTCTGCTCTTTGTACTGTATTACTCTCTGAGACTCAAGGAGTTCCCCAGATGTCTCCTGCTTGAGATTACTCCTCTGAAACTAATTTGTGATGGTGATTCATACAGAGAACATGAAAATTATGAATGCCACTGATAAATGAAACCATCTTGGCTTTTGTGGAGTCCCGAAGCCACTATTTGGGCGAGTTTTCTGAGAAGCAGTTACAATGTGATGGTGACAAGAAACGGTTGTAACGATAACAGGCAGTTATTTGAATTAATATTTGGGTATGATTGCAAACAATAACTCTGAATCGGCTTGCTTAGAATGAATTCACTTCCATTTTATTTAACTCAAAATTAAATAGTAGCAAGCTTTAGAAAACATTCACAGATTTGTCTTTGTGATTATGTAAATTTTGGCCTAGTTATCAGGTCCGAGGTGTCAGTGTTTTTGGAAATGTACAGATGCTTGTTTCCATGATGCACAGCAAACTGTAGCAGCCGCCTTTCCGTTCGTACGACAATAATACCGCAACAAACACACAAATGCACAAACATATTTGGACAAACACCCCTGAGCTTGTACTGTAGCAACAGGTGATGCTTGCCAAGTCCTTTTTGAAAGGTTGCGTCGGTGAAAACGGAGAGTGTTGGAACACATTTTGCTCAGTGTTTTTTTTTTTTTGCACCGTGTGTCTCAGACTTTGATATAATATTCCCACATGTGTCTGCTAGAAAATAAAGTTACTGCTCATCCAGAAAACGTGTAAATTAGTGTCAAGCGCGAAGAGCGCTCTTGTAATGGCCGACCCCACTGGCTCCTAACACTAATAGAATGCATGAGTCTTTTAGATTTTGTGCATTTTCTTTTTTGTCATTTGAAAAAATATAGGCCTTTTTAATATTTCTTTTGTGGGCCAAATAGAAGTATACAAATTTCTATGACCCCAGTTCTATCATTTAACATCCACACATCAAATTATGGATAGAAACTAAGCTACCTTTCCACTTTATTTTTAACACACTTTCTCACAGACTGTACTGTCACTTCAGGAGGCTGGTGGTCATGTATGATGGTGATAGTGACACTTTTTGGTCTGCTCTATTCATCTAAGGTTTCCTCATGTTGCATCATGTTTGTAATTTCTATATGATAACAAAGCACGTTTGCATTACAGTAATGAATAAGCATGCTGACATTATTATCTGTGCGGATGAAAACTAACAGGCTGAACGGGGTTTAAAAATTCGAATTCGAATTCTTCCAATTCAAAATGTCTAATCAGATTTTTTTTTTAAATCAAAACTTCGTCTTTAGAATCAAAACAGTGTGCAGCGTTACTTATTTCCCCTTCATCAAAGGGAGGAAATGCTGAAGCTCTACTGGAAATCAGCATCGGAGATGATGGTATCTGATGTATGTTTACTGTCGAATAAATGTCAGATGAACTCTGGTGTAAAAGCTTTCTAATAACGTGAGCTTCGGGTCGGATGACTCACATTTGAAAGGATTCATTCTCACCATCATATCTGGTGCAAAACTCCTGCAGAGCTTCAGTTTGAATAGTTTCCTTTTCCGCATTGAATATTAAAATCAAATATCCATATGGTAGATCTTTACTTTTTTTAATCGCGAGGTGGCTGTGTTTTAAAAACAATATCTGCCATTTTTAAGTAACTGGAGTAAGGGATAAAATGTTAAAACCATTATTTCAAACTCATAAAATTGGTTATAAAACGTCTTTTAATGTGTGGTACAAATTACAACTTTATCGGTTAAATTGCCGCTTAGATGAATCTAAAATGCAATGATTAAAACGGAAAAAATCTGCAACTCATAAATCAGCGCTCGAACTGAAAAATTAGAGAATTATATTATGTGAACCTTAAAAAAGAACTTTTATTTGATTATAGAGTATATTTAGATTAAAAAGCATCATCCGCTTCAAATGCGCATTTCCTTCTTTGCAATATTTTGTCCTCTCTAGCCTATATTCATTTGGATTTTAATTTCACACGCGCCTAATTGAAAACTTATTGATCTATAAACAAGCTTTAAAAATAAAATGTTTTTCTTGTGATCCCGTATTAAGATGTGCCGCGAGTGTGTGTGTGTGTGTGTGTGTGTGTGTGTGTGTGTGTGTGTGTGTGTGTGTGTGTGTGAAGTCGCACATGAAATCTAGAAGTGTAAACACACCGTGGCTGTGGATGGCAAGTTTTAAATAATTTTATACAGTCCTCCTTCCTGACATTTTTTAACATGTGGTGTGTAAATATGAGAATGGCTGAGTGTGAAAGTGGATGAGTCCCTGGAGAGCGCGCATGGAGACGCGCCGCTCCAAAAATCAAAGTGGGGCAAGAAGACGCGGTGCGCCACAGCTGGCAGATCGTCTTATGTCGACGGGGAGGGGCGGTTCGTTTACCTGACACCCCTCTCATCGAGCTCGAACCCTCCCCCTTCTCTTGCGCTTCTATCCCGCATCGCAGCCCACGTTGAGCGCAGTCCGTGCGCTCCCAACTTCAGCGGTACGCGCAGGGACATCTCCATCTCCATCAGCGAGCAGAGCTGCGGACGCGCGCCGGCTTTGGATCTCTCAGCGTGGGGACGAAGTTAAACGAGCCTTCTCAACTTTTGGATGGAAAACGAGCGCTTTCGTGGAGATTGCTAACTTCTCTAAGGTATGGTCGTGTTTGCTTTCTTTCTCTGATGTCTCTGAGCATCTGCTCCCAAAGCAAAGCTGCTGTATATTTAACGACCAGTCAGATCAGTTTGCTGTCCTGTCCTGTCAATAGATAAACAATTGACAGCGAAGGGGGAAAAGTGATTCATGCGTGCAAGCGCGCTCAGGTGCAGCTGATTTTCTTCTAAATATGCATGCATGTTATGCACTGTTTATTAATTATAAATCTCTAAACGTAGATTTAAAAATATGTGGCAAATGTTCACTCTAAACAGGCTTTATAAAAACGCAGTATCCTATGGCATTTACACTTGTGCACGTTGATGTCATTTGCATGTATGTGCACAAGATCTAAATAGAAAAAAATAAACAAAAATCCAATTTTATGGAGTCAAGAGGCAGACATGCTCCTAAATAAGATGAAATGACTAATACGACTAAATGATTCTAAATAAACCTGACTGTCAGCCTGCAGAGAATCACATCACACTTTTATTTTTTGCTGGTGTGATGTATAACTTTACATCTTAGCTTATATAGGAGGATGTAGTGGTCAGGACCCTGTGCAAGTAAGTGTGACAATCACACTTGTAAACACAAGAAGGGTCGATATGCATTAGCGTGCAAAGAAAAAAGGCGACAGGGAGTTCAGATGCAGACACACTTTTGAGAACAATAATATTTAAGGAAATGAATGTAAATAATGCAGTAGTAAAAAGACAAGGTTGTCAAATGAATATCTATTCATGTTTCAAATTTCTTTCAAATCTACATATCTGACTGTCAGTCCATTTGCTAATAATACAGCACTGAGATGAATACATTTCCACATTTTGGAGCTGAAATGCTTGCATTTAGGTACTTTGAGCAAATAATAATAATAAAAAATAAAAAAACATATCCATCTCTGTTTTAATTAATATCTACCGCTCTTAATTGGCAATTATATGGGGTGTGATAGAATAAATTATATTAGAAAGTGGTTCATTAAATGTTGCATTTAAATTTATGTGCATTACCGTTATGGTTATGGGTAGCAACCGTACATTACTATTATTGTGTTGATGAAGAGCAGGAAGCAGTTTTAGAAAGTGCATGATCACAGTTACTCGTGGGCAAGGTGATGTCCACAAATTCAATATGTGAAAATGAGACTGCTGCAGTGCAAAAATGACATGCATGTAATGAATGAATCAGTGATAATATTGATTCTATAAAATGAAATCGAGGACAGTAATAAGTGCACGCCTGGAATATTATTTACGTGTGCGACTGACACACTTTTTGCAATCTCATTTGCATTGCAAAGTATATCTGATTGCTCATTAACAGGTCAATGTGGTAAAAACGAGGTTATTCTTCTTGAGATTACTAGTTATCTGGGGTAGAATTAGTGTGGTTGATCTGGTCAGTGTTTCTCAGAACAGAGCTTGTGAGCTTTTTCCTGCCAGCGTCAGGTTTGCTTCTTGTAAGTGCTGTTTGACATCAAAGTGGCTGCTATTATGCAGGTTTTTGTACACTTGTTTCATTCTGACATCTTCTTCACGGTGTCACGTTAATGTACAGTCTGCTGATGTGAAACCGCGTGGGTCCCCTTGATCTCGACTTGAAAGTTGTTAACCATCTTTTTTTTATTGGCATCACCTAACCCCATTTCCACGGCTGGTTGTTGTTGTTCTGATACTCACCCTGATATGATAACCGAGCCTGATTCATCATCTGCGTCGATATCGCTGTCCCAAATCTCAGCGCAGTGGCATCGGCGGGCACACTCGGACGGGCTGTAAATAACAAAGACGCCACAGATGTTTGTTAAAAATGATACACGTTTGCTAGTTAGGGCCTAAATGCATAGCACATCCTTGAGCTGCAAATAACAACAGGAAGTCAGCTTCTGAGACAGACGGTGATATTCTTAAACTCACTGTGGCCTTCGATTTGAGAAAGGTCAGAAAGGTTGAGCTGCTCTCTTAACGCACTCTTAACGTTGATACGAGACCAAAGTCGCATCTTTGTCAGGGAGAGACGTACACGCCGGTCGCCCTCCCGACCCTTTGAGACCAATTATCCGGCGCGGTGCATCGGTTATTTTCAGCGTGCACCTGAGAGTATAATCAAGGCAAGTCGTCCTTGATGAATTATTTCCACTCGGTCTCGCATGATTTGTCCCGTTGTAAGTGACAGCAATCAAGGTGCACGAAAGCTAAAATTCCTGGCCTCCCAGACTCTGAACTTCTTGGTTGGTCTGTGTCTGATTCGTGTAGTGAAGTCAAGAGTGATTTCTAGGGTAAAACCATTAATCGTCTTTACCACGGCGGTAATGAACGCTAGGCTGAAATAACAGCTCAGCAAAGAGAAGAATTATACTTGTGGTTAGAGCACGGTAAATACCTGTTTAGCTGCCAGCGTATGCATTTATTAGACTGTCGCCAGCAAATAAGAGGTCTGTCTCGTTTTTTAATATGTGGCTGCTTGGAGATTCCACCCTGTTTGGAAAGAGCTGTTATGATTTCTAATAGTTAGGAAAGGTAACAATGAATCAGAGACTTTTGATGACAAGCTCAAACCAGTTTGGGAAAAAAAGAAGAAAGGAAAATTAAGGATTGTTTGTGCATACTTGGGCTCTGAGTCAAGCATGTAAAACGGCAGACGATCACATGCAACTGGAGAATAATTTAGCAACATTTTCCAACTTTTTTTCCTTTTTTCTCCCCGAGACGATTTGCATATATCAGCAGCGATTTGACGCTCGTGCTGAAATCCGCATCTCATCTTCGCGTTTAATTCCTCAAGCGCTATCTTATTGACGCGTTTGCCCGCTTTTATCTGGTTTCGAGAATCGTCGCCGGATCTTTTCAGAGGACAAAGCGTCAAAAGTGCGTCATGTCGATTTGGTCATGCCCAGGCTAAATGACATTTGTGTAAAATCAGAAGAGCAATATAATCATTCTCCGCAGCACCATCACTAATACAATTTGAAATACGCACTCGGTTCCACCTTAAACCTTTTTAAATTTCGCATAACCTAAATTTAGTCACTCCATATGTTTTGATCTCACGTTATTGTCTGCTATTTCTATGCTTGTCGTTATCCGATCTGTGTAGGTTTTCTCGAATCCTTTGTTCTGGTAAGGCGACACAAAGAAAGCAGTATGTATCAGAGGAATGCACATACTGCAAAAGATCAGGGCTTTAATACCCACCCACATACTCGCAACAAACAATTAAAGAAGATACTCTCTTTTACAGTGCGAACGCACACACATGCACTTATAGAGATTTGGAGGGACGCAGATTAACGCCATACAAAATCTTTGCCTTTGCAGTGTAGTCAACTAAAAAGAAGCAAGGGCTTTCATTTGTTGCTTTTTGAATTCTCCTGCACACACCATATAGAGAAACACTGAAAGAGAACTGCAAAGCCTGTCTGTTGTCAGCAGGCCTCTGATGCAACTTTGCATTTATTTACCTGCCATATGCTTTTAAGTCGATTCGATCGGTGCATGGACGTGTTCCCTGTAAGATCTGAACCTGATGACCTTGCTTTTTTTTTTGGAATCTTTCAGTCCTTAATGAACATTCTAAGAATCTTTTTAACATCTCGCTAATTTTGCAGGAATGCGTCTAGAATTGAGAGTGCCGCACTCATTTTGAAAGCTGAAAGCGTTATAAAACGAGCCAAAACTTTGTGTGGAACTTTGTGAATGACGGGCGTTGCAATTCTGCTCAAACTTCTGCGGGCGCTGTGTGTGCGTGGGCCCACGCGTTGCATCTCAGCAAAGCTCGGACAAAAAGAGCTTCACAGCGGTTTTCTCTCTCCTTGTCGCTTTAACTCTATTAATTGTTGATATGTCGCAATCCACGAGGCAGAAATTAGAGGGCTAATTATTCGGTCATGTGACGCTGCCCCACTGCAGTGACAGAAAAGTAATTTCCCGGGCCTTGAAACTGATCTCGCTTGATCGTTAGATGACGGATTTGTTTTATAATTCGATAAAAGCGAGGAATAAACAAGCGATGAGCCGATAAAGAGCCTCTCTCGTGCGCTCGGAGGGAGTAATTGTTTTTAAATAATTAATACGGATTCCTGAGGGAGATCCAAAGAGCAGGATCTTTTTGTTGCCCTTCGTTTGGACTTTAGCTTGCACGCTTTTACTGATTTAAAAGTCTCGTGCACTTTATTTGGCAGGTGTTCAGATGCGAGCAAGCCACAGGGGGACTTTTACAGTGCACACTAGAGGTTCAACAGCACTAGACAGAAATGACTGTTCACTCTTCTGCATGGGTTTATGTCACTGCTTGCATTAAATAATTAGCCTAAACACATAAAGCGGTGGAGTTAGACTCCCCTCATGCACATAAGCAGGTTATTTTTATTATTTAATACACTTACAAGTCATGTGAGCTGTGCACAGTCAACTGCAGACTACTGTATTAATGTGCTCGAGTAACACAGCTCCTCTATCCCGTCTAAAAATGTGCCAGCCACCAATATTTAGAGACTGTAATGAGTTCCACGTTTTCGTGTTTCCAGGAAATGTTTGTTTTGAATGCGTCTAATGGAGATTTGTATACTGCCCATTTGCCTCCGCATTGATTCAGTGTCTCTGTTCACTGTGTGGTGGGCACTGATGACTCTACCCCATGCTGTTTGTGTTATCAAACTGCCGAGATGCTCTTGGCTCTGATTTATAACACTACCTCAAATAATCTTGTTAATGCACATTTAACATTGCGGAAGTGGCAAGCACATAGACTAAACAACACCTACGCGTGCGAGCAGTCAGAATAGCGCTGGTGAAATGTGCCGAGTGATAAACTGCCTCCAGTGCAGCTAAAAAGAGGAAGAGCGTACTGTCTTGTTGTCATAGGGGTTACTAACTTTGGATGTACACTTACACATATTGTGTCACTATTCCCAGGGAAACCGGATGATCCTGGAAAAAGACTAAATAAGCAATGCAATATCTTTAGGATGCTAGAAAATGGGAAGAAATGTCATAAAATATTTTCTGTGTGTGTTTTCTATATTAGAAAATACTAATATTAGAAGTGTTGGAGAAATTATGAACTATTTTTTAAGTTCAGCTCATATTTATGAATTACTTACAAATATTCAAAGGTAGTCAAAATTAAAAATTACATTTGTTATTTTGTTAGCAGAAATATCCTGTTAAATGATGTGATTTATACATGACCAAATATTCACTTCAATAAAAATTGACATCAGTTTTTTTGATATTATAGGATAAACAATATGTTCATGCAAAAATAAACAATGCAACATTTTTAGTCTGCTGTAAAATGGAAAAAAAAAATAAAATCCAGTATTAGAAGTGTTGAAGAAATGATGCTTTTTTAAATTAATTTAATATGTAGTAAAAAAAAATGTAATTTTTACCCTTCTTAATACGACCAAATATTAAATCTAACTTCACATTAAGCTTGCGTCTCAACTTTGAAAACCCAAATATCCTTAGATAATTTTTTCTTTTATTTATATTAGTATGGCTAAAACTGTTTCACCAATAAAAGTGTCAGATGTACAGTACAGTACGTTTTTGCAGTGTTTGTGCATTCATTTTGTTCTGCATTTGTGTATGTTTCTAATTACTTTATTTTATTAAAGCACGAGCGTATTAGTATTCATCATTGTTTGCTCTGAGCGTGCTACAAATATTGGCATTTTCAACTCTTCAATTGTGTTTACCCTTCTTTAAATAGGCAAGAGCTGAATTATAACCACAGTTGATCAAATCATTTCTGCTCTGTGAATCTGCATGCCCTTCTGTATGTCAGAGTTGGTGTTGTTGGGCGGTGTGTGTGTGTGCCAGGGCTCTTGGCAGTGTCTGCACCTGTTGGCAGCATCAGGACCCTCCTGGCAAGGCCGGCAGAAATTGTGTGATGCTCTTGTACGAGTGCAGAGGAGACTGCAGCCACAGCACGTCAACATGGCGGCCACGCTCCGCTTACCACTGCGCCCGGCCCGCGTTTCCATTTTGCTGTGGAAATAAAAGTGGACCGACGCGACTACACAATCCGTTTGTGTTTTTGGAATTGACATTTAGAGCCACTGTTGGATTGCAGACCTATGCATTGTCTTATTATTTACAATGACAAGGGTCAGATGTGGTTGGACTAGTTTATGTTTTTAGATTTTGGATTGAAATGCTAAATGTCTGTTGTGTAAAAGCACTGCGGCAAACTACTTTTGCTATAAAGTTTTGAAACTAAGTTTGCCGCTGCAGCTGCTGCGCCACCCAATGTGTTGCACAAGCACTAGCATCTCAAGACATCAAAAACAAGCTCTGCGCAAATACGCATCAATGCCGGAAACGCATTTAGCGCTGTGCAAAAAGCACATCAGATATGTTGCGTTCATATATAACATTAAAAAGCAAAGATCAAACTTAACCGTGTTGAACTGATGAACGTATATTCGCGACTTCTTGAAATGCATCCACCTTTTTTGGTCATCGCTCTTCTTTTACATTTCCTGTTTTTAACAGCAGTGATACTTAGTGTTCTACTTCAGCACCTCTGCTGATTTCTTATAGCTTTATCACCTTCGGTTTCATGTCTATACATGTTACACACTCCTGCCTTTTAAAAACACATTTTACTGTCTTCACTATAATTAATTATTGGGCCCATTAGTCATTATAATTGTTGATTCTGACATGGGCATGTACTTGGTTACCTTTAAAACCATTTTTTTGTGTAATAAATAAACAAATATATTTAACTCCCACTTGGAATTACAATCACAAACAGTAGCAAACAAAGAATGTTATTAAAATGTATATATATATGTGACCTTGGACCACAAAACCAGTATTAAGTAGCATGGGTATATTTGTAGCAATAGCCCAAATTTTCATTTATGCCAAAAAGTAAAGATCATGTTTCATGAAGATATTTTAAAAAAGTATCCTTCTGTAAATATATAAAACCGTAACTTTTGATTAGTAATATGCATAAGAACTTAATTTGGACAACTTTAAAGGCGATTCTCTCAGTATTTAGATTTTTTTTTTTGCACCCTCAGGTTCCATATTTTCAAATATTGTCCTATGCTAACAAACTATCAGTGGAAAATGTATGATTATTTTTAACAATAAAATAATTTTAGCTACAGAATTAGACTTTTATTTATTGAATGCATTCAATTTATTCCATACAAGTCATGTTGAAATCATAAATAGATCTTTGAAAGTATTTTTACTATTCAGGATGTGACGTTACTTCCAAACCACCATGGGTGAATAAATTTGACCCTTGTACATATTTCTGCATGACTGTTGTCTGTATGTGTCATTGTGTTTTTATATATGATATATGATAACATATAACATAATGCCTCTGCAATAATTATTTTATTTTATTGGAGTGGGCTTTTTTTTTTTTTGATGTAAAAAATAATTAATAGTTTTAGTTTAATAATTTATGCATCAAATTCTAAGTATTTTTATACTATTTTATACTTTTGACTGCATTTTCTATTCTAAATAATCACTTTGTAAAAAAAAATGTTTTTAACTCGTGTATTAATTTATTATTGTGGAAATTATATCTGTGTGTGTGTGTGTGTGTGTGTGTGTGTGTGTGTGTTCAGGGTTGGTCGTTTGCTGTCACCTGCACATATGTGTGTGTGTGTGTGTGTGTGTGTGTGTGTGTGTGTGTGTGTGTGTGTGTGTCATGCACCAGCATCACTGACAGATGGCGTGTCCTTTTGCTATAAGAAATATTGTACTCTTGAGGCTCTTTTGCAACTTTTTAAAACAGAACCGCGTCAAGAACCCTGCTGTAATATCATTACACTCGTTCATACGATCATTCGCGTTTGCTTCCTACCCTCGATTCTGCTGATCAACTCATCATTAACATCTCAACGCACACCATCGGGATGAAAATCCACACGCTCGCAAACAAAGATCGTTTATTTTGTAAGAAAAAATGCAAAGTGATTATATTATGCTATCGGCTGCATGTGCATCCTGTATCTGTGTGTACAGGATGTGTGTGTAGATTCAGTAATAAATGCAGAACCGCCTCACTCTAATCAAGCTGATTAAAAATTCCTGCGCGCGTACAGGCGGAAATCCACCATCATCATCCTCGTTCTCCGGCACTTTTACTTTATTTTCGCGTCCATCCTCCTCCAGGACAGCGATAGACGCGGGAGGACCCCGAAATCCGTTTTCATTCGCGTCGTTTAGGAGGTTTAGAGATGAGGAGAAGCGGCAGGCAGCGCGGAGAGGGAGGGATGAGCCGATGCAACTCATAATTTAATGGGGACAGAGAGAGAGAGAGGGAGAGAGAGAGAGAGAGACGGAGAGAGAGAGAGAGAGAGAGACAGAAGGGAAACAGAAAGAAAAGGACCGAGCGCGAATGTTACAAATGTAACAAGCGGAAGATACAATGTAGCGCTGACGTGCGTCAGGAATGTTCGGATGCTTTGACGTTTCGTTCGACGTTCGAAAGTGTATCGCGCACTTTTAAAGCTGCTTTGGATCCGCATATCGGCTCGAGATGAGACGGCAGGTCGCTGGGGCTTCGTGCTGTTGTTTGGCCAGATGAGAGGCGATTCGCGAGCGCTTCTGTTCCTATAGGCTCGTATTGTTGAAGCTCAATGGGATGTGTAGGGAACGCTGGCGGTTACTTTTATTTTTAAGCGTTATTCTGCGCGCACAACGGACGCTGGATGTGATCGTAAACTCTATTGAACTCTAGACTTACCGGAGATCGTTGCATTTCGGCTTGATTGCATGCGTCTACGCTTCTTAGCGCTCATCGCAATTTAAAGTACTTTGCGCTTCGTCTATATGGTTCTACATGTATTATGCGCTGTAATTCATGCCTAAGCGTATGATATTCGGTTTTGGTGTGGACCTTCTGGAAGTTTTCTATGTTTTACAATCGAATAGCTGACATAATACTGATATTCGACTGAAGTTTGTGCTCCTCCTGCCAAAACTTGTTCATCCACAGCTCCTTTATATGCTCGTCTTGTGGTGAGTTCAAGCTGATTTGTCTTATTTCTTTATTGTACCGAGTGATTTTAATTATTTGTAAATGTTGTTTTCTTATTTTTTAAATCTAAAAAAGCACACGCTATATATTTTAATAATTGAATTCTTTTATATACACCTAAAATGTAATGTAACTTGTATATTATCTAGTTATATGTATTATTAGGTCACAGCAGTGAATTTTACTGAAGTAGAAATATACGTTTTTACTATTAGAGTGTTTCCAATCACATACAAGCACTTCTTTTTCACAAAAGTGCACAGAGTTCATCTTTCATTTATATACTCTATACCTGTTTTATTGGTTTTTAAATGAAGTCACATAAGTTCATCTGGTGTTCACTGCTGTGGAATTCATTGTTGCATGTCTGATGTCTTGTTTGGCCTGTTTGATGAAATCTAACCCCGTCTGTCATGGTGTCTGGTGCAATGTTCCTTTATCACTGCGAGGGCAATGTTAAAACAAGGTGTACATTTCTTGTTTTATAATTTTAGATAATCTGAGGCCTTTCTTTTGTTTTGGCATTTTAGGAAAACTTTTTTGGGGTGTCTGTTTTTTTACACTTCAGTGGGGAATTCAGGGTCTTTTAGTTTTATACCAAGAGATGTGATCCGCTAAATATTTCACAGCCCATCTCTCTTGTATGGAAAGGTTCGTTGTACGGTGCGCTGATCACTGAAGTGGACTCCTCTGCACATTAATGTGACTGTACAAAAACTAGCTTGTTTGCTCTCCGCATGGGAGTCTGCAGTGGGTTAGACATACATAATACATGCTCCTAGGAACGGGAATGTGATCGTTGCATGAAACATTGTAAATGCCATGTAACATTAGGCTTGATTTGACATTTCGGTCTACATGGAAGAGACAGAGTTTATGTTGCAATTTCATTGTTTTTTAGGTTCAGTAATCCTCATAATTGGATAAAAAAAAAGTTTATGATGTTTATTTTATGACACTGTTTCAATGCTGCTGCTTTTCTTGTTATTTTTCCCTTTAGGTGACAGTGAGCAGTGGTGCTGAGAACCATGGAGCATCTCAGCGAAACATGCCAGGGGAAGGAGAACTGTGAGATGGTCAACAGTCTGAACGACACCAAGGCCCCTCCAGCCAAAATGGCCCGGCTGGAACAGAACGGAAGCCCGTTGGGCAGGTCTCGTCTAGGTAGCACTGGAGCGAAGCTCGCCGGAGTGCACTTCAAACCCCCTGGACATCATTTGAAGGCCTGCCACAAGAGGGGTGAGTTTCTTTTTATTACCACTGCACTCTTTAAAGTAAAGGCATTGGTGTTTCCATGAAGAACCTTTAAAAAAATTTGGAAAAGGTTCCAAAAGAGGGCTATTACAGTGGTGTAGTAGAAGATACATTATTAACTGTTGCCTAGTTAGTAGACAGTTCTTAAAAAGAAAAAAAAATTCTTGTTAAGTATTGTTGCTTATAAAGGTGTTATAAAGAACTTTTTGTGCTTTTGAAAGTTGAGTGGATAAATGTTCTTCATGAAACCATCATCAACAGTTTTAAGAATGAACCTTTCCACCATTTCTCAAGGTTATTAAAATATTCTTCACAATAAGAAAAAATGGTTCTTTTAAGACCTGTTCACTGGAAAGTTCTTTGGGGAACCAAAAATGATTCTTCTACTGGATTGCTAAAGAACCCCCATTTGAAACACTATGGAATTGATTTTAGTGAGAAGTCTGTCCATCCAATTTAGGACCAATGATATTTCACAGTGGCATTAGGACTGTGTCATAAAATAAACATTATGTATACCACTGTATACTGTATATTTAATCACTCAGAAACCCGAGTTATCAACAAAATGTCACATTTTATGTAGTGGCCATGGATTGTTAGGACAAAAAATAAAAATCTTGCACCTGGTAATATGTGACCCTGGACCACAAAACCTAAGGGTAAATTTTTTCAAAAGCTGGATAAATAAGCTTTCCATTGATGTATAGTTTGGACAGTACTTGGTTAAGACACAACTATTTGAAATTCTGAAATCTGAGGGTGCAACAAAATCAAAATATTGAGAAAATCGCCTTTAAAGTTGTCCAAATAAAGTTCTTAGCTATGCATATTACTAATCCAAAATTAAGTTTTGATATATTTATGGTAGGAAATTTACGAAGTATCGTCATGGAACATGATCTTTACTTAATATAATGATTATATACAATGCATTTTTGGCTGTTGCTACAAATATACTTGTGCTACTTAGGACTGGTTTTGTGGTCCAGGGTAACGTATATGGTGCAAAGATGCAAAAAAGACACATCATATGTATTTGTTGCATAGTTATGCCACTAGGAACATTTCTGAGAGTAGTTTTAATAGTTATTGCAATATTGTAAGCACATTTGCCTTCATTTTTAGAAAGTGGTTGACTGCCACTGTAGTACTTTATTTACTACTTCATGCCACAAAAAAAAAATAATAATAATTAATTGTTTATTTTTATTAGTTGCTCATTTGACGTTTAGAGCATTGTGTTTTGGTATATTTTTACTGTGAAATTATTTGAAGAAAAAAATCTATAAATAATTATAATAATATGCTATCTATCTGTCTATCTATCTATACACATACACAGACATATGAATTATATTATTTATCTGCAGTGTACAATTAAAGGGAAAACGTTTTAGCTACAGCAGCTAGCGTCAGTTGTTCATGTTCCTCAGCTGCATTCTATAGCTCTCTGGGTCCCCGTTATTATTATTTATGGGAAAAAGTGAACTTTTGCTGAGTGCTTGCTGAACTTTGGAAGCTACTGTATTCATTGTTTCAGCTGAATAATATTTACCATGGGCTTTTCTCAGCTCTCTGGGAACAAAGCGTGTATTGATCCCGAAATGAACCGACACAGCAGTCTTTATTGTTAGATCTTTATCTATTAAAAATGGAAAAGCTTCGATTCAGCACATTCCCTGGCATCTGCTTATGATTACCCTATTTATTGATTGTTTTCCAGAAAACGGTCGCATTCTTAAGAAACTGCGACCGCGAGGAGCAGAAATATGATTTATTACGATTGCCCCGGATAGACGGCGTTGATATTACCCCCAGCCTCTATTAAACCCTGTAAAAATAAAGATCCTGGGTCCAAGAGATCATGAAGTTCCTGAAATTTCATCACCGGAGTGTTGCAGCTGGCTGGTATTATGTGATATTTGCACAGTAAACCCGAACACATGACAGCTTTGGACCGAGATTTTTCGTTTTTGTTTTTTTTTCTTCTCCTCCCTGATAGCGGCACGCTGTTTACACAGACTCGTAAACCTCAAGGCTATACGGTGCATTGGGAGCCGCTGCACGGCATCATGGGAAGGGTATTGGGATCTGCCTGAAGAAGTATTCTAATGTGATTTGAGCACCTTAACAATAAATAAAGCGCTAAACCCACGATGAGCTCTAACCTTTTAGTGTGCTAACACGTTTAAATAGCAGAGCTGTTTCGTTGACGTCTGCGTTCTGATCTAATTATGCATGTTACAATGCTGCTTTATTGTAACACCATTATAGCAGATGATAGTCAATTGATAACACAGCCTTGCATGATTTGCAAAACATTTTTTTTTACAAAATATATATCAGCTTTAATGCAATTTTCAAAAAAACAGAAGTCAAATGTCAGAAGTTTTAATGGTATAATGTAGTATTTAAAAGGTATCATTTAAGTTGCACACTTAATGTCAAAGAACGTATATATTATATACATTTATTCAGTAAGGATGCCTTATACTGATCAAAAGTCACAGTAAATGTATTTATAATGCTACAAAAGATTTTGATTTCAAATAAATTGTTTATAAAAGTTTCCGTTTTAATGACAGTGTTAAAAGAGTGGAAAAACAAGATCAAATACTTTACATAAACAAGCTTCTGTTGCTGTTTGAATGTGGTAAAACACCCACAGATGTGTCAGAAAAAGATCTGGCTCATGTGTGCATTTTCCTCTGTCACTGGCCATAATTCTAACCTTGAAATCAGAATTAGGCATAAAATAGTGTCATGGAAGTGAAAATCTGCTGATAATGGAACAAATAGTTGTAAATTATCTCAGAGGAATATGGGAATTGTGTCTTGGTGGCAGTTTTCTGCTGATTAAGGGAGAAAACAAGACTTCTTCACCTTACTAATGCATCATTTTGTGAAAAATAATACGATGTGATGGAGAAAAAGCAAGTAGTGTTTTTTGGTGTTTTTCAGGTGGTGTTTTTGAAGGTTACATGCAAAGGCAAATGTCAATATTGCTATTGCTTAGGCTTAGGGTTTTTCAAAACTGCCTTCCTAGCAATGACATAGCAAAATGCTATCGTTAAAAACAACTTTGTTTATCCATTTAATTCATACTTTGTATTTGCATTTTTGGCCAAATATGCAACAAAAATAATGCTGTTGTTCAAAATCTGTTGCATTTTAGCATCTCCCTGTTGTGTTGCACGCTCTCTATGCAATTGTCTAAAGCTTCCTCTCGTTTCTGCTAGGTAACATGCTGCCAGTGTTTTGCGTGGTGGAGCACTACGAGAGCCCCATCGAGTTTGACAGCAAAGAGGAACATGCTGAGTTCGTTCTGGTCAGGAAGGACATGCTCTTCAACCAGCTAATCGAGATGGCTTTGCTCTCTCTGGGCTACTCGCACAGTTCGGCTGCACAGGCAAAAGGTACGGCGCGTTTATACCTTTTAAACATGGCGTGCAAACACATGATGCACGACTATACCTATTTCTCCAGAATGTGCATGTGTTTTTTTTTTTTTTTGCCGTTAGATCAGAATCATGACTCATAAAACGCCAGGCAGATGCTCGGATATTTTTGGAGGCTAAACAGAGATATTTTTGGAGTGATTTGTTGGCTATGTTCTGGGAGCACATGCATGCTTCTGCTCGGGCTGACCTGATGCCGAGGTCAGGGGGGTTGTGGGTAGAGGCAGGAACACACAGGTGCGCTTCCTGCTCTCTGTAATCACACTTTTCTCAATGGGAACGAGTGTGGAGGTGGGCCTGCGGTTTCTAATTGCTCGCTTTATGGAGTTGGGGGCTATTTTAAGAGCCGTAGCCTTCAGCCTGTAATTTATTGCAGGGTGTCCATCATAATTTATTTTTTTCTTTGGATCTTCTGGATCTTGTTTTTTTTTTTCTGTTACTCATTTAGTGCCAGTCGACAGACAACATATGTTTGAGCAGTATTTTTTATTTTTTAAAACTGCCTTTGCAACCCTGTATAAAAAATACCATGGTATTACCATGGAAAGAAACTTTAGAAAGGCCACAGCTTTGTTTCCAAAGCTATTCACAAAATAATGCTCAAATGTTAAGAAATTAATCAAATTTTTTTTTGACTATATATATATATATATATATATATATGTATGTATGTATGTATGTGTGTGTGTGTGTGTGTGTATATATATATATATATATATATCAGCTTCAATTCAATTTTCAAAATACTGAAAGTCAAATGTCAGAAGTTTTAATGGCATGAGGTAGTGTTCAAAAGATATAATTTAAGTTGCAGTCATTAAACGAGTGGGAAAAGGTTCAAATAATCAATTTAAAGTCAAAGAACGTAACATACCAAGTACTTTTTCAATATGTTTATTCAGCAAGGGTGTCTTATATTGATCAGAATGTAAGTGATTTACATACAAGTGATTTTTATCCAAAGCGTCTTACAAATGAGGACAATGGAAGCAAGCAAAATCAACAAAAGAGCAATGAAATGTAAGTGCTATGACAAGTCTCAAACTAATAAAAAAGAAAACGGATAGTATAGAAAATAGGTAGAGCAAGCAAGTGTGAGAGTTTTTTATTTTTAATAAATTTTATAATAAATAAATAAATGAAAACGAATAGAAAAGATTGAAAATATTAAAAGAATAGAGAAGCTAGTTTTTTTTAAAGAATAGAAAAAGAATAGAGTGTTAGAGTTGTAGGGTCAAATGAAGATGGAAGGGATGCGTTTTTAGCTGATGGCTAAGGACTAAGGATGATAAATACATTTATAATGCTACAAAATATTTCTCTGTTTCTAAAAGTTTCAGTTTTAATGACAAGTGTTAAAAAAGGGAAAAACATGATCAAATACTCAGTTTTAATGATAAAAAGTGACAGTAAAAACATTTATAATGTTACAAATATTTTTATTTTTTTTACTTTCTATTTATCAATGATCAATTATAATCAAACAGTGATTATAATTTGTGACCCTGGACCACAAAACCAGTAATAAGGGTAAATTTTTCAAAATTTAAATGTATACATCATCTGAAAGCTATGGTTTGTTATGATAGGACAATCTGACGGTGCAAAAAAATTTAAATATTGAGAAAATCGCCTTTAAAGTTGTCCAAATGAAGTTCTTCGCAATGCATTTTACTTATCAAAAATTAAGTTTTGATATATTTACGGTAGGAAATTTACAAAATATCTTCATGGAACATGATTGCATAAATAATGCAATGGTAATTTTGACCCATACAATGTATTTTTGGCTTTTGCTACAAATATACCTCAGCGACTTATGACTGGTTTTGTGGTCCATGGTCACGTATATGTTTCCTGAGCTGCAAATCGGCATGTTAGACTGATTTCTGAAGAATCATATGACGCTGAAAACCAGAGTAATGATGTTGAAAATTCAGCTTTGCATCACAGAAATGAATTACATTTTAAAATGCATTCTCATAGAAAAGTTAGTTTAAATTTTGATCAAATAAATGCTGCCTTGTTGAGCTTCAAAAGCATTAAATCTCACCAATTTTTGTAAAGTTTTCCAAAGTTTTTTATAAAAATACAAAAGCATGCACAAATATTGGTTAAAATTGTCAATCTGAATTAATCTGAAACACATTAAATGTGTATTTATAACCAACATTTCTCTTATTTCGCATGCCATCTTGAATAAATTTTTTAATTAACCCTGTCACAATACATTATGGGATTGTGTTGCTGTCTCCAAATGGAGATTGCTGTGAATCCTGCCTATGTAGGCAGAAAAAAACAAAGCCTGTGTTTTTTTTGGACATTACTATGATGGTAATACAATGGTATTCTTTGAAGTATGTTACTAAGTAACATACTTCAGTAAGTAACGTACCAAGTAGTATTTGGAAGCATCATGCATGAATATAGTTATGAAATACTACATATCAAAGTTCCACATCTTTTTTTTTTTTTTAAATAACTTCTAGAAAATGCTGTCATATGAGTGTTTGTCTGTGGTTAATTGTGTCGCCTCACCGCAGGTCTGATTCAGGTGGGCAAGTGGAACCCCGTGCCTCTTTCCTACGTGACGGATGCACCTGACGCCACAGTGGCGGACATGTTACAGGATGTGTACCATGTGGTCACGCTGAAAATCCAGCTACACAGGTCAGTGTTTCCCGAGTACTGTACCCACAACACAACGCAGCCGTGTCGCCACATACAGTGCTGTTTTTCCCACAAGCCACTGCTGTGGGCACACGCAGACACACCTCTTCCTTTTTCAGTAGACATCCATGTACATCTGTCTGTCTCTATCTGTCTCGTCTCCAGAGGCAGTGTGACTGTCTCACACTTTAAGGTGTGCCGAATCCAATCTCTCCTTTTCTTTTCGTGTGTGTCTATGTGCAAACATAGACGTGTTAATTGCACATTACAGCAGTGCTACCGCTCATCCAGTTACTGCAGTGTTTTAAAGAACTATGAAACCATCAATATTTCATTATTAATCCGGGAAGCCTTTTTTATAAGAGAAATTCGAGACTAAGTATGTAATTTTTACTTGCAGCTTCAGATTCTTGTAACTTAAAAAGCCATCTATTTACATCAAAGTAGGAATCATACATAAAAAAAAATATTTTCTTTCAAAAAAAAAAAATGCTGTGCTAAGATGAAAGGGCATTTAATTTTAAATATTTCCTGTTTTTCTTAAGCATATATTTTAGTGCTGGGCAATGATTAATCACGATTAATCGCATCCAAAATAAAACTTTTTGTTTATAGAATATATGTGTGTTATTATGTATATATATAAAGACTATATATATATATATATTTTTTTTTACATGTATTTACATGTATGTATTTATATTCATATTGTTTTTTATATATAAGTATATTTAATATATAAACAACATATTTTTCTTAAATATATGCATGTGTGTGTATTAATATATACATAATAAATATACACACTGCACACACATATATTATGTACACAAAAACTTTTATTTTGGATGCGATTAATCACGATTAATCATTGCCCAGCAGTAATATATTTATATACAGTATATTAATATATTTAGTACATTTTCAATCCGTGTTTCATTTATGTTTTTCAACCTAACCAAGCTAAATTTTATTAGTGTTAGAATATAGAATATATATATTTCCTGATTTTCTATGCATATATTTTAGTGCTGAGTAACGATTAATCGTGAATAATCGTATCCAAAATAAAAGTTGTTTATAGAATATGTTTTAAGACACACACATTCAGTGTGTGTGTGTGTGTGTGTGTGTGTGTGTGTGTATATATATATATATATACTTATTTATTCATTTTAATGTTTACATTTATTTGTATGTATGTATTTATATTCATATAGTTTATGTTGTATATAAATATATTTAATATATAAACATACCATATTTTTCTTAAATATATGCATGTGTGTGTATTAATATATACATAATAAATATACATAGTACACGCACATATATGATGTACACAAAAGCTTTTATTTTGGAAACGATTAATCACGATTAATCATTGCCCAGCACTAATATATTTATATATACATATATTTGTATATTAGCACATTTTCAGTCCATGTTTCATTCATGTTTTTCAACCTAACCAAGCTGAATTTTATTAGTATTAGAAATGTTTTTGTATATATGTGGGTCAAAGACAAAAAAGGGTTTAAGCATAAAAATAATAAGTGTAATACTGCTTTAAATTGTTGTGGTTTTTCCCAAAAAATACTGTTTAGTTTAATTGCATTTTTGTTTTTCTGAGCAAAAAATAAATATCATCCATTTTGCCTATTTTACAGAAGACATCCAATAAAATGTCATTCAGTGTAACAATCTTCATCAGGCATATTTACATGTTAAAAGACGAATTACTTTCACCCCAAATACTAATTAGTTGTAATTCTACATTTTTTTTAATTTGCCACTATCATAGGTTTTGCCCATTTGTCAATAAGATTTTTTTACTCATTTAAAACAAAATTTAATATGCTCCCTTACTCTTTTATATATTTTAATATGTACAAGTGAGAATAAGCATGTTGTTTGAATTTTTACATAAATATTGTTACACTGAATGACAATATAACATTATTTCAAACAAATGTTGACATTTTATTCTTCAAAACCTTGTTTGAAACCTTAAAATTAGACACTTTACTTACACTTAATGTGCTTTCTATGAACATAAAATCACTTTTGTAAATTTCTTACTTCTTAACGTCTTTGACCCATGTGCGTGCAAACTCAAAGCAATTATAATGATGATAATAATCAATATATGTCATTTTTATGCATTCAGTTTGGTATTTTGTGAGTGTTATCAAACAGGTTTTCCTGTCTGCCATTGGGCAGCCAAACAGATAGTCGCTTATTTCATTAGTGAAGTCAAATCTGTTTGTCTGTTCGATTGCAGACTGTTTGAAAACAGTCATTGTTTTTGCAATTCCGTTTTGTCACACTAGTGGCGCAGAAACGATGCCCCTCAGCCTTAATTTTCATCGCATGCTGTCGTCGAACATCTCTGAATGTTTTTTTTTTTGTTGCATGGAGTGTTGCGATTATTTTCTTGGCAGCTTGCCGTTTATTGCGTCCTATTGAACAAGCATTCATTAATGACACCCTGAATGCAGCTGTGTTTTCTCCGTTGATTTGATGGTGCATTTTTTTCCCCCTGAACACACATAATGCATAAATGTTCTAAATACTGTATTTTTTTTCTTTTAAATAAAGTATTTAGATGATAGTAAATGCTGGTCTTTTTTGAATGCATCTAGCGTCGAAATTTAGATGGAAACACCTTAAATTGTTTTAGCAAGCACATCAAGGCAGGAAGGTAGAAGTAACGTGAAATAATAGTCGCCACATGCAGCTGATGTATAATTCATGCATCAATACAGCAGATGTGTTGTATAAAGTAATTAACTAATCAGAACAATCAGGAGAGAGAGAGGGAGAGAGAGAGGAGAGAGACTCCAGATGCATCTGCTTCATGCGCCAAATGAAATCTGTCTGTCTTAGAGGGACGCTTGCAGCAGGAAAGCAAAGCCCAATGCTCACCGTCCTCTCTCTCTTTTGTTTCTCTTTTCCATCTCTCTCTCTCTCTCTCTTGTTCTATCTCTTCCTGCAGTTGTCCTAAACTGGAAGACCTTCCTCCAGAGCAGTGGACCCACTCTACAGTAAGAAATGCGCTCAAGGAGTTACTCAAAGACATGAACCAGAGCTCTCTGGCAAAAGAATGTCCCTTATCACAGGTGCTGGAGCCTTCCACGTCTAGTTGCCAAGATTGCAAGTGTCCCTTTTCAAATGCCCAGAGTTTGATAGAGTGGAAATGGACAGAATTGCCATAGAAATCCAAATCAATAGCCATTGTCATCCCCGTAGATTAATGCACTTTATTTTGATGCTGTTGCAGCAGTGCTAGCCGTTGTGAATGCAAGTATTGTTGGGTAAACAATGGGTGAACCACAATGATCTTGATAATGCATTACAAGCTGTGAACTGTTATGGGTGAATCTCACGAAACCTGTCAACGTGTTGTGCTTTGACCTTAAAATCTGTGGAAAGAAACAATTGTGTTTTGCTTATAGAAAATTAGCTGTATTGTTTTTTTAGATCCTTTAATGACAATTGCAGCCCATGGTTCCATTTTTTGTAATGCAAATCAGCTTTCAGAATAATCAGGAAAAAAATTACAGTAATGAGAATTTGAGGGGGGAATGCAAAATGCAAAAAAAAAATTCTATTAAAATTTCAGAATCACCTTTGAGAATAATCAGGAAAAAATAAAAACACCCGGACTACAACAGTAATGAGAATTTGAGAGGGGGAAATCTGCGTAATTGTATTGAAAATAATGCAATAAATAAATAAAAATAATAATAATATACTAGAAGTAAGCTGAATTTAATTATTTTTTCTATTCTAATATTACATTTTTATAAAATCTTTAAAAAGTATTTATACAGCATGATCCTATTATTTTGAAGTCTTTATACAGATTTTTTTAAATTGTTAAAAAATACTTTATTACCATAATGAAAAGAGTCACCTTTCAGAATAATCAGGAAAAAAAAAAATATGTAAGAGACCCAAACTATTACAGTAAAGAGAATTTGACAGAAAAAATAATGGATTTTTTTTTTTGCTCCCAAAAATATGCTTAATTTTATAATGTGAATTTACTATTTATTTTAAAACTAAAATAGTCATTTTTTAAATAAAGCATTTATACATGATATACTGTGTTTTTTTAATTTATACTGATTTAAAAAATTGTTATATAATAACAAATTACTGTATTACAATAATGAAAATCTCACCACCAATGAGAATCACCTTTGAGAATAATCATAAAAAAATTGAATAAAACGTAAAACATCCAGTCTATTACAGTAATGACAATTTGAGGGGGGAAATCTGCTTAACTGGATTGAAAATGCAAAAAAAAGTATCAATCATAACTGTAAGCTTTTTATTTAAGTGAACTGAATTTTTTTTTATTTTAATATTCTGTTTTTATAAAATCTTCAGTGTTTATACAGCATGATAGTATTACTTTGTAGTCTTTTTACTGAATTGTTATTTTAAAAAGGTGTTAAAAATACTGTATTACCATAATGAATCTCATCACAATCACCTTTCAGAATAATCAGGGAAAAATGTGATGTAAGACACCCAAATTTATTTTAAAACTAAAATAGTCAAATTTTAATAAAGTATTTATACAGCACGATAATATTATTTTTTAGTCTTTATACTGTACTTTTTTTAATTTATACTAATTTTAAAAAGTTATATAATAACAAATTACTGTATTACAATAATGAAAATCTCATCAGAATCACCTTTGAGAATAATTATGAAAAACTGAATAAAACATAAAACATCCTGACTATTACAGCAATGAGACTTTGAGGGTGGAAAATCTGTTTCAATGTATTGAAAGTAATACAAAAAATTTTCTTTTTTAACAATTTATCCCTCTTGATTTTGCAGTGAAATATGACCTGGACATGTTTCCATGAGATTCACTCTTAAAACCTCACTGCAGTTTAAGCAAGCAGAGCTGTCGTTTAAATGCTTTTGGAAAGGCGAGCGTTTGAGCTCGTGTGCTGGCGCAGTCGCAGTCTATTTCGTCTCAGGGAAGCCCGTTCTTTACCTGCAGGTGTGTGCGTGTGTGGTGATGTAAAGAGTCCCAGGGTGCTGTTCAGGCAGCGCAGGGGCTGGGCCGCTCCACATCTCTCTAATCACTCTGTTTACAGTCCATATGTGAGCTATTCCCACTGAGCAGCGGCCCGGTACTTACACTGAATTAGAGTCCGCTCACAGCTCGCATGCTGTAGGCTGGGCGGCCCGCAAGCGCGTGTGCTGCAATTTTCGGGGGAGGGGGGAGTTTTCTGCTTTTGTTGTTTCTGATTTCTCTCACTGGCATGAAGGATGAGTGTCTTTTGCTAATTTTATTCGTTACTTCTCGGATTTGAACCGGATGCCTCATCTGCCACTCAGGAAGGAGCGTGTAAGGGTCGTCTTTGATAGGTAACCTAGTAGAGGTGACCTTTTTATGTAGGTGAACAGTCTTGCTGTTGAACAGGAAGAGTTGGAGAGATCAGGCTGATTTAAGAACGAACGCCAACTTTTATAGGATTAGCGTCGTCTTGATACTCCAAACGGTAATCCCTGCTCTTGAAAAGGTTAATGAATGGAGAATCAGAAAGAGAATTAGGCCATAATGAAGGGGGGGGTGATTATAGTGTATTTTTACAAAGCTACATTGCTTGTTGTACATTGCAACTTTGTGTATGACTAGTTGACTAGTCATTCTTAAAGGAAGACTTGTGTAATTCTGTTGATTTAGATGGACCGTCATACACCAACCAGACATTTTGAGTCAGCTGATTCAGGGGTCTTGGTATGTTTTTGAAAGTTGAAGTAGTTTTCATTTGACTTTAATGTAGCACTCATTGTGTGAGAAACAGGAAATGGCCAAAAAAATTAATTAATAGCTATGTTTCCATCACCCTGTTCACATCAGAAACAATGATGGAAACACCACATTTCGAAAAAAATCCCTTAATTCGCAAAAAAAGTGTTTACCCTAGTTTGAGGTGGGTTTTGACTTAAGCGGGGCTCACACTGTGCAATTTTGGTCATCTGAGACAAATTTTGAAAATCCTAAAGATTCCTATAATCCTAGGCTAAAATCTGTAGTCTTTGATCGCTGGTTTGCCAATTAATGGCTTTTGCGATCAAATTCTGGCAGCGTCGGAAGATTTGGCGCACAGTCCTCCAGTGTGACTTCTCTTAGGACGAACATCAAACTGTCTCCGTTTTTCAGGACAAGCCATGATCAGAATTAATGCTAGAGATTTCTTCTAACCGCATAAACTCCGGCGCTTCTGTCCGCCGTGCACCGAAATCATATGATATGCTGCCTTTGCTATGATAAACACCGGTTGCGCCGCTGTTTCTGTTTGCTTACGCTATTATTCTTAAATACACTGCTATTGCCGCCATTCATAAACTTGATATTTCAGCACTGCGTTTGATATTTCAGCACTGCGTTTGATATTTCAGCACTGCGTTTAATGCAGCTCACAGTCATTGAACATGTATGGTTTGATAATGTAAAATGCGTCTTGACTGTCTGATAATCTGACATTAATGTCACTGAGATCCCACAGTGTGACATGATCATCATGTTCGTACAGTCTGACAAGCAACAATCGTAAAGGACTATTACAAATCGCACAGTGTGAGCCCGGCTTTATGCGGAAAAGAGTTAATGCAAATAATGGGAGACGGAAACGCATTTGCCAAATAAATTTCTCCGTACGCATTAAAAAATCACGTGACTTTGTGCTATGAGACAGCAAAACCTGACTAACCAGAGGACAGATCTTGATCTCACAGCATCTGAAATGTTGCTGTGGTCATTCTGAAATGCCTGAGCATAAAATGTATAAAATGTCTTTTTTTTTTTTTTAAATGCAATGCTTTAAAGTCAATACACAATTTTTTGGTAAAAAAGTTGAAAAGTTTCAAAATGTAATTTAAAAAAGAAAAAATTCATCCCTACTTATGTGGTGTAATATAAAAATAAAACACTAATACTGATGCTGATATTCATATAGTATATATTATAATATTAATATTTGATATTGATATTTAAGTTGATATTGATAGTATATGTTTTTGTGGTGGCACAGATTAATTTCTCAACTTTCTTTGGAATGCCAATTGTTTTTGAAAACAGTTATTAATTAATTTATTTGTTTATTTATTTGTTGCATCTTAAGTGCCTAGCTATACAAATTAAACATCTATTTTAATTTTATAAAAATATTTTTAGCAGCAGCAGGGATAAATTGAGCAACCTAAAAAGTTAAACGTTTAAAAAATTAAAAATACATTTTTAAATAAAAATTACAATTTTATATATTTTATATTTTAGATATTTTTATGTTCATATACACTGCCGCTCAAAAGTTTTGGATCAGTAATATTTTTAATGGGTTTTTTTTAAAGTCTCTTATGCTCATCAAAGTTCCATTTTATTTGATCAAAATACAGAAAAAAGTAATATTATGAAATATTATTGCAATTCAAAATAAGAGTTTTTTTATTTTAATATACTTTATTTTTTTTCTATTTTAAATAAATGCTGTTCTTTTTACCATTTTATTTCTGTTATTTAAATCCTGAAATATGATAGTAAATCAGCATATTAGAATAATTTCTAAAGGATCATGTGATACTGAATACTGGAGTAATGATGCTGAAAATTCAGCTTTGCATCACAGGAATAAATTATATTTGAAGTATATTTAAATAGAAAACCACTATTTTAAATTGCATTAACATTTCACAATATTTACATTTTTTTCTGTATTTTTAATCAAATAAACACAGTCTTGATGAGCAGAAAAGTCTCCTTTTAAAAGCATTAAAAGTCTTGCTGATCCCAAACTTTTGAGCGGCAGTGTATATATTTTATATAATATATAAGTTTATCCCTTCTTAAGTAAAACTCTCTCTCTCTCTCTCTCTCTCTCTCTCTATATATATATATATATATATATATATATATATATATTTAGGCCAAAATTAAAACTTGGATAAACCCACCAATTGACCTTAATAATTGACTAGTTGACCCATTCCTGGAGCTAAAGATGACCTGGTTACCAAAAAAAAAAACATGGATATTGTTTTCAGTAGAATATAATTTGCCTGCCGTCAGACCGATATTCCGTGCACCGCTAAAGAAAGGAGAAAAGTAAATTGCTCGCCCAGGTTTGCTTGCGAGAGGCCCCTCCCGCTCATCAGCCGTCTTTCAGCACACGTATGTTTCCCTGTGATCAAACTTAACCCCTGTGTCCCCTCAGACGACCGCAACAATAGAGCTCCCCACCCACCCCTTGGCCCTGAAAGAGCAGCTGTGTAGTTGCATAGCAGCAAATAGCCGTCAAATGCCGTCTTTGCTCGGGTTTGACATGGGCTTTCCCCCCTTTCTCCTGCAATGGACGAAAAAGAAGCTGTAATTAAGACGTTTTTAAAGAAGAAAAAAAATGAAAAGGAGGGGGAATTAACCCACCTCTCCAACACAATGCGAACAGCCTCTCCACAGAGAGACTAAAAGATGGCACGTAAGAAGGAAGTACAAACAGCGAGCTCCTGGCTAGATAGGGAGCGTTTTTATGAGACTCTCCCGTGACGGAAAGCCAAATAGATGGTTTAGGTCGATAACGGCGTGACAGACTTCCTGGGCGCACCGATAAGCCTCGCGATGGTTATCTTTTAAAGAGGCTTGTCCCATTACCTGTTGATGGCTCCTGGCGTTGGCTACGCCGAGGTGTTTATCCGCGTGGTGGATGGGTCTCGGGAGTTTGAGACGAGTGATTAATGAACGGAGCTTTGCGCAACATCTGTGTCAACTGTACTCAATATGAGCGTTCAGATCTCAAACAGATCTTTGATGACTCATGGAATCTTGGTAATTTCATTTCTCTTCTATTGTTAGTTGATGGTTTTGTTTGTAAGCTCCCTTCCATCCTGACTGTTGTTTCAGATCAGCGATAAAAGAAGCCGTGACATTTTAAAACGCCAGTTGGCCTTCAGATGTGCGGTTTGAACCTGGCCTCCTATCAGCATGGCACTGTGGTTTCATATTCCGCCCTTGCTTTTGGAAAGGGTCTCCTGCTCATCTTGGATACCGTTATACACTTTTCATTTCGACGGCAGCACAAGCTTTGGCAGTAAAGGTTAATAGTCCTTCTCAAGCATACACAGAGATGTGTACTTTGGTGAGTGGTTAACCCTCTTCTGGCTGGTCCTGCTGAACTGTGCACCTGTTCATGGAGATGTGCTAGAGAAAGACGTCCAAAAGAGCTGTTGGAGAAGGCTCAGTTTTAATTTTTTAGTTCTGTACTATAGAAGATGATTTCTTCTATCAAAAATCATTAGGATATTAAGATAATGTTCCATGAATATATTGTGTAATTTCCTACCGTAAGTATATAAAAACTTAATTTTTGATTAGTAATATGCAAAGGCAGTTTTATCAATATTTTGATTTTTGTTTTTTTTTTGTTTTTTGAATCCAGATTTTCATAGTTGTATCTCAGTCAAATATTGTCCTATCCTAACAAATCATACTTCAATGGAAAGCTTATTTATTCACAAAAAAAGACTCTTATGACTGGTTTTGTGGTCCAGGGTCACATATGATATTGTAACAGTACAATTAAAATTTGCAGCTTTTTTAACCCTTTAACTGTCACTCCAATTTTAGACATAGACGTGAAAATGCAGCATTCAAACTTAATTTTTTATAATTCATGAACAAAAACATTTTGTAATATGATTTCAATTTACATTTTCCATTGTAAATCAGTGTCTGATTTTAAAATGGTTTTCAAAGGATGAATTTTACGATTTTAAGTCTTTTTGTGACAAAGGTCAGAACTTCTGTTATGAAGTAGATTTTTGAGGTGCACTCTTGTCTTCAAAAATTAAATGTATTACTTTTCCTGCATAATTTGTAGCACAAAAAGACAAGTAAAATATCCATTTAGGAGTCTTAGACTTTTCCAGCGAGATATAGTTTGTCATGATTAAATTAGGATTTATTTGTAAAATGGTTAAGTAAACTTGACAATTAAAGGGTTAAATTCTGTATGATATCATCGAAGGACAGTTATATTATGTCATAGGGCATTTTTTTAATTCTGTATGATGTCATAGAGAAGTTCCATATCATATCATAGAGAATAACAATTTAAAATTCCATTCCTTATGATGTCATAAAAGCACATTTTTAAGTTCTGTATGATGTCATAGGAGAACATTCATTTCCAAAATGAATTCCATATGGTGTCATAGGAGAACATTTAAAATTTCCTCATTCCACAATTTTAAGAGAGGAGCCTTGTTAAACTCAATATGAAATCATAGAGGACCAATTTGTATTTCCATGTGAGTAAGAACATTTTCATATTGTATATGAAGAGACTTCAAATTCCATTTAGTCCAATTGTGAAATTATAGGAGAATAATTAAAGTGTACATATTATTTCTATATTAAAAATCTATATGATATAAAAGAGTATTTTTAAATTTGATTTTACAGAAGAACTTTTCTTTTTAAAAGGCATATGTATGAAATCATAGAAGAATAACAATTACAATTTTTCAGTTATGTCATAAGCAGTGTTTTTAAGTTCCATATAGTGTTAAAAGAGAACCTTTTTAAACTCCATGTGATGTCATTAAAGAACATTTTAAAGTTCCATGATTTCTTGGAAAAGCTATTTTAAATTTTTAAACACCATATGTGACCCTGAACCTTAGATAGCACAGGTATATTTGTAGTAATAACCAAAAATACATTGTGGGTCAAAATTCAAATTAAAATCATTAGGATATTAAGTAAAAATCATATTCCATGAAGATATTTAGTAAATTTCCTGCTGTAAATATATCATTTTTGATTAGTAATATGCATTGCTGAGAAATTCATTTGGACAACTTTAAAGATGATTTTATTAATGTTTAGATTTTTTTGCACCCTCAGATTTCAGATTTTAAAATAGTTGTATCTCAGCCAAATATCATCCTATCCTAACAAACCATACATCATTGGAAAGCTTATTTGTAAATCTCAATTTGATTGACCCTTATGGCTGGTTTTGTGGTCCAGGGTCACATATCATAGATGTTCCATATGATGTCATAGAAGGGCCTTTTGTATAGTAAAACATATTTTAAACTGTTATATGATAGAAGTACAATTGTCACAGAGAACATTTTAAAGTATGATATCAAAGAAAAAGAGTTCAGTTACACCAACCTACAATCCAACATCAAAAACAAATCTCCAAAGAACTGTCTATTCACATCAAGAACCCTTCAGAGGGAAAACGGTTCTTGATAGGAGATGCATAACTGCCGCTGGAGAGCCTTCGTTTTGAGAGCGCATCTCTAGGTCTTCAAGATGCATTGGAGCATTTGGAAACGAGAATGCTGAAGTTCTCCATAAACTCAAACTCTATTGTAAGCCGCAAAGCCCCCCTCCTCCCCACCTCCGAGTCCCCAAGTGCTCATGTTATAAAAATGATAAAGCTGCCGTACCTGTAATTTAAAAACAGATGGTTTCATCTTTTGAATATTTATAGCAATCAAAACAATTTCTGTGCTATGTAGCCCAGGGCTATTAAGGTGTTAAGTGTTGGGTTTAATGAAAAAGAATCTCAGCTTTTTTTTTGGAGTGGAATGTATTAAAATAGAAGAAGTAGAAAAAAAGCAGAGGAGATGAATAGGAAACGTGCTGTTAGGGCAGCGAGGAGACGTGAACTCGTTGTGTGGTCTCAACATGCAACTCCGGCTGTGAAAACAGATTGCGAATATGAGTTGCATTCATATAGGGCAGAAATCCCCAAAGCATCATCTGCTTTGCTGTCTGCCTCACAGAGCCTCCTGTATGCATCCGCGTTCATACTCTGTGGCATTTGTTAAAGGGACATGTATTTTTTTAGTTTATATTACTTCAAAAAAATTTGCATGAATCGCATTACATACGTTTTTGGATCTAGATGTGACACTGTGTACTATATACATAATGTTAAATTGTGCGTAGTACAGGATTTTTTTCTGACAGACATTGTTATTGCACTGTGAGTCAACATACATTTTAAACGACACATCAAATTTTGTCTTGCAGAGTATGATTTCTTCAATTGTTAACAGCACTTACTATGCAAATGTGTCTGCGGCAAAGTGTCAAGAATTTGGACGCTGGTATAAACATTTCAAGAAGACAAAAGACATGATAGGTAAGCAGAATGAAAATCACATCTATCTAAAGAAAAGAGATCTGTCTGTCTGCTGACTATTTATCTGTCTATGGATTTGTCTGTCTGTCTCTCTATTTGTCCATGTATACCTGATTATTTGCCTGTTTATCTGTCTATTTATTCATCTATCTGTCTGTTTATGTGTCTCTATTTATCTGTCTCTCTATCTATGCATATCTGCTTCACTATGTGACTATTTATCTGTCTGTTGATCAATCTGTCTGTATCTCTGTCTGGTCATCTGTTGGTCTATTTGTCTATCTATCTGTCTTTTCCTTGTCGACTTATTTTTAATATGCCTCATTTGTTTGCTCTTTAGATTCCGTTAAAATGCAAATCTAACAAAGCCTGTCAAATGTAGATTTCTGCCTTTTTTGACTTCAATTCCATCTTTGCCGTGCAAATAATAATCAACAGCACTGTGATTTTTAGCTTTTCAAGTGTTCAAACACACACCTGTCAGTCAGTCAGTCAGGTTGTTATGCTGCATCTCTTGACATCTGCCTCTTGTTTCCTGTTCACACGTTCACTTTTACCCCCACTAACACTCTCTTTCTCTCTCCACACCTGTGAATGCGTGTGTTGCGTGTTTGTGTTCGTCTGCGCAGTCGTGCGCCAGCCCTCCCAGCTGGAGGGCTACCTGGGGACGTGTGTCCTCCATGACAGTCCGCGTGCCACCACGTTAGGTAGGTCACGTGACGCACCGCAAACCTCCCTACCTTGTCATTCATGAGCACATGTGCTCGCATTCCGATTGCGGCAATGACGTAACTTTGCATTAACAACTCATGGCAGGTGATTAGCATCAGATGATGCAGTCTGCCACAATAAAAACACACACATAAACACAACTGTACACATCCAGTAAACAATTTTGTCTTTTCTTGTGGCTCTAAATGTTTTCCAAATCAAAACAAATGTATTTGTATAGCGCTTTTTACAATACACATTGTTCAAGCAGCTTTACAGAAAATCATGTTAATGTTTATAATGTCTTAATATCTTCATGCTTTATAGTCACTTTAGCCGGGCGATAATGTAGTTTACATTTTTGCAAAGAAACAAGCAATCAAGCAGTTAAAGGATTAGTTCACCTCGTCATCCAAGATATTTATGTCTTTCTTTCTTCAGTCGTAAAGAAATAGTTTTTTGAGGAAAACATTTCAGGATTTCTCTCCATATATTGGACTTCTATGGTGCTCCAAGTTTGAACTTCTAAAATGCAGTTTAAATCCAGCTTTAAAGGCCTCTAAACGATCCCAGTTGATGAAAAAGTGTCTTATCTAGGAAGACGATCTGTTATTTATATACTTTTCTAACCTTAAATGTACATCCCGTATCGTCTCTGCGATGCGCATTCGTAGTCTGTGTGATCCGGGTCAATACAGTTAGGGTATGTCGAAAAACCATCTCGTTTTCGTCTTCAAATTCAAAATCATTCTACAACGCTGCTTTACCTTTTTTTGTAATCGCTGTTTGATCTTCTTTGTATGTTCACTTTGTAAACACTGGATTGGTATTTCTGCAATGCTGTAGGATGATTTTTAGGGTTGGGGAAGAGTTACTGATCTTATACAACAGTTCAGTAAGTAAGAAGTTAATATTGTGTTATTTTAGACACAATGTTGTCTGTTTTGCTCAATTTTGCCAACGAAAATATAAAGACAAAGCAGAACATTGACTTCCTACTATTGAAGTCAGTGGCTACCATCAACTGATTTTTGGGAATGAACATTTTTCAAAATATCTTCTTTTGTACTTGTCAAACAGTGCTGGTAACCAGTGACTTCCATAGTATTTTTCCCTACTATGAAAGTCAGTGGCTACCAGTAATTGTTTGCTTACCAACATTTCTTCAAAATGTATTATTTTTGGCCCAACAGAGTGACCCTGGACCACAAAACCAGTCATAAGCGTCAATTTTTAAAAATAGAACACATACAATATTTAGCCGAGATACAACTATTTGAAAATCTGGAATCTGAGGGTGCAGAAAAAAAATCTAAATATTGAGAAAATCACCTTTAAAGTTGTCCAAATGAAGTTCTTAGCAATGCATGTTACTAATAAAAATGTTTATATATATATATATATATTTACATTATGAATTTTTCTAAATATCTTCATGGAACATGATCTTCACTTAATATCCTGATGATTTTTGGCATAAAAGAAAAATCTGTAATTTTGACCCATACAATGTATTGTTGGCTATTGCTACAAATATACCCTTACCACATATGACTGGTTTTGTGGTCCAGGGTCACATATATGCATTTGGCAGTTGCTTTCTTCAGTGTAGTTGAACAAAATTGACCTGAATGATGACACTACTGTCTTTTTAGATCTACTTTAAAACTTAAAAATTAAGACTTTGGCAAAATTAATGACATCGTTCACCCCAAAATTTAAATTGTCATCATTTACTCACCCTTAAGTTGTTTCAAACCTGTATGAGTTTCTTTCTTCTGTTAAACACAAACTGCTATGCAAGTCAGCAACTATCCCTTTACTGCTGTTATTTTCCTTTTTATTACTGTGAAGCTGATTTGACACAATCCGTATTGTATAAAGCGCTACATTAATTTGACTTTTATCCGAAGAAACTTATATTGCATTCAAGTTATACATTTAATCAGTCCATGCATTCCCTGGGAATTGAACCCATGACCTTGGCATTGTTTTATTGTCTAAACTGCAGGAATGCATAGCTCCTCCATAGTTATGCCAAAGTTGTGGGTTTAACGAAAGTGCATGTCTTGAATGCACTGGGTCGCGTTTCGTAAGTGGTCAGCGAGAGGCCAGTCTCGCAAGATCTTGCGGAGTGTGGCGAGCCGTCTCTAGCGCAGCAGCGCTCCCATTGAAACGCAGCCGGGCTGGAGAGCGAGCACCCGCCGTGCCGTGGGGTTTTACCTCCCTCCCCTCAGCCCACATTCTCTCTCCCATTGTGCTCCTAATCCCAGCCTGCTTTGTGGCGAATTCCACAGGAGGGACTCCGGTTCTCTGTCTGTGTCGCCACCGCTGCCGCTGCAAACGGGGCCTGCGAACGCTTTCTTCCAACCTTTTCAATTTGCATGGAAAAGCGTGTGCCCCCCAGCAGTTTTCAACACCAAAAAGACAACTGAGAGGCATACCGTAACATCAGAGCACAGGAATGAGGGGGATTATGGGAGAGCTTTGATTATTACCCAATTTTTTTTGTTTGTTTTTTTTCTTTCCCTCTCACTTTCTGCTGATATTGAAAAGAACAGCCGCGGCTTTGTGCTCGCTGTCAGTTAAGACACATGTTTGCGTCCTTGTGCTTATTGTGCGTATCTCTGGAGAGTTTCCACGCGCTTAATCTGGTTTTTATCTTCTTGTTGAAATATTTATATTTTGATGATTTGCCATAATGCTTTTTTTGCGCTCCATAAAATCCGTAAGATTGTGATGGAGTTGTGCGGCGGGCGTACTAGTAGGTGATGGGCATTGTATTTCTCGTTTTTTTTTTTTTTTTTTAAAGCAATATCTTTCAGCTGACTACCTGTGTTTCAAGAAAGCATAATGCTTTCGTCCTTTAAAGGATTCGTTTGCAATTTTTTGCTATATTTACTCACCTTTGTGTTGTTCTAAATCCGTATGCTGTTATTGTTTCCATGCAACACAAAAAGAGAAATTTTAATAAATCTTCATGCAGCTCTTTGCAATATTCATAGTGATAATAAGCTGCAATAAGCTGTGAAATGGACAAAAAGCACTCTAAAAGTAGTCCATCTTTCAGAATAGTGACAGATTATGGATTTAGTTATTTCTTTAGATTCAACACTTTTCAGTGTTTAAAGCCTCTTAGCCACCACTAAATTGATCACTTTAAAAGAATCAAAGTCATTTATAGCCACAAACGGTATTAAATAGTTGCCTTATTTCTTTATCCGCTCTCTGGCCTGTTTAAAAGGCCGTGCTCTGGGCTTCCAGCGCAACACGCTCCGGTTATATTTAGACGTTCCCAAAATTTCATATTAGCCAGCTTGTGTACCTTGTTTTAGAATTAAGAGCATAAAGGACGATTCAAGTGTATGGCTCTCTGGCTCGGTCCATGTGAAGACGTCCTGCTCGCTGTTTTAGCAGAGCGCCCACACTGGCTTGTTGTTATTGCTCACATGATTTGGCCATGGACATTATAAACTAATTTCTGGTGCTGCCAATTTATGCAGATACAGGTCACACACTGTGCCCCATTATATTAGAGAGGTTGTATTGGGTTACTGTAGTAATGGCAGGCTGGAACGGGCTTGATTAGTGCTTTTTAGCTTGAAAGTCTTGCTTTTTGACTTCAGGTCATGTCCAGCTTGTTATGAAAGTGTTTGGTATTTGATATTGATTTGCTTCGTGATGACTTTGGTTCATCATAGAGTAGTAAAAAGGCAATTAATCACTCATTTTGAAGATACTAGCATGCCCATTTTGCCCAGTTAAGAGATAGCTTTTGTATTTTTTATATGAGATCCTGGACCACAAAACCAGTCTAAAGTAGCACGGGTATATTTGTAGCAGTAGCCAAAAATGCACTGTGTGGGTCAAAATATCTCAGCCAAATATTGTCCAATCCTAACAAACCATACATCAATGAAAAGCATATTTATTCAGAAACTGACCCTTTAAAAATTAACCCTTATAACTGGTTTTGTGGTCCAGGGTCACACACACACACACACACACACACACATATATATATATATATATATAAAATTTATTTTTTAATTCTGTTGTAAATTGTATTGTATTGTGTAAGTACTTTTTTGTACCAAGTTAATATCCATTTTTTTTTATTACATTAATATGTAATACATTTTTATGGAGTAATAATGTAAGGCAGACTAAAAATCAGATTTCTTTCAAAATATCGTCTCTGCGCATTAGACCTAATAGATCTGCCGCTGTCTATTTTCTTGTTAATATGAATGCAACATCACAATATTGACAAGAAAAAAGAGAACAGCACTTACCGAGTTCTCTATTAATGACTGTTTACATAAATAATTGCTTGAAACAATATTTACTTAATTGAGAAATGCTTGCACTACATGCCACTAATTTAATTTGTTCTTATTTATATTAATATTGAAGTTTTTCAAATGAAGGAATGGATTCGGTAGCATACTACATGCTGTGATATTAAGATTAGTATCTATAAACATGAAAATTCACTGCTTTCACTGCTTGATTTTTACATTTATAATTGACATCCCTACATATTTTTCTTTTTTATTGTACATATATGTTGTACAAAGTTTGTGTATGTTTAATTTATATAATGTATTTTATTTTTATTTATTTATATTTAATATTTTTGTGAACCTGAACCACAAAAACAGTCATAAGGATCAATTTTTTGAAATTTATATTTATACAACATCTGAAAGCTGAATAAAAAAGCCTTCCATTGGTGTATGGTAATCAAAAATTAAATTTTAATATGTTTACGGTAGAAAATTTACAAAATATCTTCATGGAACATGATCTTTACTTAATATCCTAATGATTTTTGCCACAAAAGAAAAATTTATAATTTTGACCCATACAGTGTATTTTTGACTTTTGCTACAAATATACTCATGTTACTTAAGACAGTTTTGTGGTCCAGTTTTTTTTTTTTTTCTTTTTTTTTTTTTTTAATTGAGCTCTGGTTTAGAATTAGTTTTGTTGATTATGGCAACCAAACTCTGCTTTAACATGCTTCGTTTTCTTTGTGTCCACTAGCTGAGATGGACAGTCTATCTGATCTTTCCCCACCTGGAACCAACCACCTCAGCTTCAGTCAGCAACCCATCCCAGGCAGCACAGCCGAGCAGTCCCCGTCCCCAGTGCCCCTGTCCCACAGCAGTCAGGCCCCTGGCCGTGCTCAGCTTCCCGGCCTGCACCCCGGACTGGTGTCCACACCCATCAGCCCTCAGCTGGTGAATCAGCAGATCGTCATGGCTCAGATCCTCAACCAGCAGTACGCTGTCAACCGTCTGCTGGCCCAGCAGTCCCTGAGCCAGCAGTACCTCAACCACCCTCCCGTCAACCGCACACTCAACAAACCGCTGGACGCGCAGGTGTCCTCCAACGCCGAGGTCTCATTGGAGATCTACCAGTGGGTCAGAGACGAGCTGAAAAGGGCAGGAATCTCCCAAGCCGTGTTCGCCCGTGTGGCCTTCAACAGGACGCAGGTACATATGTTTGGATTATAATATATACAGTCATGGCCAAAAATATCGGCACCCTTGCAATTCTGTCAGAAAATGCAACTCTTCTCTCAGAAAATTGTTGCAGTTGCAAATGTTTTGGTACTCACAAGTTTACTGCATTGGAACAACACAAAAAAACTGAAAAATCAAATCTGATACAATTCCACACAGAACCCAAAAAATGCACTGGACAAAATTATTGGCACCCTTAACTTAATATTCGGTAGCGCCCTCTTTAGAAAAAATAACTGAAATCAGTCGCGTCCTGTAACCATGAATGAGTTTCTTACACCTCTCTCCTGGAATTTTGGACCACTCTTCTTTTGCAAACTGCTCCAGGTCATTCAGATTTGAAGCATGCCTTCTCCCAACTGCTGTTTTGAGATCTCTCCACAGGTGTTTTATGGGATTCAGATCTGGACTCATTGCTGGATATTTCAGAACTCTCCAGCACTTTGTTTGTAACCATTTCTGAGTGCTTTTTGAAGTTGTGTTTCGGGTCATTGTCCTGCTGGAAGACCCATGACCTCTGATGGAGATGCAACTTTTTGGCAAAATTCTTTGGTAATCATCAGATTTGATGATACCGTTCACACAGTCAAGGCAGCAAAGCAACCCCAAAACAGTGGTGTCCTACCATAGCGTCCCTTTTCTTTCAGATGGCGACATTTAGTGTGAGCTGACACTTTTGTACCCTGTGTCTGCAGATCAGCTTGAATTTGTTTGGAAGTTAATCTGGGTTTTTATCCACCATTCAAACAATACTTTGTTGTAATTTTTCATTAATTTTGCTCTTCCGTTCACATCCAGGGAGGTTAGCTACAGTGCCATGGGCTGTAAACCTCTAGATGATATTGTGCATAGTGGACACAGGTACATTAAGATCTCTGGAGATGGACTCGTAGGCTTGAGATTGTCCATGTTTTTCCACAGTTTATCTTTCTTTTCTCCATGCTCAGTGTGACACACAACACAAACTTTTCTCCATTTTAACTGGTTGCAAGTGTGATTACTATATTGCCCACACCTGCTACTTGCCACAGGTGTGTCTCAATACAAATTACAGGAGCATCACATGCTTGAAAAGCAATTATTTCTTACAATTTTGACAAGGTGCCAATCATTTTGTCCAGTCCATTTTTGAGATCTGTCTGATATTTGATCAAGTTTGACTTTTCTTCTGTTTTTTTGTTGTTGTTGCTCCAGTGCAAACAAAAACAATAAGCACTTGAATACCAAAACATTTTCTGAGAGAAGTGTTGCATTTTCTGACAGAAATGCAAGGGAGCTGGTATTTTTGGCCATGACTGTAATATATACTGTCTATATAGGGAGTATAGGCCCCTTACTAGGTTTTGGAACAGCGCCGTGAAGAATGCTGTTTTTGTAGATGTCTGTCAAATTATTTTGTTGACGATTATAAATGCTGAATCATATCCCCAGCTCCGCCCCAGCCCCATACATCAGCTGTGACATGTTTGGTGTGATGCTTGCCACTACATGCTCTGTACATCATTAAAATTCACCATGCCTTGCTAATATAGTGACAACAGAACACTCGCAGTTAGATGGTTTATCTACTTTTGTTTTGGGATCAACACAATGCACCCAATCGTCCGGTAAACGCGGGGTTATCGCTACAAAGAGCGAGCGAGCACTTTTCTCACAGCTATTGCATCTCATCATTCAATCATAAACTTCCTGGCAGGAGTAACTGATCACTGACTCACATCTTTGGGTTTCGCACGCCCATGGCGTTTGACCTTGTTTTTCGTCACTGCACGCAATCTGTTGTCAGCGCTGAGCTGGGACAGGACACTTATTAGCGGTTCGAGCTAAGGCGGACATCACTATTATTATTGCTCAATTAAATTATTACATTTTCCAACCAAAATCTCATTCCTCACTGCTTATGCAGTGTTATTGTACATGGATGATACCTCAAATTGTGCAGCTTATTAAGATATTTGCTCAGCAGGCAGAATTCCCTTTTGAAAGTGTTTGAATTCACTATAAAATATTTGGAAACTGAAGTAGTTTTTAGACAAAATTTTGGTTAAATAAATCAATTGTCACTTTTCTTTTCCTCCCCAAAATTTTATCAAAATTTAGTATGACTAAAATTAAAACCCTTTAAAATTATTTTATATAAAATAACAAATGCCTAACAAATGCATACATTTAAACAAGTAAATAAAAAAGCAACAAAATAGAACTTAATTTAAAATGTAAAAATAAAACAGAATATATGACGTAATTTTAAAATAAGAACATTAATACAAATTATTGTAGTATATCATTGATGCTAAAATTATCATATAAAATCATCTGAAAGCTGAATAAATAAGCTTTCCATTGATCCATGGTTTGTTATGATAGGATATATTTGGCCAAGATACAACTATTTGAATATCTGGAATCTGAGTAATAAAAGAAAATTGTCATTAAAGTTGTCCAAAAGTTCTTAGATTTTTGGCATAAAAGAAAAATCTATTATATATATATATCCTATATGCTGTAAATGCTATAAATACATTTAAAAAAAGTAATCCAATTACAAAAAAAACCATCAAAATAGGACTTAATTTAAATTATTTACAAAATATGAACATTTTAAATCATAATATTAATAAAAAATATTATAGTATAATGATGATACTAAAATTCCTCTGAAAATTGTTATGTTAAATTATGTTTAAAACTAAATATCTGTGCCATATTATGAGGTAAAGTATCACAGTACCTTGACCCCATATCAGTATTTGAAAGCACCCATACAGTTAGTGGGAAAGTTGTCAGATGATCTCAGCATTGTGGGGATTTTTCACTAGTTGATATTAGTTCAGTCCCACCCCTCAGTTCTAACCAAAAGCCTTGACAACTGTCTGCCATCATCAGGTGAGACAAAGAGAGACGTACCTGGCCGCATGCCAGCAGTGGGGGGTGGGTACTGGCTCGGCCGCGGACCGCCACCACAGCACGCATGAGCGACTGTTGCTGGAGACGGCGGGAAGATAATGTCTCGTGACGTTCTGCATAAAACCCCCGTTTGGCAGGAAGTGACTTTGATGTTGTTTTAGAGTGATAGGAATCTATAGGAATCAGAGGCCGCGCTGTGACAGACGTGTTTGCGCAAATCGGCGTTCAGTTGCGCTCGGAAAAATTTTAAACATGCATTTTTTTTTGTTGTTGTTGTTTCCACAGGGCCCTTAAATATTTATTGTACATTCTATACATGACTTCTCTATGTGAGTGCCTGTGGTGGCATGTCGTGGCATCTTTGTGGTTTTGTGGCGCATTTTTAGATTTTAATATGCAAAGTGCATTTATCATGGAGTTGACTGAAAGTGTTACTGAACCATCTACTAGATTTTCAGGCAATCTTTTGCCCTTTTTTGTCTCATCAGGTTCAGATTTATTTAATCAAAAATTTTGAAATATTATTACAGTTTAAAATAAATGTTTTCTTTGTGAATATAAATTAAAATGTAATTTATTCCTGTGATCAAAGCTGAATTTTCAGCATCATTACTCCAGTCTTCAGTGTCACATGATCCTTCAGAAATCAATCTAATATGCTGATTTGCTGCTCAAGAAACATTTATTATTGATGTTGAAAACAATTATGCTGTTCATATTTTTACTGGAAACCATGATGCATTTTGTTATTTTTTTTGTTTTTTGTAATATGTGACCCTGGACCACAAAACCAGTCATAAGTCGCTGTGGTATATTTGTAGCAATAGCCAAAATTGATTGATTGAAAATTTAAATTAAAATTAAAAAATGAATTCATTAATTAAAAATTATAAATTTTTCTTTTATGTCAATAATCATTAGGATATTAAGTAAAGACCATGTTCCATGAAGATATTTTGTAAATTTCTTACTGTAAATGTATCAAAACTTAATTTTGATAAGTAATATGCATTGCTAGAACTTCATTTGGATAAATTTAAAGGCAATTTTCTCAATACTTTTATTTTTTTCCACTCTTAGATTCCAATTTTTCAGTTGTATCTCAGCCAAATATTGTCCTATCATAACAAACCACACATTAATAGAAAGCTTATTTATTCAGTTTTATTCAGATGATGTATGAATCTCAATTTCCAAAAAGGGACCCTTATGACTGGTTTTGTGGTCCATGGTCACATATTATAAATGTCCTGTTTGATCAGTTGAATGCATCCTTGCTACTATTTGGATAGAAAACATGATGAACATGTTGTAGAAATATTAGGATCAATCATTTTTTTCCCTGACTTTAAGAAGTCGTCTTTGTAATTTAAATCACATTACTGTATAATGTAACCTATTTTTAAAGAAATGCTTTGTAATGTCATAATATCCATTAAATTATTAGCACTGCACGAGTGTATTTTACTAAACAAAAAAGTGTGTTGTTGAGTGCAGAGAAAGTTGTAATTGTTGCACTTGTCCTGATTGCTCTTTGCTAAGATGTATTTCTTTCTGTCTCTCTTAGGGTCTTCTGTCTGAGATTCTTAGAAAAGAGGAAGACCCCAAGACGGCGTCTCAGTCACTCCTGGTCAACCTGCGAGCGATGCAGAACTTCTTGCAGTTACCTGAAGCGGAGCGCGACCGCATCTACCAGGACGAGAGGGAGCGCAGCTTGACTGCGGCCTCTGCTATGGGCCCCGCTCCCCTCATCAGCACCCCTCCCACACGCCCTGTACAGGTAACAAGCTCCAAACACACAAATGGGCACTAAAAGATCACCCTTTTTGTGCTTTGTAGAGTAAAAGGTGGGCTGTAGGGTTGCAACCTTTGATGCATTGCAAAACTATTTTTCTTTTTCTATTTTTGTCTTAGTTTATAGTACAAATATCTATGCATGCTTAAAATGAGATCAGTGTATTTGGATGCGTTTTACTTACAGTAACAAAAGACAGAGAGAATATATCATGAATTAGGTTAATTTTTCTTACTCTGTTGGCAAATGTGTTTTTCTTGTTTCATGCATAAATCTAACAGATTTTAAATAGGTTCTCTGTCTTGTTTATTTATATATTAGAAAAATATGTATCTTGAGTTAGATTCATTTTTCTTACTCTTGTTGGCAAATGTTTTATGCTTAAATCTAACAGATTTTCTGTCTTGGGTATATTTTTTATAAAAATTAAAAATAAATAAAATAAAGAAACATGCAGCAAAATTACTACAACATTAACTAAAATGAAAACGGAAAAGTTTAATTCAGAATCTGAAAAGTTAAAATATATATGCATCCTTAAAACAAGAATAATTTATTTAGATACATTTTACTTATCAAAGACACAGTGGATATATTTGGAATTAGGTTAATTTTCCTTACTCTGTTGGCAAATGTTTTATGCATTAATCTAACCGACTTAAATAGGTTCTCTGTTGTATTTATTTATATTTTGCAATTTTGCAAATTTTTTGCAAAGCAAAAATACTGATACTTTTTTTTTTCATTCACACTAAGACCACAGACATGCATTAATAAAGTAAATGGGGTCATGTTGAATTGAAATAGATTCTGTATTCTCACTTACGTAAATGTAGATGGAACTGAACACCCAGACTCAGTTTCAGCACAAATATTTAGCATGCTCTCACTCACTAACATAATGAGTGATTAGCTAAGGTATGTTTTTCATCAGTCATAGTCAGAGTATTTGCTTTGCACAGACTGGAATTTACTGCGTAAATTCCTGAGGACCCCCACCAACTGCTGGAAAAATGACTTAATTTTAAAGTCAAAATTACTAACAGCAGCTTTACTCACTCTAAGAGTTTGTACTAGTAAGACTGTTCTAGTAGTGGAAGGCTGGGGAAACCTGTTTGGTAAAGGTCATTATTTTTGCAGATGTGTTTGGTGTGGCCAGTGGCACAGAAATGATGCACTGTGGGTTTAAATGATAGTGTATTATAGTAATATGTTGGTCAGGAGCTCACACATGATGGTTGATACTAACACACAACCACAAGGACACCATTATAACCCCACAACTAGAACTGTGTTTGCAAATTGTGACTGACACGCATTTAAATGCAAAGGCATTGATGCAGAATCAGAGTAAACAATGCATTTTCAAATTCTTTAAAGCCTGACACTACTGGCAAAACTATTTTATTTTTCTGAGGCAATAGTCAATTTTACGATGGTGTTGTAGTGGCACGTTAAAGAAAAAATTCTACAATTATTCAGATTAGGTCATAATATTACGAGAATAAAGTTGAAATATTACGAGAATAAAGTCGAAATACTACAAGGTTGGACGCAACAGACATTTTTGCGGAGTAAGACATTTTTTCTGCTAATAATCCAACTTATATTTGTAGTGTATTAAAAAGGGTTTTAAAAAGGGTGTATTAAATATCATATTCTTGATACTGAGCTGTTTCTGTGAGTCCTTAAAATGGAATCTTCCTCATTCCAGTAAGATGATGATACTCTCAAAATATTATAACTAATTTCTAAATTTATAATTTTTAAATTAGACTTTATTCTTGAAACATTTAGACTTTATTCTTGTAATTTACGCTTCATTCTCGAAACATTTACACTTTATTCTCAAAATATTTCAACATAAGTCTCATTATTAATTTATTTATTTTTTAACATAGCACTAAAACTCTGTCATACAATTTCTCTAAACATTTCGACTTTATTCTCATCATTTCTATGTATTCTCGAAACATTTAGACTTTATTCTCTAAACATTTAGACTTTATTCTCAAAACATTTCGAGTTTAATCTCATAATTTTAGTTGTTTTCTTTTTACAGCACTAAAACGCCACCGTGTAATTTCTCGAAACATTTAGACTTTATTCTCATAATTTCAATTTATTCTCGAAACATTTAGACTTTATTCTCTAAATATTTAAACTTTATTCTCAAAATATTTCGACTTTAATCTCGTAATTTTAGTTTTTTTAACAGCACTAAAAGGCCGCCATGCAATTTCTCAAAACATTTCGACTTTATTCTCGTAATTTCGGCTTTATTCTCAAAATATTTTGACTTGATCTCAAAATTTTTTACCATAGCAATAAAATGCTGTTGTACAATTTTGAGATTTTAGTCTATTTTGCTTATGGAATGTATTCAGCCTTGTGAAAAGTAAACATCCAACATATACATTTTAAATGCAGCTGTAAATTCTAATTACAATACCTTTAAATCCTCTTTTTTCAAAACCACTTCAGTAGCACTTACACACCACACAAATTTTATTATTTATGTTTCTAGGAGCACAATGTACACATTATATATATATTTTTTTCTTTCTGGCTATTGGCAGTAATTTTCTAGAGTCAACAGAATAAACTGAATATTTTTGAAACTGGCTTTATCCAGTGTTTAAATTTCTGTTGTTGAATTGTATGCAAATGAATGCATACTTAATTATATAATGCCTCTTTTGCATATCAAGCATTATATTTCATTAAACTTGTAATACAAGTTTGATTTGTCCTGTGTTTGGTTTGTTATTAATAGTGATGTTAACAGTTGAAACTATTACATTTATGCATTGTAAATTTGATGTATTTAGCAGCCACTTTTATTCAAATATTAGATGCACCACCTTTATTTTTACGATTCCGTACCGTTATTGCCAATTACCAATGCAAAAATGCCGGTACATCAATGCACGTGTATTTCGGAGGAAGCGTCTAGTGCAGGGAAGATCTCAGGAAGCGTATCTTTCACTCTCAGCCCTTCTACAGCTCCAAACTCTTGAAGCAGGGCCGGAAAGGTATGCAGAGCCTCCTTCAAACGCAGTTGAGTGTGTCTTAGTGGATCGGACACAAAGCCTTCCTGTGTGTGATGGACTGAGGAGGCTCTTTTATACAGGAGAAAACTCCCTCTCACACACAGAATGTGTAAAGACCGAAATGTCATCAGTGTTCACTCAAGTGTGCACGCATTTGTGTGTGCGCTTGCGTGCATCATGTCCTTGCGTGTGTGTGTGTGTGTGTGTGTGCAAACCAGATGCTGCTTTCCTGTTCAGATCCCATTATCAGATGGTTCTGTAACCTGATTATTCAGCAACTGCGCCTAATTCGTCAGTCTCGAACAGTGCTAGGCAAAAGTCTCCATTATCTGATGATATTTGTACAAATTGGTGAAATTTTGAATCAAAGGGCATATCGATGCACTGCTTGACATGCATAATAGCTGCATGGGCAACATCCTAACTGAAATGGAGCCTCATTAGTAACTGATTCAGAACATTCTACATAGGCAGCAAAAAGCATACTAAGCATACGCTATTTTATTTTAATTTGCTTTATTTGCACTTTTCAATATGTAATAAATTATATCATATTATGTTTAATATTGTATTAAAATATTTTTATGTAAATATGAAATATTTATTCAGGTGCAGGTAGAGGAAAGTGTTTTGATGCATGGCAGCTTGATGCTGACAGATATGAGTGAGATGTTCGCAGGATTTTCTGCTGTAAATCAGCAGGGTGGCACGTCTTGCAGCGCTGCAAGGCTTTTATGACGCCCATAAAAACAGATGTGAAGGTATGTTTCCCACATACGTTAATGGATCGTCAGACAGTGTGTGCAAGTTTGTGCACGCTCATCCCTTTATAATTAGATATGGTCACAAAATAACTCAGCCTAGACACTGATGCTTCACATGTAAATGACTGCTGTAGGTGCCGCTGACAGCCTCTTCACCGGCTCGGCGCTGGCAGTTTGGAGACCCTTCATGTTGGGGGGGAAAAAAAAGTTTTATAGCCATGTTTGCAAGTCGTTTTACTGCTGTGATAGAAATCTGATCGTGTGTTGCTAGAGTGCTCTGATCAGTCTGGTTAAGTGTTGCTTTAATCTATTGTTTTTAACATTTGTGTGTATGTGTATGTTCACAGCCCAGAAGAGAGGAGTGTAACAATGTGAGACCAGAAGACTGGAATCCCAGAATTCCAGTGGGCATCTCTCCTGTGAGTGCACATATGGTACATTGTTTATGCAAAAGTAATGCATGGTTTTGTCCTTTATTAGAAACATATGTACATGTATATTATTAAAAACGTGATAAAATAATAATAATAATAATAACTAAATACATGAGAATGCATAATAATAATAATAGTAATATTAAGTATTACTAAAATTATTAAACATTTTTAAATAATAATTTTATTGCTATTGAACATTTTTTGAAGAAGTATCTTTTGCTCAACAAGGCTGCATTTTATTTGATAAAAATAAATATTAAAAATAACTGATTTCTATTTTTATAAATGTTCTGATTGAATTCATTTCTGTTACGCACAGCATTGTGAAAATGAATTTTCAGCATCATTACTTCAGTCTTCAGTGTCACATGATTCATGATTCAACATTTTTTGATTATTATCAATGTTGAAAACAGCTGAGCTTTATATTTTTGTGATTCTTTGAATTATTGAAGCATTTATTTGAAATGGAATTCTTTTGTAACTAAATAAATCTTTACTATCACTTTTGATCATTTTAATGCATCCTTTCTGAAAAAAAGAAATTATTTTCTTTAAATAAAAAAAACTTTTTACTGATGCATCAAATTTGATATTTTTTTATTACTTTTATTTTATATACAGTAGTTTATATTATTATTATTTTTTATTTTAGCTTCTTGTTTGACAGGTGCATTAAAATTGAAGTCTAATTTATTTTTAACTTGTTGCATGATTTCTCCTCTCCTCAGGTGAAGCCCAGCCCTCTGACCTCGGAGTGGAACGGGAAATCAGAGAACTGCGTATTAAACATCAACTCGTCCATCTACGACGAGATCCAGCAGGAGATGAAGAGGGCCAAAGTGTCCCAGGCCATGTTCGCCAAGGTCGCCGCCTCAAAGAGCCAGGTACGGCCCGCTCCGACTTCGACTTTCACTAGCCTGTCACGCTTGAAGCGCTCGTCCGGCTGACAAAACATTGTCAAACATTTTTGTGTGCAGTCTACAGAAAGCTCAGATAGCGAGATAAAAGCGTTAAAGGAGAGCTTTGTTTAGCCTCGCAGGTAGCGCAGCCCCGTAATGACTTGCGCCGCTTTATTGTGGGTTTGCGAACAGCAGACAGTGTTGCAACATAAAACAAATGTGTTTATATAATTCAGCTGTGCATCGACCACACCGTTATCTGGCATAGCGAACAGCCTTCTGCTGAATACAGGCCTCTGTGAGAGACATTACCGTCTGTTTTAGCCTATTAAAACTAATTAAAGAAACGCAAGGCGAGCCCCATTATTAAAGGTTTCACATATCTATGTGCACACTTAAAGATTTTCACAATTACATCTGATGGGGGCTGGGGGGGGCGCGAATAAAAGCCCTAAATTATCTAGAAATATCAGCAGGTTTTTGCTGATTGCACTGATTACGGTGCCAGATACTTTTGTTTCACCAAATTACAGTTTGATGCACAAACCACTGTTTTTGTCGAAGGGAGTTCAAAGCCGAGAAGGGTGGAGGAGAGAAAAGACAAACCGGGGCATTTATTCGCGTAAGATTCTCGTACAAAATGATGGTTTGAGAGAAAAGAGCCCCCTCTCTGTCTCTCTCTGCAGCCCTGCCTGAGCCTGTGTGCTCCATTCATGGCTGGTGTGAATGTGAATTGAGCAGCAGATAAGAACTGTGCTAATTACGCAGCTGAAAAAGGGGCCTGGGAGAGCACTTATCTCCGGCTCCATCTCGTAATGTGCGCTCCCCGGGCAGCTGGTACCCCCTCCTTCCCGTTCCCAGCCCCCTCCGCGAGGCCCACGGGGCCCGCCGGCTGAATGTCCGGCCGGTGCCGAGCGCCTGGCGGTGCTGGTGCCGACGCGGAGCGATCGTAGTTACGAAACGGCCGCTGCGGTGTCGTAATTTGCGCTGGGGAAACTCTTTTCCAATTGAGGCGTGACGATTCAACAATCATACAGGGAAGTCAGTTGGTATGTAGGATTTCGTTGTGACCAATCAGTTTGGTCGAATTTTGATTGCTTATAATGAAGAAAAGTGTCTTAGTCTTGCCTGGAAATACTAGTTTTGTCATTTTATGAGACGACAGGCCACAGCTACATTTTTATTAGCACTGTTATTGCAAAATAGCAAAGAAAGAAATTACTTTACAGTACTTTGGAAAGAGTCCAACACTCTTCAGCAATGAGAAAAAAGTAAGTTTTGCTAATTAGTATGGTTGAATTGGATCAACAAAGGTCAGCAGCAAAGACATTGGTTAATAAAATGGGATTAAATACTTAAAGGAAACAAAAAGTAACTTTTTTGAAAAGGTAACTTGTAAATTAAAAAGTAATGCGTTACTTTACTAGTTACTTGAAAAAAGTAATCTGATTACATAACTCACGTTTCTTGTAATGCGTTACCCCAACACTGTTAGTTAGTGTTAGGTAATGCATTAAATAAAACTCAGAATTTTCATCAAACCTGCCAAAATAAAAGTTTGGCTTAATTTAAAGAAATTATGACAGAAATATATTGTAAAGTAGAATTTACTTCTCAAAGTTAAAACAATAATAACACAGTTATTTAAAAAAAATGTTTCATTTGATTAATAATAATTTAATTTGATTGCATTTTTAAAAGTTTTATACTTTAATCAGTTTACTGCCGTTTTCAATGAATATATTTGTATTAAATCATAAAACGCAGAATTCAGAAATATTCAAATGGAAAACAGAATTTGGGGGAAAAAATAAAACGGATTTCAGTTATTGAAGTTTATGCATTAATATGATTACTGCTGTTTCGGTTATAAATTTGTATTAAATCATAAAACGGAATTCATAATTTGGGGAGATAAAAAAAAAACTTATTTAATTATTTTATTGAAATACATTTAAAATTATTGTTAAGGTTTTATGCATTCATATGATTACCACAGTTTTTAATAATAACCATAAAACACAGAATTCAGAAAATTAAAACCAAAAACAGAATTTGTGAAAAACTGAAAAAAAAAACTCTTTTTTTTTTACAGCAATAAAACAGATTTTAGGGAAAATAAAAGATTTGATAATTTCATTTTGTTATAATCGCATTCGATTTATATAATAATAAAATAAATAAAAATAAAGTTGGGAAATAAAAAATAAACCCTTAAATCCTAGCTATTAGATTTTATAGGGCCCTAAGGTTCATTAAATAATATTACCATATACAGCTTTTGATTTTAAGATTAATAAATGCTTTCAGAGTTTTTTTCATAATTCAAATATAGTTAACTAATGTTAGCAAATGGACTCTAGCCACAAACTGTGTTTGTTTGTGTCTGTCCCTCTCGCCCCCTGCCTGGCTGAAGGACCTCAGGGTCTTGGACGGAGTGTGGTGGGAGGCGTTTTTGCCGTATGGTTATCTTCCGTGGCGTGTCGGATTAATTGGCGCGTCCATCAGTGCAGGAATCCTCGTCCGTGGCGGAGGTAGACTGCAGCAGCACTGGCCGCAGCACACGCTAGAGATCTGGCACAGGCCGCGGGTTTGGCTTCCGCAGCCACGGGGCTCCAGGCTCGGCCCAGCTCTGCCCTCGACGAGAGCCATGGAGATGGGAGGTGTTGAGGGGGAGGCGCAGCGCTCGTCCCCTGGGCTTTCAAAGCCGTAAACAGTAGTTCGAGGGGGTTAAAGAGAACCGTCGCATGTCTGTGTGTTTGTGTGTGTGTGAGCGTGTGTACCTGCTTACTCATGTGGTTGTGTGTATGGCTGTGGTGCAAATGAGAGTGTGTGTGCTGTTTATTGGGGGATGGGCACTGGATCAGAGCCATGCCGTCCCCCTCTCTGGGCACACATCCATACAGGACGTGAGTGCCAGGCTTTATCTATTTGGTGGCACTTTCATATTCCGAGTAGCATTTCAATTAATTTCTCCTCCTGCACCACAGAAAAACCACCGTTTTTGCAGCTTGTAAACTGAAAAAGAAACATATAAACTGTTTATTTGCGCGCTCTCGTTGACGTCCAATGCGGAGTTCGTGACATTTTGGAGGTGACACGCAAGCTGTTGAGGTTCTTCTCCCCTTCAGTGCTGGATATTTTTGCCTGTTTTGTCGTCCAGTTGTGACTTTATTTGAAATATCATTCATACGGCAATTTATGCACTTATGGTCAACATAAAGTGCTGTTCAAAAACCCATTTTTCTTTCACAGTATAATGCATTTTTGTCTTTTATGCTCACCCAGGGTGCATTTATTTATCCAAAAATACAGTGAAAACAGTAATATTATGAAATATTATTACAATTTAAAATAACTGCTTTCTAATAGAATGTCTTAAAAATGTAATTTATTCCTGTGGTGCAAAGCTGAATTTTCAGCAACTATTACCCTAGTTTCAGTGTCACATGATCCTTCAGAAATCTGCTTTTTTCTGCTCAAGAAACATTTTTTTAATTGTTGTCAGTGTTGAAAACAGCTTAACATTTTAGTTGAAACCATGATACATTATTTTTAGGATTCTTTGATAAATAGAACTAGAAATCTATAACAGAAACAGTGGCTGTACGGTCACTTTTGATTAGTTTAATTGAAAAGTATTGTATAGCAAGTAAAATGTTGATTTAATCTAATAATTATTATTACTTCTAAAAATCTAAAATAATTTGAATTCAAATAGTAAAGTCCATGTATTTTTTAAGATAGTTAAGATAAGGTATTTTTTCTGTTTGTTTTTAAAAGAAGACTTTTATGCTGACCAAGGCTGCATTTATATGCAGTAAAATTATGAAATAATATTGCAATTTAAATATCCACTTTCTATTAGATTATGTTTTAAAATGTAATTTATTCCTGTGATGCAAAACTGAATTTTCAGCAGCTATTACTCCAGTCTTCAGTGTCAAATGATCCTTCAGAAATCATTCTAATATGCTGATTTGCTGCTCAAGAAACGTTTTTTTTTTAGTTTTTATTATTGTCAATTGAAAACAGCTTAATATTTCTGTATAAACCATAATACATTATTTTCAGGATTCTTTGATAAATATAAATATATATATAATAAAAAAAGTGGCTGTACGGTCACTTTTGATCACTTTTATTTCACTTTTGATTTTGATTTAATCAGCATTTAATAATCATTACTAATTCTAATAATGTATTATAATATAATACATTCTAATATAAAATAGTTAGAATTAGCATAAAAAAATAATAAACACAAATATTTAACAGATAATATGGAATAATGTGCACTGATGAATCACTCACAATAATGCCAGGAACACGTAATATTACGTAAATAGGATCACTTTTGATTTCATATTGAGTAGATTTAGGGGTTTGTTAAAGTCCCTTACTCTAAATATGAGCAATAGTGAAAGTGACGTATGACTGAGTCAACACCACTAATCTAGACATGACAGCGCTGAACTGCCATTCACAGAACTCTGCTGGGGCTGGGAGAATAGAGAGAAGAAGGGCATTATGGGAGTTGTGCTGACACCCTCTGATGGCGAATACAATCACGGCCCCTGTTGTCAGATGACAAGCCCTTTAGAACCCAGAGCCATTCCCTTAGAGTGACCTGACTCTTTCTCTCTCTCTTTCTCTCTCTGTGTGTCTGTATGTCTCTCGCTCGCTCCTGGAAGAGGCTGTGGTAATTAGCAGGGCTCTAATGAGACAGAATGTCAGTGATCTGCCGCAGTACAGGGGGGCAGGCGATAGGCCGGTGTGTGTATGAAGGGGGGTAGAGGAGGCTGTGCCATCTGTCACTGAGCGCCTGGCTCGCTGCTCTCTGGGGGGAACAGTGGGTCGGCAAAAAGTGAGAGAGAGAGAGACAGACAGAGAGAGATGTTAAAAATGTGCAGGGTAGACAGTGTATATCAATACAAAATTGCAATTGTAATTTCAACTGGTGGTCGACCGATATATCGTCTGTTTGCAGATAATCAGCTATACTGAGATTGTTTTGTTGGTTGATATAAGTTTTGGTTTGTCCTAATTGTTTCACAGCCTTGCCAACATAATCAAACCAGCATTTATTAAACATTCTAATCATTTTTTACCCCCAAGTATTTTTGGAATTTTAATTTATTTAATTTATTTGCATTTTTTCAGCAACTTTATTATGTTAGTTAGTTTATTTATTTATTTATTTTCTTCCTTTTCCCAGTTTCTAACAAAATATTTATAAAATATCAGCATTATACAGTTTAGATTGATACCGGCCATCAAAAATACTTGATCACTACACAAATGATTCAGTTTTGGCCAGTTATCAGTAACTTTTTTTTTTTTTTTTTAATTAAAAAAAAGTAATAATAATAATAATAATGTAAGCATTTTTTTTAATAAGTTACATTCATTCAAACATTTACAATAGTAATAAACTAATATATGTCAACCTGGCCTATCAATTGGACCAATACATTTTAATATTATCCCCACTGGCTAATAACCAGGTTAATTTATTAACATTTTCTTTGAAAAATATTTTTTCATGTGAATTTTGATTGAATATTGTGTAAAATAAGTGTTTTTGTGTTTAGGTTTTTTTTTTGCTATAATTACATTGTTTAATGCATTGTATTGTCATCGACTAACCTGCAGTCTGAATAACAGCGAAAAACAGACACATTATAATGATGACATCATCTTGCACTCAGGGGTGTTGTGAAGATTTTTGTATAGTAAAATTAGACTGAAACCTTCCCTCCCCATAATAACACCTGCCTTTGACTAGCAAGTAAGCAAGTAAGCTGTTCATTCCATCACAGCTTTTCCTGTGGGCGGGGCCTTGGAGAAGCAGGCGTGGCCTAAATCACATTTATTTAGCCTGTATTTCCAGGCTGCATTTACTTTCACCGAAAGCCGAATGCAAACGAAATTACGCTCCTATATGGAAGTTCGTTCCTCCCTCTTCCTGTTCCGACATCCCCTATAATTTTACAGAGAATATATATTTTTCATTATCGTGCTTCATATTGAAGAGTTGTTTGTTTACGGTTATGAATTCGCTGCCTCCCAGGGGCGTGTGCGAGGCAGATGGGAGCGGCGGGCCTGTGAGAGCGGAAATAGGGCCATGACTGTTTATTAATTGATTTATTTATTTATCTGGCTGCCTGGTTATTAGGTTGCCTGGGAAACAGCTGCAGTTCCCCTGTATTATTAAAGACACAATATTCGTGAACCAGAGACCCAGATGTCTGGGAAATTAATTCCGTGTATGATTTATCGCAGCCGCGCGCCTCCAAACGAACCTTTTTCCTTGTCGTTTAACGCGTCCGTTGACCATCGTCTGCTTCTCCGGCTTGTTCTCCATCTGTTTGCTCTCTCTCTTTCTGTCTCTCTTTCCTCAGCACGTAAGGTAGCGTTAGAGGTGGCCCGGTTTCTCGCGCTCTCCTCTGTCAGACCACACAGGGCTTGTTCTGAGGCCCATTCTCGCTAATCTGATCAGGCAGGCAAATACGCCGGGAAAAGCGGCTTTAATGATCCCCCTAATTACCTCAAGTCAATACCAACTGTATTATTAGACTCCGGGAAAATATTCCATTAGGGTCCCCCCCGTGGGACTCCCCGCACGTAGCGATGTCACGCGCCGCGCGCCCCCATGCTTGTAATTAATTTTATTTACACACGCAGGAATGCACAAGGTCGCACCTGCAGCCCGGAGCCGCCTCGCCCGGCCCCCGACTCGCCCGCTTAATCAGATCTGTCATAATTACCATTCTGCATGCTTCTGACACACGCTGCGAAATATTTCAATTTAACTGCAGCCAATGGCTGCGGCAGACGCCGCTCGCCCACGGCGTACAGAGGCGGACCGGACCTACTCTGCGCTTTCCCCTTCTTTGCTCTCTTCCTCCTAGTTTTATGCAACTTTTTAGACATTAGTGACAAGATTAATTGGTTGACATCTGTCCATTTGTTCCATTATTGACCAATGTTTGTGCACGCTTGGCTTATTTTATTTTTTACGTTGACTTTAATTCAAGCATGGAAAACAAAAGGTGCAGTTTTGAAGGACATACAGGCCGTTCCTTTGTGTATAGTTTGGAAAAAGACAACAAATACAATGAAGTTATCCATGTACTTCATTCAGAGTATTCTGAAGCCATTCAAGTTCGTATATATTTCATTCAATATTCGAATATTATATATTCATTGCTATACCGAACAAAAAGACACTCTGACCCTGCGCAAAAAAACAATTCATCACACATCATCAAACGCTTCAAAAGCCCCGGTCGTAAAACTTAACAGGCTTGATATATTTTTGCCGTTTTAAAGCAAACTTGTGTTAATTAAGAGTGCTGTTGGAGCTGACATGTACAATTTGCAGGTTTTATGCAGTTTTAATCTATAATTCAATAAGATCAGGCATGATTTATCTGCTTAATTACTCTCTGATATTAGCAATTAAACTCCAGCTTTGAATTAAATCTCAATCACACGCTTATAATTGATGGACTAGCGTTTTCTCATAGGTTGCTCGTGTGTCGAGGGCTCCTTGCAGGCTCTTTGTTTGAATTATGTTGCGATCAACCTACTTACACTTTATGTGGAGGTTGTTTTTTGTTTTCCTTTAGGTCTCTCGAAAATGTTAACCTAGTTACAGGCCACCAGATCTGCTTTATCCTTGCAAAATGTTGTATTTATAGTTGTTTTGGGGCAGTTGTTTGTCAGTTCATCTCACATAAGAGGCCATTTCTTTATCAGAATGGGTATTGCAGATTTGGACCATTTTTGACAAAATACCAAGAAAATGTGATTTGTAGGGATGTAACGACTGGATTTATATGAATGTGTCTTCTAGAGGAATTGACTCTTTTAGAAAAGTTTAAATGCTTTTTTCTTTTCGTCTTGCCATTGTATAATGCATGTTAAAGCAGTGAACGCTGCTTTATTTAAAAAAACAAGGAAACACTATATATTGCCGCTGTTCCATAAGCGCCACCTACTGTCAGAAATGAATTTGGGGTTTTCATCCAGCCCATCTGCTGTTTTTGTTTTGTGCATGCTTTTTTAGTTTTAGTTTTTTTTTTTTTCTGGTAGTAAAGTTTCATAAAACTAAAGTAAGACCCTTCTATTTTTGCTTCAGATTTCGAAATTGAATCTAATTTAGATTTCTGGCCTGGCCGCCAGTATATATTTGACACTACATAAAATCTAAAAGAAAAAAATTAAGAAAAAATGTAAGAATAAAATTCTAATGAGAATTTTAAATGAAATTCAAAATTATATTATAATTATTATAAACTGAATACACACACATGTGCATATCATTTCTTTGTTTTAACAATTTATTAACATTTATTTTAAATAGAATATCAAACACCATTTTTTTTTACATGATTAAAATGCAGTGATTGCCTCTATTTGTAAATGAAAAAAGGGCACAAGCAAAGTCTTTTATGAAGAGATTTATTTTTTTTGTGTGATTTATTATATTTGGGGTTTGTTTTAAAATTACAATTAAGTTTTTTGACATTTTTCAATTTCCAATCCCAGCTTCCCAAGTGATTTGCAATCAAATACAAACTGATATTTTTTACTCATTTTTGTTCACTATTCTTTAATTATCTGATGAAAAGCATTTCTATAGTTTTATCAACTTTAGCAGGTGATTTACTTAAAGTGCAAACTATTTATAATAAATGGCACTTGCCTGAATATTTTATTTTCGAATGCAATGTATATCTGAAATGCAGCTTAAGCATCCAAATACTTTTTGCGTCTAGAAAACTCACAAGGAACATATTAATGGCGTCACGCATGTTGTTAAACAGGTTTTCTGCACATACTGTAACGACCCTTTTGTCTCTGGTTAGAGATCACTAGATGGATAGATAGATGGATAGATAGACAAACAGACAAGCTTTATTGATCCCCGAGGGGAATTTTTCATAAAAACTGCGCTATACGTTTACATGTTGCAATCAAACAAGACAAGACAGAACACGTCACTCTATAGCATTACATGCATAGTGAGAAATATTAATGCTTTGCTCTTCTTCTGTGGTTAGTTTTGGTTAAATACTGTTATGGAAACAGTTTTTACAAGAATCTTTGCTGTTAATTGCCTAAAGGCAGCTCTCTCTATCGCCCCCTTGAGTTTGGAGGTCTGTTAGTGTGAGCAGTGCATTCCCATTTTAAATATGTTTGTAGCCCGAGGATGAAGGCAGGAGTGAGAGTATTTTCTTGACCACATCTGTGGAGAACGGATGCGTTTCTGTGTGTTTAGAGTTCATCTGGGGCACTGGCCTCATTTTCTCTTCCTCCATGCCAAGACCATTTGAATAAATACTGGGAGCAGATCTATTTGCATAGCAAGATATCTAAAAAGGCAGTCCGTTCCCGGCCTATTTTTGGCCCCCTTTTTTTTTTTTTGCTTATTGTTGCAGAAGATTCACATATGCTGTGCGAGCGCATTAATATATTTCAGCCAACAGATGGACTTGACGCGCATGCAGCGGGTCCAATTCCTTCGCTCGTACATCCGCAAACCCCACACACGTTCGTTCTTAGGGCCCGGCGCGCAGACGAAAACAGGTTTGAACATACTGTATTATCTTTTGAATTGATCTGCATGACACTGTCTGCCAAAGCTGAGCCGGTGCCAGATTCAGGAGGGGCGGTAGAGCAGGAAACAATAATGCTTTGTCTGTTGAACACTGCAGCCCTCTGCCTGACATCAAGATGTTTGTTTCTTGCTTTTGTTTTTACTTCAACGCGCTCCAGACTGAAGCCATAACAATGGATTAGCATCTTTATTTAAAAACAATGGAAAAGAGCGAAAAAAGGAAAGAACTGTTCTTTAACATCTGCCCCCAGACTGCGGTTTTTGACAGGCGTCCGTGTGAGTTTGTGTTTGTTTAATAGAGGAGTCCGGGTACGCCCTCAGGTCTATAGGGGCCGTATCTCCATCGAAACTTGCTGACTTGTTTGAGAACGACAGCCAACGATGTGATGACTGATAAGCAAGCAACCGTGGCATAGAGGGCAGAGCGCTGATCTGGAGACAGCTGTGACCAGTCGATCTGACATCATAATTTATATAGTTTCGTACTATGTAGTAAGCGAAATTAGGAGTAGTGCATCCTGAAACTTCAATGATATGACTGGAGGTATACTGTTCGTTAACCAGTTAACCATGGGCACAAAATAAAGTATAAAAAAAAAATAAAAATCCTAAAAAAACTTAAAAGAGAAATATATATATATATATATATATATATATATATATATAAATTGTAAATATGTAAAAATTGGACACAATTAAAATGAAAAATTTGTGTGTGCATGTATATATATATATATATGTCTTTGTATTGTTTTTAATAATTGATTTAAATTAAATATTCCAAATAATTTAAATTAAATTGTTTTGTTGCTAAATGTTTAGTTCAATATTATTAACCACATTCTATTGAACTGATAAATAATTTGTATTTATAAATATTTATATTTATATAAGTAAATATAAGTAAAATATTTATATATTTATATAAATACATTTTATTAAATATATTATTTAATATATATATATATATATATATATATATATATATATAATTTATTATTTATATTTACAGCTCAACTTTAAAAAAAAATTATATATATATATATATATATATATATATATATATAATGTCTTTGTTTTTAATTATTTAAATTAAATATCAAAACTAAAAACATTCAACCATGTGTACATACTTATAAATAATGTGTATACATTATGTATACAATTAATTACATTTTATGTAAAAAAAAATAAATAAATAATTAAAATCAATTAAAATAAATAAATAAATAATTTTAATAAAATTAAGAAACAAATCAGAAAGTGTGTGTATATATTATTTGTATTTGAGTATTTAATTTCAATTATTTAATTGACAATTAATATATATATATATATATATATATATATATATATATATATAGTTTAATATTGGTAATCACATTCTATTTAACTGTTAAATAATTTGTATTTATAAATAATTTACATTTTTTATAACTAAATAATTTATATTTATTTAAATGAAATAATTTAAATGGTTTGCTGCTAATTGTTTACTTTAAATTTGTTCATCCCATATAATCTGTTTAGTTTTGTTTGTCTAGTTTATATAATTTATTTATTTTTTTCCTCTTACTCAGATTTTATTTATTTTTTTTGTCTTTTTCTAGTTTTATTGGTGGTATTATACTTATAATAGTGCAAATTGTTCTACTCAGATGCTGTTTAATGCTTTTACCCTCACCAAGAGTGCCATATAAAACCATTTTTTGGTGAGATAAAAAGTGATTGGTTTTTAGGTAAGTCTTAAATTGCTTCAATTTTGTTTAGTTTGTAATTATATGGGTAGTTTAAAACCTTGCCAAATACTTATTTCCAATACTAATCTCTATATTTTCTTGATGATCACTAAGCAAGTACACACTTTTAGTGCGTAGTCGAAGTATACAAACTGGGATGCCGGGGAGCTGTTGGCCGATTCGGGATCGGTGGCGACATCAAGGTCCAAGCAATTTGAGACGGGTATCGTCTCTGGAGTCTGAGGCCTGGCAGAGCGGGGTGAGCGGAGGGGACGATAAGGAGCAAATGAGATAATAAAAAGGTGTTGATGGTGCCATGTGACTGTGATGTGGAAAACCGCAACTGTCTGGGGCTCCTGAACTCAGTCCCAAGGTTATTAATGTGTCCGCTGGCATCTGGGTCCAGGCGAGGGACATAAACACCACGCTGTTCTCTCACAGTAGCGTCCTGTGCTTGTCTCATTGGCAGCTTGTGACCGCTCGGCCCTCACACGCATAGACACACCGTATCCTGCTTAGTTGGATGAATCTTACGCATGAATTCAGCCATTGTGCGCAAGAGAAATATTTTTATCAGAATGTACCACTGCTATTTATACCCCGAACACAATAGAGGCTCTGGTGGGCTGCCTGCCTGGACCCTCTCATCATGTACCACTTGACCCGTCCATGGCCTTTATGGACATTTGGGTAGCATACATAATCGCATAGAGTTGAGCTGTAAACGGGTCAATCTCACGCAAAAACATGATAAGGTCACAAAAAAAGAAATAAGTACATAAATACAATTTGTCTTTGAAAAAAACTCAAGATTTTATTTTATATTTATATATATATATATATATATATATATATACATAGTGAATTTTGTCCTTAATGAAAATGTCTTAATGAAAAATTAAAAAACTTTATTTTATTTTAGAATTATTATTATTTATTTTATTTTCTTGAAAAAAGGAAATTTTCTGTGGAATACGACCGTAAATTTGGCGTAAAGAAAACTAGGTGTTTATTTATTTTATTTAAAATAAACTATATCAGAAGTAATTTTTAATGTGAAATGTGACCGTAAATTTGGCTTAAATTTAAATTGTAAGCCTAATTACTATACTGTTTTTTTTTTCTATTTTATAATTATTATTATAAAATATTATTATTAGAAAATGATAGCATTTTGATAGCATCTTAAAATTAGCATTTTATTTATTTATTAAATAAAATAAACTATTTTATAAGTTTTTGTTTTTCTTTTTTGGTGAAATGTGATCATAAATTTGCCTTAAAGTAAATTTTAATTGTAAGCTCTTTTTATTTTATTTTATTTTATTTTATTTTATTTATTTTTATAAAATAAACTATTTTATACTTATTATTATTTATTTTATTTTTATGCGAAATATGACTGTAAATTTGGCTTAAAATAAAATGTAATTTCTAAGCCTTATTTAATTTAATTTAATTTAATTTAATTAAATGTTTATTTTTTTAATAAAATACACTATTTTATTATTATTTTATTTTTAATGTGAAATGTGACTAAATTTGGCTTAAACAAAATACTAAACTATTTTTTTTTAGTTTGTTTTATTTTATTTAATTTTTAAGTAAAATAAACTATTTTATAAGTAATTGTCTAAGTAAGTAAGCCTGTTTTCCAAAAAAATATTTTATTTTATTATTATTATTATTATTATTATTATTTTGTTTAATATAATATTTAATTTATTTTAATTTCTTGTGTGAAATATGAGCATTGTAGCCATAAAAAATAGTAAAATGAAAATAAATAAATAAATAAATAAATATTCTTATATATTTCTCATCTAGAGCTTCAAAAGTGGTTGTAAGAATTTCTCAAGTTGTGCGTAATTTTGCCAAGATACCAAAGCCAGAAGATCTCTATGAGCTCAGACATTTCTTTTGAAATCCACTCCACATTTTCATAGCTCTTTACTCTTACTGTATATCAACTATGGACTCATTAGTCATTATTATTTCTCATAATGATTTTAGAAAGAACTTTAAAACAAAGTCACTGCCTAACGAAGCAACTAGGAACTAATGAAGCGCAACCTCTGAGCAATTCACTTTTACCATCACTAGCTATAGCCCATGTTAGTTGTAAATGATTAGTTTTCCTATCTCCATATTCTCCAATAACATGCATTATCCTTCAGTGCTTGTCAGAATTGGCTAAGCGAATCCCAGTAATGTTCCCATATCCAGGCCGACTCTCTGCGAGCGCTTACTGTTTATGCTAAGACAGTGGAAGAAATGCAATTGGACAAATACAAACGCTTTTTCAGGTCTTCAAGGCCTAGAGAGCATTACACTATCTGTGTGGCTGTCCAATGTGTTTTTGTTCTATAATGCAACAGCATTAATGCTAATACCTCTGTTGACTTTTTACCGTTTGGTTGCAAGTTGATTTTTTATTTTTTTTGGTGGCTCAGTGGGATTTGTTTGCCGTTTTATCCGCAGATGTTTGATTGAGGATTATTTTACGATAGTGCGCTTAATGGCTGCGATAAGGTGCATGCGTGTTTGAAGCGCGTCGGGCTACAGACATCACAGCAGGAACAGGACTCAAATCCCTACGCGTGCAAATAAAACAAAATGCGACAATAAACGTGGCAGAGGAACAAGGTGAGCTGTGATGAGCCGCTCTCGCTCGCTCTCCGGGGCTTTACATGGCTTTTGGGAGGAGCAGGAACATGGGACAACAGAAATGCTGAGTTATCTTTGCCATGCAGCGCTCTGGTGTGGCTCTGGCTCCTGCTCCGTGTGTGTGTGTGTGTGTGTGTGTGTGTTGGGTAATCCTGTGGAAATGAAAGGTGCTGCCACACACTGGCCTGGAGATTACGGCATCACGTTTGTAAGTGTGCCAGGACTCGACTGCTGGAACACACACTAGAGCTCCTTTTTTTTCTCTTTTCCTTTGCTAAAACTAGGATTTGACCATACTATATATTAGAAATGGGAATCATAAGGCATTTAATGCTTCCAGTTCCATAACTAATCCATTAATGATTCTTGTAGTACTTTTCCTCTCTCAAAATATGCACTAAACAAAATCAATGAAATTTTGCATATTTTATGGCATTCGCTATAAAGTTATTGAGTGAGATGTTATTAAACTTTGTTAGCTTGACTCATGTATATTGATTTTGCGATTATGTTCACACAAACGCTTTTTTTTTTTTTTTTTTTTTTTTTGGCATTGCAGCCAAGCGTAGTATAACTCTTAAAATGTAATAATTTCTAAAAAGTTGAGGAGAAAGGGTGTAATGTTAACAAGGTCATTATACTGCTTATTGTCTGTAATTTTCCACTATTCAAAGAAAATATTCAATAAGTACAGTGTTTAGTAAAATTTTTAGTACTTTTCTTCAGCAAGGATGCATTAAATTTGTCATTAAAATGTTTGAAAGGAAGGATAAATGTTAAAATGGTCTTGTATTTTTCCACTATGTGTATGTATTAATCTAAAAAAGTGATTAAAATGAATACAAAATGCAAAAAATGTAAGATTTTAATATTTGTATTCAACAAGGATGCATTAAATTGCTCAAAAGTGACATTTAAAATGTTTTTAAGTTTTTGTTTGTGAAATGTTACCATAAATTTGGCTTAAAATAAATTTAAATGGTAAGCCTAATTTTGTTTTATCTTATTTTATTTATTTCTTTTTTATAAAATAAACAATTTTATAATTATTTTTATTTATTTAATTTTTTTTATGTAAAATGTGACTAAATTAGTCTTAAAGAAAATGTGTATTTTATTTATTAGTAGTAGTAGTAGTAGTAGTAGTAGTATATTAATTAAAATTAACTATTTTATAAGTGTTTTGTTTGAAATGTGACCATAAATTTGACTGACCACAACTTTTAAATGTTCTTTTTTTAACTTGTTATTAAAGAATCCTAAAAAAAAAAAAAAAAAAGCATCACAGGTTCCAACTAAATATTAAGCAGTACAGTTTTCCAACATTAATAATAAATCAGCATATTAGAATGATTTCTGAAGAATCATGTGACACTGAAGACTGGAGTAATGAGGCTGAAAATTCAGCTTTCCATCACAGGAATAAATTACATTTTAAAATATACTGGCATATAAAATGGTTATTTTACATTTAAATAATATTTCACAATTTTTATAGTTGGTTTTTTTTTCAGTATTTTTGATCAAATAAATGCAGCCTTGTTGAGCATCTTCTTATAAAATACAATAAACTTTTCTTTTATTTTTATGTGAAATGTGACCATAAATTTGACTTAAAGAAAATTACATTTAGGATTTTTATTAAAACTCTGGTGTGAAATGTGTCTTTCATTCATTCATTCATTCATTCATTCATTCATTCATTCATGTTTTTGAATATTCACACAGTACAGTAAAATTCAGCTGTGCATCACAAGAATAAATTACATTTTAAAATATACTCCCATATAAAACAGCTATTGTACATTTAAATAATATTTCACGATGTTTGTTTGTTTGTTTTTCAGTATTTTGATCAAATAAATGCAGCCTTGTTGAGCATAAGAATCTTCTTTAAAAAATAAGAAATAAATTTGAACAACAGTATAAAGCAGCCTTGGACATAAGAGACTTATTTCAAATACATTTAAAAATCATGCCCACCCCAAACTTTTGAAAACTAGCGTACATGAAACATGCAATGTATTTGTTTCATTTTAACCTGAACTTATTGTGTGTTTGTGTTCTCCGGCAGGGCTGGTTGTGTGAACTGCTACGCTGGAAAGAGGACCCGTCTCCGGAAAACCGCACACTCTGGGAGAACCTATCCATGATCCGCCGTTTCCTCAGTTTGTCCCAAGTGGAACGTGACGCTATATATGAGCAGGAGAGCAACGGAGGACAACAGCACCATGCGGACAGACCTCCTCATTTGCTGCACATGCCCACCGACCCATTACAGGTCAGTGTCAAAAACCCACATCACTCAGACAAAAAGGTACAAAAGCTGTGGTCCAGTACCCATTCAAAAGGAACACCTTAGTCCATCATTTACACCTAAAAAGTGCATATTAGTAACTTATAGGTACACATTAGTACCTCAGGTGTACATACTAGTAACTAAATTGTATATATTAGTACCTTTTGTAAAGGTATTGTCATTAGTGACAGCTTTTGTACCTTTTTTCCTAATAGTATTAGAGGTATTTTTGCTGGTAATTCAACTTGAAATGGTTTACATATGGTAACCATATGGTAATGCTTTATTTATTTTTATTTTTACCACAAACATGTCTAATTAAGTCTGTTTTGATCAGTTTGGAGTTGCCGTATAACTTTCTGAAACGCTGGTGATTTTGCGCTCCGCTGCTGTGTAAGCAAAACAGTCATTAGCAAGATCATTTGTCTGCATTTAGATATTAAGGACAGCTAGCTATTTTAATAAATTCATCACTATTCCGAATCCATATTTAATCACAAAAATCCCACAGTTCTTGTGGTTACAGCTGCGTGTTTGATCAGATATTAGTTTGTTTACTCGCAAACATATGGTCATTTCAAGAAAATAGCATGCGGGGAAGAAAAACATTTATTCACTTCCATTTTCACCACTTAAGGCGACCGGATCCATGCGTGACTGCTGGAGGTTTATAGATTGCAGATCAGATGTATACTAAAGCATTTTAGTTTTATTAGTTACCATTCGTTAAACTAAAAATGAACATACTTGTACAGCATGTTAGTTCACGGTCATTTCAGTATTTTCTACATAAAAAAAAAAAGTTACGTTTTTTGTAATAAAATAAACTATTTTACAATTATTTATTTTTATGTAAAATGTGACTGTGGCTTAAAAAATGAGGCTTGCATTTAGTTATTGATTTTTTATTTTTTAATACAATAAACTATTTTATAATTCTTTGTTATGTGAAATGTGAGCGTAAATTTAGCTTAAAGAAAATTAGACTTAGGATTTTTTTTAATTTAATTTATTTTAAATATAATATTTTTTTTATTAAAACTCTGGTGTGAAATGTGACCTGTATTTGAATTTTTGTATTTATTTATTTATTTATTTATTCATTCATTTATTCATTCATTTTTTTTGAATATTCATACAGTACCCATAAAAAAATAGTAATAATAAAATAAACAATATATTCTTATATATAAAAAAAATCACTTAGAAATCGTTAGAAAAAAATATCTAATTCTTAGAAAAAAAAAAAGAAGAAGAAGATAAAGAAGCACAGTGAATTAAACATGACATTTTGAAGAAGAAATATATACTCCAATAATATTTTATTTATTTTGGTATGAAATGTGAACTGGGTTTTTATTTATTTATTTTTCTATTTATTTACTCATTAATTTTTTTGAAGATTTACACAGTACCCATAAAAATATAAATAGTAACAATAAAATAAAATATATATATAATTATTTCATTCTTAAAAAAATAACTCAAATTACAAATAATTACAGATATGACAAGAAACAATTAATTAAACATGCCATTTTTAAAGTAGAAAGACTGAAATATTATTTGCATTTGTATTTATTAATTCATTCATTCATTCATTTTTTTTTAATATTCACACAGTACTCATAAAAAATAGTAATAATAAAATAAAAAATATATATTCTTATATATAAAAAAAACACTTAGAAATTGCTAAAAAAAAAAACTTCAATTCTTTAAAAAAAATAACTTAGAAATGCTAGTGAATTTGACAAATAATTGCAGATATGACAAGAAACAATAAATTAAACAACATTTTAAGGCAGAAAGACTGAAATAGTATTTTCTTATAAAATATACTACAATAATTATTTTTTATTAGTTAAACAACTTTAAAAATTATTTTTCAATGTAAATTTTAAAATCAAAAAATGTATCTTTTAACATTAGTTAATGCAGTAATAAAAACACTAATGCATTTGCTAATGCTATTTTAAAGTGTTAGCAAGCATTTAAATAAATGCAAATGTAAATGAATGAATAAGAACGCCATAAAACACCAGAAGCCATAAATTACAGTGATTTTTACCACTGTTAAAGAGATCTTACACACAATGTGAAGCATTGAAGGAGGAACCTCAACTAGAACTTTTACATGATTTTTTTTTTCTACAATATTTGTTTCAAAACTCAAAAATCATACTTCAGTTTTAATTCAGCGTATGTCAGATGTTGAAAATCCTTCTGTACATCATGCTCATGTACCATTTATTTCTGCTCATTGTATTCCAGTGTCTTTGATATGTTATCAGGAGACTGGCATATTTACAAAAAAATGTTATCGAGCGTTCCCGTTCCACTTGGGAATGTCCCAGGAAAAGCAGTCTGTATGGTGTATGGAAAACAGCAGCTGCCAGTTACAATGGCCTAAACTCGCAAACAATGGTGCATTTTAGAGCAAATGTGTCATATGTTTACACCGACGTGAAAGTGGCCTAAACACAGACACCGATAGCGCTCACACTCCGCACATCTCTCGCGATGAGATCTCGCCTCATATTGAGTCCGTATTTACCGTGTTAAGCAACAGCTTTTGAATAGGGCTTGATAAGCAATCAACAGACCGACACTTTTTATGCGAATATTCTGATGAAAGGGTTCACATTCGTGTTACCAGCCGAGCATTAGCGGGAACAGGTAAAGCTATAAAATCCCCACATCTGATTGCTAGAACGGGCGATGTAACCAAAATCATATATCATAATATGAGTCATTTTATAGCTCGGATATATCACAATATGCTTATCTTTGCTAGAAAAGTTGTATTTTTCATCTTGCTTTCTCTTTCACTTCAATGTATTGTTTGTTAATTTACTTTATTTCATTTTATTTTTTTATTTTAGGAACTTAATTAGAACAATGTCAGATTATTAAACACTTGAGTTCAAAACATAAGAAGAGAACTCAGAAGAGTAACTTAGTAATTGAATATGAAAGAATTTATAACTTTTTTTATTTTATTTATAATCATAATGAGCTAAAACTAGATTAGAACTAGATTATTAGACGGATAGATTAATAGATTATTCCTAACAAATGAATCATTCTGAAACCACTGCTAAAACTTTACATTAAATGTATTTTATTTTATTTTATTTTGTTTTACTCATGAAAAACTTGAGTTTGATATATGGCAGGTATTTTTTATTTTATTATTTTATTAGACTCATGAAAAACTTGAGTTTGGTATGTGGCAGGTATTTTTTTTATTTTATTTTATTTTATTATTATTAGACTCATGAAACACTTGAGTTTGGTATGTGGCATGTTTATTTTATTTTATTTTATTAGACTCATGAAAAACTTTAGTTTGGTATGTGGCAGGTATTTGTCATTTCATTTTATTTCATTTTTTATTATTATTAGACTCATGAAACACTTGAGTTTGGTATGTGGCAGGTTTATTTTTTTTATTTTTTTTTATTTTTTTTAGACTCATGAAAAACTTGAGTTTGGTATGTGGCAGGTATTTTTAATTTAATTTAATTTTTTTTATTATTAGACTCATGAAACACTTGAGTTTGGTATGTGGCAGGTATTTTTTTTATTTTATTTTATTTTATTATTATTAGACTCATGAAACACTTGAGTTTGGTATGTGGCAGGTATTTTTTATTTTATTTTATTTTAATAGACTCATGAAAAACTTTAGTTCGGTATGTGGCAGGTATTTTTCATTTAATTTAATTTAAAAAATTGAATAAACTTTTATAAAAATGTTATTTTACTTTATTATTATTATTATTATTATTATTATTATTATTTGTTAGACTAATGAATGACTTGTTTGTCTGTCTCTCGCCCCTCTCAGACTCATCAACATCCTTCCTCTCAACTCCAAGTGCCGCTGCCCTTGCCGCACCCCTCTCAGCCTCCTCTATCCCAGCAGCCCCTGCAGCAGCAACAGCAGCAGCAGACGGGACCTCGGCTGCCCCCGCGACAACCCTCCACGGCATCGCCGGCCGAGACCGAAGACGAGACCCGCTGCAAGAGCCGCCAAGGCAACCGCATCTCCATGGAGGCGCTGGGCATCCTCCAGAGTTTCATTCAGGATGTGGGCCTGTATCCGGACGAGGAGGCCATCCACACGCTCTCGGCACAGCTGGACCTGCCCAAACACACCATCATCAAGTTCTTCCAGAACCAGCGCTTCTACATCAACCACGCTGGCAAGCTGAAAGAACCGCCCCTGGGCTTCCCCTCCAACAACAACAAGGACGAGGGCCTGACGGACTTCAAGGAGGGCGAGCTGCTGACCGAGCTGGACGAGAGCGTGCAGACCAACAGCACCATGTACTCCATTAAAATCGAAGAGCACCTGGCGGCCGAAACGCACGCCATGGGACAGGCCCAAACTGAGCAGGAGGCTAAAGAGTAACGGACGGCTTTCTTTCGCTTCGAAACTTATTCTCCTTCACTCTCGTCGGTGTCCCATGAGCGAAACTGTAAGACTTTTTACACGAGACTGAATAATACAGAGATTATTAACTTTCACAGTTTTGTAAAGCGTGGATTATTTCACTGTAAAGACTCGTGCATCATTTAAATAATCTGCACAACAAAACAAATGTAAAAAGAAAAATCCTAAAGGAATAGTTCACTCTTAAATGAACGTTTTTGTCGAAAATGCTGTTTCTTTTCAAGTGAATGGCGACTTGGGCTGTCAAGCTTCAAAATGCACAAAGGCATCATAAAATCTATATATATATAGTTGACTCTGGACCACAAAAGCAGTCTTCAGTAGCATGGGTATATTTGGACCAATAGCTAAAAATACAATGTGTGGGTCAAAAATTTTTTAATTTTTCTTTTATGCCAAAAATCATTAGGATATTAAGTAAAGATCATGTTCCATGAAGATATTTTGTACACTTCCTACCGTAAATATATCGAAACTTATTTTTGGATTAGTAATATGCATTGCTAAGAACTTCATTTGGACAACTTTAATTATTTAGAAACCGTCAGATTCCATTTTTTTTCCAAATATTGTCCTATCCTAACAAACCATACATCAATGGAAAGCTTATTTATTCAGCTTTCATATGATGTATTAATCTCAATTTAAAAAAATGCACACTTATGACTAGTGTTCTAGTTTACTTTTGTGGTCCAAGGTCATATATGACATTATTTTTAATCTCTTTATTTTATTAATTTTTTTTGTATTATTATTATTTTTTTTTTTTACTTTATTTTATTTATATAAATACTCTAGACTTATATATATATACTTATATAATACTCTAGACATGCTAGAGGTGACCAAAATCATATATCATGGTATTAGTAATTTTATATAAACTATATATAACATTATGATCATTTATAAATGTTTATTTTATTTTATTAACCTAATAGATCAAATTATTCATAACAAATCAAATCTGACTCAAGTGAAAAACGGGACATTATTAAACACTTAAATTTGAAACAAAATACTCTAGATATGCTAGAGGTGACTGACATGACCTATATCATATATACTGTAAATACAACAAAAAATGTATTAAATCTCACTTAACATTTTATTTTATTTAATGTACAAAAATGTACAATTCTCGATGACCCCAGTTCTCATTCACTTCCATGACATAGAAAAGACTCACTTTCTGACAGAATTTTTGTTTGCGTGAATTATTCCTTGAAGTGAACAGAATGTTGCTGTGGATATTTGCTGACTGCACTTGTTGTCTGTTGTTTTTACACTGATTTTGAGCTACTGATTTAAAAAAAAAAAAAAAGGAAAGTCAATGGAGTTTGATAGACTTTGATGTTTACGTATGTGATGTTAACTGGATTTTTAAGAAAAACGACAAAAAAAAAAATGCATGAAATTGGAGAAGAGGGGTAGACAAAGGCCTTAATGATGAGGTACCGAGTCGAGCACTGCTGGCTAATGAGTTATTCTCTTTGAAATAAAAAGGATGGCTCAGTCTCTGGATCCCTAGGACCTGCAGGTAAACCGGGGGGGGGGGAACGGCTCAATCGTATTATTTGGTTTGAAGAAATATAAATATATATATATAGACATATATTAATTGTAAAAAAGTATACAGTCTTAAAGAAACTATGCCAACAAATGCCTTGTACTATATGGCACTGCCGACGTTAGATTATTTTGCAAAAATCCTGGATTTCCACCGTTTCAAATGTGAATCACGAGCATCGTCCTGCATTATTTATTTTGCGTTCTGAACGTTTCGGGAACGTTCCCGTCACCCGGCGCTTTTCGTTTTACTGATCTTTTTCTATTTATAAGTGTGATTTCGATGGGCAGTAAAATCAGAAGTGTCTTAACGTTTTAAATGGAAAAATGTGCTTTAACGGTTGCCTAAAAAAAGTGCTGTATGTCAAGCAACTCATGCTACGAGCTTCACGATTAATGTTGTATGCAATTTTTACTATCATGCAAATAAGCTTAGGTAAACGACTAACCTATAGAGACCACCTTAGAGAGAAAAACATATGCAATTTGTGTGAAAAATCGATGTTTGCAATGTGTCTTCCTTTGGTTAACAACCCAATTCAAAGCTATTCCTGTATAAATATGATGTATAAAAAAAGTGGTTCTTTTTTTATGAGTTTAATGCAATGAGAACACCAGTTATTTTGTTACGACTGACTGTTTTATAAGTGTTTCTCCGTTTCTTTATGCAGAAATGTTCTAACTAGGAGTGGTTACTGATTGTTAATGACACAATTAAACTGTTTGTATTGTACTCCGAATCTTTGCGTTAATGTGCATTAAAGAATATCCACACTTCTTCTTCTGTGAGGAGTGAGCTCCCCGGCGGAAGGCGGGATGAAGTCGTATTAGAAGCGTGTTTAAGGGTAAATAGACGGCAGGTGTTAAGGCCCTGTTAATGAGCTGATCTGCGGGGATTGGAGGTGTAAAGCTGCGAAGGTGCTTTGACTTCCCCGTGAACTCCAGGTGAAGCTCTGAGACGCGCGTGGAAATCTGTCTCGCCCATATGGAGGTAAATCATCAATGACCTCTGTGATCACGGCTTGCCTGAAAACATCACTGTGGTGTGTTTGCAGGCCTTTTTAGAGATGATGGGAGGGCAAATATCATGGGTGAGGGTAAGTTACACAGAGTACTCGTTTTGCTTTTCTTAGAAACCCTGTATATGCGTATACATGTGGCAGGAGATGAAGGCAAGTATGTACATAAATGTAAAATATGAAAATACACAGTTGGGCGAATTGTTTGTAAAACCAAGCACAACTGTTTGTTGTTGAACTCACAGCAGTTCATTATTATTGCAAGTGGGGAAATAACTTTTTTTTTTCTTTTAAAGTATGTGAAGTTAAATATTTTAATGTGTACTGTAAACTAGCAGGTATCAAATTTCATGAAAATGTTAAATAAAATTCCTTGCACCATAGAGGCCCTCGACTGAAATGTGTTCCAATGTCAGAAAAGCTTCTCCGGTTTGTTTTTTAGATTGTAAAATTTCAAATCTGATATGATCAAACGTTCTTAATATGCAATATAATTTTTTCCTCATTGTTTTATCACTAACAACCTCTAAAAACCTGATTTCAGAACATAACTTCCACACCATAACTTCATATATGTATATTAATAGCAAAGACTAATCTGCATATAAATCTTTGAAACTAGCAATACCATACATACTATTCTATATATATATAGAAGTACTAAAATAACTAAAGCTAGAAACTAAAAGTTCATAAAAAGTACATGGACATATTAAAAAAGAACATACACAAATCCAATCCAAATCAAAATTTTATTTATACAATTTTATTTTCATGTATTTTCTGTCACAAGCATGAATCAACACAAATTATGGGCTGTCTGTTATATTATCGCTGCATAGTAAAAAAAAAAAAAAAAAACGTGAATAAGCAAATAAATAATTATAAAAATAAATAATTAACAGATGTTACAAATGGTGGATGACATCTTGGCATTCCCATGCAGAAATTTAGCATATGTACAGTATACATACTACATACTGCAGAAAGAGTATATGCTTTTCTGATCACATCCACGCTTTGAGAACACCCAAAATATTTTACCTAGAGAATAAATGAAGACTCAACAGGTTGACACAATAATAGCAGGTTTTGCCTCATAGTGGGAGTACGCAACAATTACCCATCAGCCCCTGGGGCTTCACAGTAAATCAAACAGGAAATGCAGCAGAAACACTAATAAACTTATTATGATGTGATCTTTATGGAACTCCAGTATCTCAGCTATTGGTTTTGTTTCTATAGATGGAGGCTACAGTAGGTGTAATATGGGGTTAATACTGAGTAAATGACGCCCATGTAGCTACTTTCTTAACACACGTTTCTGGTCTTTTTGTGAACAATTCATCAGTGCATTGCTGTCTAGTGTCTCCTGAAATTTGAAATTTGACATTTGATATTTCAAACCCACAGGACACTCAACTCAAATGATTTCAATATTATACTGTTGTATATAAAAAAAATGATGAACTAAGGTAAGAAAAACTTCAGTTTAACATTGCTTTTCTTTCTTTCTCTTTCTTTCTTTCTTTCTTTCTTTCTTTCTTTCTTTTTCTTTTCTTTCTTTCCTTCTTTCTTTCTTTCTTTAAATTAACATTAATATACATTTATAAACATACACATATAATACATATATAAATTAATATACATTTTAATTTAAATAATACATGAAAATGACAAAGTGACTGGGAATTTTTGAATCAGTTTTTAATCGATTCATTAAATTCGGTTCGTTTGAACTGATCAGCGAAAATCACTCAAATTTACCAATTCAAAACACGTTTTTAGCTTTTCTTTCTTTCTTTCTTTCTTTCTTTCTTTCTTTCTTTAAATTAACTAGTTTATATTTATTTTATTAATTAGCCTACTTATATATGTTTATACATGCAGCTATATGAAAATGCAACAGCAGTATTCACGCACTATACATATATTTTAATTGAAATAATAGGCTACATGAAAATGACAAAGTGACACGGATTTTTTTAAGTGATGACGCAAATGAATGATTGAATCAGTTTTTAATCGATTCATTAAATTCGGTTCGTTTGAACTGATCAGCGAAAATCACTCAAATTTACCAATTCAAAACACGTTTTTAGCATTTCTTTCTTTCTTTCTTTCTTTCTTTCTTTCTTTCTTTCTTTCTTCCACTAAATTTAACTTTTTTACATGTACTTATTTTTCTAATTGTTTAGCCTATATATTTTTTATACATGCAGCTATATAAAAATGCAACAACTAGCAGTATTAACGTACTATACATACATTTTCATTGAAATAGCCTAGCTAATACATGAAAATGACAAAGTGACTGGGAATTTTTAAGTGATAACGCAAATTAATAATTGAATCAGTTTTTAATCGATTCATTAAAATCGGTTCGTTTGAACTGATCAACGGAAATCACTCAAACTAAAACTAGTTTTAGTTACTCACGCTTCGATCGGACGCGCTGTACTCAGTCACGGGACAGGACTGATTGTACGGGAAGCGTAAATGCGGGAGATTCGGTGAGTTGTAAATACGTCAGTTACAAATCGGTTTATATCATCTGAAAAATTATATTGTGTTTAAAATGATATATAACGTATTGAAAACCGAACATACTAAGCCTAACCAGACGCGTAATGTTTTAACACTTTCCAGGCCTGCATTTGTATTCGTAGGTGAGTGGAGATTATTTTGAATAGCAAAATATTTTGGTATTAAAATACACAGTTTGTAATGAGGCAGGCTGCTCGATGAGACTTTTAGTTAGATGTCAAAACGAGGTTAATGCTAGTTATTTGCTTGGGTAGGAAGAGTCATGTGAAGTCGTTCACAGTTAGTGTTCTTAATGTTGCTGGTGTTATGAGCTATACCATGAACAAGGAATTCATTGTTAACATATTGGCATGACTGTCTACAAATCTTTGAAATGGATTCAGCGTTTCACTTCAATTAACCTTGTAAAGTTTGACAAATCAAGAGTTTCATCTGGTTTTGAGACAGAATGTCAAGTTGACCTGAGTGCATGTCAAAGGACAGATATAAATCCATCCTGCCATATTTAGCAGTCAGTAAAGTCCATTCAGGGATTATTGATGTAATGCTTTAAATGATAAGCCCTGTTATTATAAATTGCTCCATTTTCTTTTTTAAAATCTGGGTCGTTTAGAGAGTCAGAAATCAACTGCCTCAGCTAGGGCTTCTTGGAACAACCTTATAAGTGTGTTTATTTTTATGTGTACCCTTATTTTTAAAGTGTCCTGAATTCTGTCTTATGTAAAGTTATATCTCGAGCATCATTGTTAAACTAATTTTTAGTGACGTTTAGAAATGAACATCACTAATGTTTTCCAAACAGCACTGGAAAAACATCTCTCAAAATAACTGAAACATCTATTTTTGTTTCAATTTATGAGCAATACATTTAATGCTTGATTTTACCATAATTTTGAATAGCATTTAATTTGATCAGAAACATTGTTATGTGAATTTAAATTAATTTCATATTGGAGTTGTAGTATGATTCTCAAACTTTTTGCAACATTAGTCAAAACAGTTTTTTTTTTTCTCGTTGTTGTTGTTGAATGTAAGTTCACATTCCAGTTTTAAGTAAAATAAGTATTTTTTTTTTATTTAGTCCATCAGTTTTCAATCAATTTCTCATTTAGGCTGATTTGAGGACCATTGCAGAAATGTTACCCTGGACCACAAAACCAGTCGTAAGTCACATGGGTATATTTGTAGCAATAGCCAAAAATACATTGTGTGGGTCAAAATGATTAGGATATTAATGTTCCATGAAGATATTTTGTATTCCTACTGTAAATATATAAAAAATATATTTTTGATTATTAAAATGCATTGATAAGAACTTCATTTGGACAACTTTAAATGAGATTTTCTCAATATTCAGATTTTTCTTTTTTTTTTTCTTTTTTTCATCTTGCACCCTCAGATGCTGGACCCTCAGATTTATTTTATTTTTTTTTTTAAGTATTTCCATATTGGCGCTGTATGTTTACCAGAATATTTGCACCATTAGTAAAAACAGTCTCTGGGGTTTTTGTTGTTACACGTTCCAGTTTTAAGTAATTTAACTTAATTTCAGTTTGGCCAAGTTTTATTTCTAATTAGTCTGTCAGTTTTTTTTTTTTTTTTTATCAGTTCTCCATTTAGGCTGATTTGAGGGCCATTGCTAATATTAAGTGGGCATTAGCCTATTGACACCATGATCAGCCAATCACGGCTAAATGGAGGCACTGCTGTGTTTTTTATTCATTTATTTATTTATTTGAATTTTCGTTTTTAATAGATCTCAGTGAGAAAACTGTGAGCTTAAGGGAGGCGCTTGAACCATAGACTGTAAAAAAAAGATGGACGACGCGTCTCCCATTCATTCCACTATAGAAAAGCGAAGCCAAAGCATCTTAATATGGCGGCTGCCATACTGGGGGAAATTACGTCATTTGGAGCCAGAGTCTGCGCAGTAGAGTTTCGTTTGGAGCTAGAGTCTGCGCAGTAGTGTCATGAGGTGGAGCCGCGGTATCAAAGTCCCGCCCAAATTCCCACAGACCCAATCGCAAGATCACAATCATGACACCACACCTCGTTTTTATAGAATCTAATAACTACCTAAAAGCAAAATGATTAGAAAAACGAACACTTGAATCTAAATCAGCATTATAAGAACTACCTCAAATGCTGAAAACCATCTCTGGAAAAAAATTATTCGAAGTGTCATTTAATTATTTAGTTTGTCTCCAGTCCTGTTTGATTGCATGAAGAGGGCGGGGTTTATGACCTATACTGCAGCCAGCCACCAGGGGGCGATCAAAGAGCCCACAGCTTCACTTTTCAGGACGTTTGAGGCACACCCGGCTTGAACATTGATTTGTTGGTGTCAGCTTAGATCAGAGATGTTCAGAAGTCTTTGGACTTGGAGTCTTGAGTCTTTGGTCACGAGTCCGAGTCAAGTCTTAAGTAATTTCATAGCTTACAAAAAAAAATTCTCATATATTGAAATCTTCCTATTTACGAAGCTGTTTTATAGAATATAGACAAAATGTACAATCTATGACCTGCTTTTTTAACTTTTACATTTGTTTTTTAAAGAGGTGTAAAAGAAAGAGTGAAAGTGCGGCACTGAGAGGGCTTGAATAAAGCGCATTAGCTTTACATGTCATATACATGTCTACATTAATAATATAATAGAATTCGACACACATATACCCACATTTCTGACACAATACCACTGTGCAGTTAGTGCTACTACAGTAAATCTATGGTAAATGATGGTGATTGTTGTTTAAAAAGCCTTTTGACTGTATCCTTGAGCACAGTGTTTCTCTTGTTTGTCAGTGCCGTTTCATCTTGCTATAAACCGAGTCGTTTGTGTTCTTCACTGAATTCAAGTGCTGCTTGCACTGTTTAGTAGTTTAGTAGATTGCACTGTGCCACCGTTTGAACTTTGATCCGAGTGGATAAACGGTCCGAGTGGCGCACTTTGACTAGCGCTCTTTTGTTCCGCCTTTGCCATGTAAACATTATATCGAACTCTTGTTATCGTTTAGCGCGGAAATTCATATTGAAGATAATTCTTGTTATTGATTTATTACCCAGCCCTACTAGAGTATATAGCGCTGACGCTTTGCGCATGTTATGTGATCCGGTCCGCTGTTTTGACGTGCTGCTCACTTAATGGTACTGCTGTTATGGCTCGCGGCCCAGATGGATGCCGGGTGCGGATGCGGTCTGCCTTTTGAGTATCACTTAGGCTATAAGTATTTAAGGATAAAAGAGTTGTTTTCAAAATATTCATAAGTCCTTTTCCTCGAGTTGAGTCAAGTCTGGAGTATTTTCAGGTTGAGTCTAAAGTCTATAAAAATGCGACTCGTCTGCATTACTCGAGTGAGCGTCTTTGCCTAAGAAGCAAAATTATATTATTTGACAACATTTGTATTTATATATATATATATATATATTTGTATGATTTTTCTCATCCAATATTTTATCAGTTTCACAATTTTATTTCTTATTATCTTTTTTTTTTTTTTGGAGAGGGCAATAACTCTCTTGCCTCCTAAGAGACAGCAGCCCTGGTTTGTACGTGTTGCTGTTGTAAATAGGAGAGATGTGTTGAACAAGCGAACAGCAGCGGCTCTCGGCACAGCTGGATGGCCTGATAAAACCGTAAGAGCCATCCAGTCCAAACAGCCTGATAGATTCAAAGCTAGCACGGCTCCTCTGAGCAGACATCTGAAGAGGCAAGAGGGCCGAGGCAGGCTGGACTCAAAACCTCACTCAGAAGCCAGAAGCTGTGTGCTCACCTGCCATGAGTTAGATTCTCCAAAGCTGTGCATGAAATGCTAACTAATTGTAGTTTTTTTGCAACATGTAGATCTTTTCATGCATGAAAGGTTCAGATGACATGCTGCGTTTGTCAGAATGTGCAATCAATACTGCTATTTGTCATCTTTTATTTGCCCCGCCCCGGGTGTTTCCGACCTTGTTTTCTTTGTTTTGTGAAACAAAGATGTTGCGTATTGTTTCACATGCTACTAGATGGAACAAAGTATGCACTGCACAGAACAGAGTAGGCAGTGCGCTGGTGTTCCATTCTGAACGCAGCCGAGGAGTGTAAAGTTAATCAGATTCAGGTGGACTCGGGAGGTCCAATCAGATTTAGGTCTGTGGCCTGATGACTAATTAGATCTGTAGTCTCTTGATCAGTTACTTCCAAGCCTGTGGTCTCTGCACTGAACGAGCATTGCTCAGCTCAATTAACCCGCCCCAAACTCGGCGCCTTACAAAAATAATCGAATTTAACGGTGTAATTGTGCAGCAAGGCACCGTTTTACCCCGCTGTAAACCTATGCAATAGATTCAAACCTGAACAAAGCACTGATGACCCTCTACAAAGCAGGTCGGTGGAGATCAAGATATCATCATGCTCAATATTTATCAGCGACGATCTCAAACACCTCCACTTTGCGGCTAAATTGAGATGTTGCCAAGCAACCGCATGGTATAGTGCCAGGAGCGCAGCTTTACAGCGTCCCCAGTTGTGTCTTTTATCTCTTAGAAACACTAGACTGTCTGCCTTTTTCTGTAGAACAAGTTTAAAGGTGTCGCACAAAACAAGCAAATGCTTACTGCCATCCGTTCTGATGGCGTAAGTTTATGTGGCAGCGTGTAATTGTGGTTTCTGTGTGTGCAAATACTGGTTTGCAAAGGCCAGTATTGCTTTTACCATTGCTTAACACTGTCAAAACATATTTTTAGATGTTTTATGTTATAAATATTTGTTTAATGTTAGCACATTAAATACTATTTCACTTATTCTGCCTAATTTTATTCTATGTGTTACTTACAGCAGACTAGGGTCAAAATTATCGTTTTTTCTTTTATGGCAAAAATCATTAGGATATTGAGTAAAGATCGTGTTCCATGAAGATATTTTTTACATTTCCTACTGTAAATATATCAAAATTAAATTTTTGATTAGTAATATGCATTTCTAAGAACTTCATTTGGATAACTTTAAAGGCAATTTTCTCAATATTTAGATTTTCTTTTATTTATTTTTTTGCACCCTCAGATTTTAGATTTTCAAATAGTTCTATCTCAGCCAAAAAATAACAAGTCATACATCAATGGAAAGCCTAATTACCTTTCAGATGATGTATAAATGATGTTAATTTAAAAAAAAAAAAAAAAGATTCTTATGACTGTTTTTGTTGTCGAGGGTCACATATGCTAAAACCTCCTTGCACAGCAAGCCATTGTGACACATGATAAATATAAATATCTACTTTAGTGTTTCCTTTTGGAAATTCAGTCATTTTGCAAATTTAGTGAGCATTGTGGAAACAAACAAACTTGACAAAGAGTTTTCTTTAAGAATATAATTATTATTGACTCATGGAGAACACAATAGGAAAAAGTCCCATAAACTCACAAAGGGAGATTTTAAGCCATATTTTGACTTGGGCCAGCAGGCAACCATGTAGCAAATGTGTGCTAAAAATATCTTGCATAGCAACATCCTGGATGTGTTTTGAATAGGCAAGCTTTTAAAATGTTCTTAAATATCTATTTTAGTGTGTTTTGTGTCATAAATTCAATCTTTGTGCAAATTTATTGAGCGTTGTAGAAACACACAAACCTGACAAGCAGGCAATAAGCTAACTTTTTAGAGTAAAATATGATTATTTTAGCTTGGTGAACAATAAAATGAGCAAAAAAAAAAATGACTTTGGTCAAAAGGCAACCGCATTGCAACAATTCTAAAAGGGCAAACGTTGTATTTTCGTGAATCTCTAATTTAGTGTGTTTTGTAAATGTAAAAAAAAATGCAAATTCCAACTCATAACAAAAACGTACCTGTGGAAACTTTTGCAAGATGCAAAATACATACTTCTATGTATGTTTTGTGACATATTCGATGTGAAATGACGACTGAGTGGCGCTAAAAGAATGAAAAAGTGGCGCTTCTCAGAACAGATGAACATACGTACGTTTTATGTGACGTTGGTTTTGTACACGTCATTGCAGTTCGGACTTGAAATGTCCGTTTAGTGGCACACCAACTCCAATTTTACATTTTAAAATAACATACCATCTGCACTACACCTAAACCTATCCAATAATATGAACAAAAACGAATGTGACAAAAACATAATCACAAGCATGCTGTTTTAGCTTGTTTTTTGGATCTTTCAGCTCTCTCATCGTGAGTCATGTTTTTCATGGTATTTGTACCCAAAGATTGTGCATCCTAAGTAGAGCTGCAACGATTCGCCGACGTCATCGATTACGTCGATTATGAAAATACGTCGATTGGCATGGAATGCGTCGACGCGTCACACCTTTAGCCACGCCCATTGTGCGAGCCTGCAGTTATCCCTACTTAAGACTGTTTTTCTGCCATGTTTAATACAAAACAAGGCTCTGGAGCAGAAGGTGAATGCTACTTGGCAACATTACTTCATAGAGTTGCGTTCATAGATCATTTTATTGTTATACGCCATCAGAACCGCATATAAGGCAAATATAACCTAACAGACACCTTTCCATTGTCAGGATTCACAACCGCATTCAAAGCTGCGCTGAATGAACGGAACAGCACGGGACATCAAGTTGACTATATAATCATGACTGGTTTAATTCACCCACAGAGACGGAAAAGAATAGATAAAAATAAATTCGCGTTCATCTTAAGATCCACTGGAGCTGCCATCGGTGCCGTAGGTGCGATTGCGCGAGCGAATCCGAACGCGCTCGTCTGCACTCGGCAACAAAGCATTTAAAGTCCTTGTTAGTTGTTTAACTGTGTGATGGATTGGAAAAGCCTCGACTGGACTCATTTATTTAAAAACGGGCTGTCAACTGTGATACAACTTCCCGGTGTTATGACGTCATTTTTTGATTCCGTCTCTCTAGTTTCCTGAATGCGGTTGTGACTTCAGCTGTTCATTCGAGCCCGTTCTCATGAAAATGCATAAAAATATTACGCAAAATTAAAACAAAAAATACCTAATCCTACCCATTGCGTAGCATTTACACACCAACGTTACAGATATGAATTCAAGCAGATGTTTTAATCTGCTGAATAAAAACGACATTTTAAGCATCTCACCTGTAAGCAACTGTCCCAAACAGTAACTGTGAATGCAGCCATAATGTGCAATTCTATTGATTGTATTATATCACTGCCTTTTTTTTTCCTTTTTATTATTATTTCTTTCTTGCTTAATTGCTTTCTTTTCCTTTCCTTCTTTTTTTATTATTTATTGTTATTATTTTTCTTTTTCTATCTTACTATTATTTTTCTTTATTTATTGTTATTTTCTTTCTTTGTTGTTGTTGTTGTTATTATTTATTTTTTGTAAATGATTAATTATGAGAAAACGTTTGAATAAAATATTAAAAGATTAATAGCAGAAGTTACTGTTATTTTTACTGATAGTTTAACTAAAAACTTTATCAACTGATAAGAAAATAATAGATCAATTGAAAAATAATCAATAGATTAGTCGACTAGTCGAAAAAATAATCGATAGATTAGTCGACAACAAAAATAATCATACAAAGTGAACATACAAAGAAGATCAAACTCCCTTTACAAAAAAAGGTAAAACAGCGTTGTAGGACGATTTTGAAGGTGAAGAAGAAAACGAAATGGGAGTTTTTCGCCATACCCTAACTGTATTGACCCGGATCACACAGACTACGCATGCGCATCGCAGAGACGAGACAAGACGAGCATTTGAGGTTAAAAAATATATAAATGGTCAATTTGTTTAGAAAATAATTGGATTTAGCTGGATTTAAACGGCATTTTGGAAGTTCAAACTGGGACACCATTTCCTCAAAAAACAATATCAAAAAATTTCTTTACAACTGAAGAAAGAAAGACATGAACATCTTGAATGACAAGGGGGTGAGTACATTATCTGTAAAGTTCCTATAGGTACAACTTTTTGGAATTTTGGGGGTGAGTACATTATCTGTAAAGTTCCTATAGGTACAACTTTTTGGAATTTTCTTTAAAAATAATAATATAGGATAATAGGAGAAAAAAACCCCAGAGTCTTTGGGAAAATTTGAGCAATATTTTGACTTCTACGCAATAATAAGCAACCATGCGCTTTGGCGCATGTATTTTGAATGGACAAGCATGATGTATTTCTTAAATATTGTCTTTACTGTTGTTTGTTTTGTAAATTTGCATTGTAGAAGCAGATAAACCTGACAAGTTAACATTTTGAGGTTCTCTTTAAAAATATAAGTATAGCTTTTAAAGCTTTCTTTGAAGAGTTATAATGTTCTTGTTGTCGAGTGTTTATGCAAGCAGCGTACACCAAAATCTATTGCTGGTTTACTGGCTAGTTTGTTTTTTTCTCTGCAGGAATGGTTCAGGCGGGGTAAAATACTCTGAACAACACAACCATAGCCATTTACTCACTAGGTGTCCACTTATTCATTTTCAGGAAATTTAGCTGAAGTGGCCTCTTATTATCTGAAGTACTAATTGAACCTATTTTCCTTTTCGAAGCCTGTCTACCTGCATTCATTTTAAAGCAATAACTCATGGATGAGCAACACCACTCATTGGCAACCACTCACACTGATGGCTCCACTTATGTGGTGACCAAAACAGTAGCACCTCCCCGCAGTCAGATCACGAATCGCAGTGACTTCATCTCCACGTTATGCAATTTAATCACGGCCAGTACTGTTCTTACCTACAAGCTGTGTTGAGACCTAATGCACAGATTGGTTTACATCAAGAAGGTCTAATATTAAAAATGATTGCTGCAATTACTTGTGACAACTTAAATTTCAACTTTAAAATAAGTACTAATATGATATTTCTGTAATGTGTTCATGCTTGACTTGAAATTACAAGTTTAGTTAACTTTAGTTTAATGAAGTTAGATATTTTTAAGTTTAACTAGTAGCAGCAGCATTTTTTATAGTGTGTCTTATCCATGGGTTTTCCTTTTGTTTGTTTGTTTGTTTGTTTGTTATATACCAAAAATAAGCTTTATTAAATGTACTATGGTTTATGAGCTGTTTTCCTTGTGGCTCCTGAATTTTTTTTATTTTTTTTTTTTGTGGGGACATTTAGTCTTCCCAATGTAGATTAAACCAAAGCGCACACACACTTGCATGCACACAATCTGTGTGTCTGTGTGCCAAATGACCTAAATGATGGCCCTTATTTAGGGGTGTGCAGTAGTGACAAAAATTATATAATATTTTTGGGGAGATTTTTGTCCATAACATTAATTAATATTTTGCTAAGTGTGTTTTTGTGCTGGTTAAGGCTTGTCATGGATAAATTCTAATAGGAGCCATTCTAATAGGCTTCATCTTGCAATGAATGCTTATAGACTCTCAAGACTGTTTTCGTTTGTTTTTGCCAAGTCACTAACATACTTGAGTGTCAGCTAGTGTGAATTATTATATTATATATTATATAATTGATTGTCTTCTTTTTAAAGAATGTCAGAAGTTGCGCTTGAAACATTTTGCACGAAAAATGATGAAAACCTGCTTGAGTTTGTGCGCAGCTCGTTATAAACAACCGCATCGCTTCCATTATGAGCGCGCTTACCACGCATCTAAAACAACGTATTTGAGCATGCAAAAGATGGCACACGTGAACGGCCCCTAATACTGAGCTCTGATTGGCCAATTGCGGTTATTTAGTTTAGAAATTATTATACATAGAATATTTTAATATTTAATTTGTACAATAGGTTGTCCATAATTCACAGCATTATTCATCTAAAGGGGATGGTAACGGGGGATGGTGGTTTTACGGGGGAATGCTTTTTGTCACTTTTTTCAACGAGGGGGATGCCATCCCCCCTCAATTCGAGCCCTGGGTACACCTGAGTATCGTCCGCAAAGAAGTGAAAAGAAACTCCATGTCTTTGAAAGATAGAACCTAAGGGCAGCATTTACAGTAAGAACAAAATTGGACCAAGAATTGAACCTTGGGGAACACTACAATTCAACAGAGCAGATTTAGAATGAGATTGACCAATATTAACTAAAAAAAAAGTTCCTATTAGAAAGAAATGATCTTAACCACTCAAGAGCAATGCCTCGGATACCCACAGTCTTTTCTAGATGAGTAATAAGAATATGTGTGATCAGTAGTGTCAAATGCTGCACTTAGATCTAATAAAACTAAAATCACAGAGTCAACTGAAATTAAAATGTTGTTTTATGTTTTGAGCAAGGAACATCACAGGGGTTTTTGAAAAACAAAGTGAAATGGTATCCATGAACCCACTGGGTTTGCTTGAAGACACAGATCTTACATTAAACAACATGTACAACCAAATGCAATGTCGAAACTGTTTTGTATCTCTAAAAAAAAAATTATAAAAAAAAAATACCCAAGCACCATTCAAACAACAACAAAAAAATCTTAAATAAATCGGCCAAACCTGACAACTGCTTCCGCTTCCGTTATGAGCGCACTTACCGCACATCTATGTTTAAAACAACGTATTTGAGCGAGCAAAAGACGGCACACATGAGTGGCCCATAATACAGAGCTCTGATTGGTCAATCGCTTGGTTATTTAGTTTATTAATTATTATACATAGAATATTTCACTATTTAATTTGCATGATAGGTTGTACATAAGACACAGCTTTAGTAATCTAAAGGAGATGGTAACGGGGGATGGTGGTTTTACGGGGGGATGCTTTTTTTTCAACAAGGGGGATGCCACCCCCCCACATCCCCCCTCAATTCGAGCCCTGGGTACACCTGAATATCATCCGCAAAGAAGTGAAAAGAAACTGAGTGTCTTTGAAAGATAGAACCTAAGAGCAGCATTTACAGTAAGAACAAAATCGGACCAAGAATTGAACCTTGGGGAACACCACAATTCAACAGAGCAGATTTAGAATGAGATTGACCAAAATTAACTAAAAAAAAAAAAGGTCCTATTAGAAAGGAATGATCTGAACCACTCAAGAGCCATGCCTCGGATACCCACAGTCTTTTCTAGGCGAGTAATAAGAATATTGTGATCAATCGTGTTGAATGCTGCATTGAGATCTAATAAAACTAAAAGTTACCAGAGTCAACAGAAATTAAAATGGAAAATTTAGAAATGGAACAGTAGTTTGATAAAACACTCTGATCTAAATTAGATTTTTTTAAGTTTTTTTTTTTGTTTGTTTAAATGGTGCTTGGGTATTTTTATTTTTTTTTTGACATTGCATTTGGTTGTACATGTTGTTTCATGTAAAATCTGTGTCCTCAAGCAAAATGGGGTTAATGGATACTATTTCACTTTGATACTCAAACCCCTATGATGTTCCTTGATCGTGAGTGAAATGTGTTTTGTCTGAAATACTTTTAACAACGCTTAATTTAACGAAAATCATTTTCCGAGGTGTTTGTGGTACAGTAGGTAGATCGACGGCTAAGCCACTAACATTTAAGCCTGACAGTCCTTTCTGTTGTTAATGTGACAAGCGAAATAACACTTCAAGTTGGGTTTCTCACACCTGTTTGTTTAAACTATCAATGAATATAATTTCCACCTGGATCTACTTTAGCCAAACCGAGACCAAGCCTCGCCGCAAAACAGTACGCCGCTAGACCGACCGTATGTACCCACATGCAACTTACACCTAGCTAGCCATCATGAAGAGAAAAAAGCACTGAAAAAACAAATAAAGATAAAAGGGAAAAAATGTTTTTAAGTGTCTGAATGGATGGAACAGCTGTGGAGGGATGAATAACTCGTTAGCTCTGTGCATTTTAAGCCATTATACCCGCACCTCTCACCTAGCCTCATTTGCAAAAGGGACAGGATTGAGGTGCTAATTAACGTGATAAAGAGTTGAGCAAATCTGATGGTGGTGCTGGATTTTGGAGGGAAAAAAATAATCTGTTACATCTGTATTCTCCAACACTCAGAAAGGTGTGACTTTCATGTTTAATTAATTAAACGTTCTCTTTAACTGTATCTTGACAAATACAAGCCAATTAGAAATGGAGGAGAAATGTTTGTGACTAATTAATGGTTGATTTCAGGGGAAAAAAGTCTAAAACTTGGAACAGATTTAACTTGCAACAGTAGTCTCACACCTGGATTTTCACAGCACTAAATGCTGATTAGCAGGAAAATGAACCATGGTGTGGTGCAGTTAAAGTGAAGCATCACCTCTCAACGCTTTAACGGAGATGAATAGGGCTAATTCACCAGCTATGGGTGGGGCTGTTGCATTAATTGAACGCAGGCGAAACTCCAAAGGAACACATCTCTGTTTTGTGGCTGATTTACCTCGGTTTGTTTGAAGCCCGCTTTTAAATAATTACTCCTCAAGTGGCTTTGCTCTCGCTTAGGGGTTATTGCAAAATAAAAGTCTTTTCCCAACCTTTTTGTTGGAAACATTTTAAGCACTGTGTATGTCAGTGTCACATTAACCTTAATGCCGCAAATATTAAAGAAATTTATTTTTTTTGTTGTTGTTTTCCTAATAGTAGGTCTTAGGTCTGCTGTGATATTGGATGGGTGTTTTTTTTAGGATCATTCTCAGAATTTTGATGTAACATTTAAATTATTTCATTTTTGGCCATTCAGAGTAAATCAGCATTATTACAGTTAAATAAAATCATAAAAGCACATTCTCTCATGTTTACTTAAATAAAATTTCAGCTAGTTGCAAAATTTCTCATTTGCATTTTCAGATAAAACTAATAATGTATGTTTATGTTTGCATTGCTTTATTAAAATTTTAGCCCTAGCCAAACTTAAGTGTTTATATATTTATAGCATTTATGATTTTATTTGTTCAGGTGATGACCTGAGATATTAACTATAGGGCCCTAATATAGGAAATATAGGGCCCTAATAAAATCCATTTGATTTTTTTTTTTTTTCCAAATTCATTTTTTTCCGTTTTAATTTTTCTGGATTCCGTTTTTTTTTTTTTTTTTTTCCCCATTTAAATTTTTCTGGACTCCTTTTTAATGGTTAAATAAAATCTTATTAATCAAAAAAGCATGTCTAATTAATTAAAATCATAAAACTTATACAATTTAACATCAATTTATTAAAGGTTTAACAAAAATGACATGTTTAGGGCCCTATAAAATATTGTTTTATTATTACCAAATTCTGGTTTTAGCATGTCTAACTATTTGAATGCATAACAACTTTTATTTATTCTTGCAATAGCCTTGTGAATTTTTATTCACTCAGAAATTCTGTGTTGTGTATTTATACAAACAGAAGGCATTAAAAAATAATTATCTTTTAATGAATGAAAATTAAACAAATTTTATTTTTGGCAAGAAACTGTTAAAATTAAAACATAAAAGAAATATTGTGTAATTATTTCTTTAAAAAGGACAGTTTTATTCATTTTTCAACAGTAGTAGTAGTAGTAGTAGTAGTAGTAGTAGTAGTAGTAGTAGTACATACATTCTAAATATTAAAAATATATTTCTGTCATGTTTAAATTAAACTGAACTTTTATTTTGACTGGTTGCCGTGAATACCTGTAACTGACCAGTGTTGTCAAGTCTGTGATTTTCCTGTGGAATTGGGCTACTTTAACACTGTTGCCTTGGGTTGTTTTTAATGTCCGCAGGTTGAATCAACCCCAATAACTTCATATTTAGCCCCTGAAATGCAAATTTACCAGGGGAACACCCCATTAAAAATTGCATAGAATGCAATTTTTAATGGGGACCCCCTTCAAAACACCATTGGGCTAGTTTTGGGCTTACTATTCTTCCAAACTTTGACAAATTCCGTGACATTCTGCGTTAAATAATACATTCCGCTTTTATTACTGGATTACCGCGATTCCGTCCATGTTTTTTCCCGCATCGCAGAAATCATAGGGCCCTAAACATACAAAATTGAATTATGCCTTGTTAGTAAGACTTGACTTAAAAAACGCTTAATTATAAGACTTGTCCAGTGTTGTTAATTCAGATCTAGGAAGGTAGAACAACCTTTTTATTATCTTTAAACTTAAAACAGAAGTTTGCTTAAAAAATAGGGCTGGCCAATATCATTTGATATTCATTGCCACATTGAAAACGTCTTGGTTACGTATGGTAACCCTCGTTCCCTGATGGAGGGAACGGAGACGTTGTGTCGAAGTGACGACTAGGGGTCGCTCTTGAGAGCCCGAACACCTCTGACAGCTTTGAGAAAAGGCCAATGAAATTGGTACGCAGTATTTGCATAGCCCGCTCCGCCCCGGAGATCCGGGCATAAGAGGGGGGGGCTAGGCAACACTCATTGTTCTGATCTGAGGAGCCGAAGCACCCGGCTACACTCAGAGGCGGTCCGAGGTTGTGGCAAGGGGGACACAACGTCTCCGTTCCCTCCATCAGGGAACGAGGGTTACCATACGTAACCAAGACGTTCCCCGTCTGTCGTTCACGTTCGACGTTGTGTCGAAGTGACGACTAGGGGTCCCAGTTGAAAACGCCACAACCAGCGGACCGCGTCACGAGTGCATGGAGTGCAAATATTAACAGGTCTTGCGTGTTAGATAAATGTCACTCACCTCTACGTGACCTTCCAATGCCCAAGAGCTTCAGCCAGCCTTTCCTCACCTTTGGTTGAACATCTTGGAGAACATTGGGCCAGTGTCCGTCCTCCCCGGGGGGGGGATGGGCACTACGGAGACCACACCCTGCCCGGAGGGAGGTATTTGTGTGGAGAATACACTTGAGGGCTCGCACTAGGGGAGCACAACAAGGGGACGATCCTGAGGCAGGCTCCGCATGAGGAGAGACTGCTGAGCTCAGGGTCGGAGACAAGTTTTGTCTTAAGGGAAACACCGCATCTCTGGGAGTATAGGTGGAGATACACACATGGGGCCGCATTAGGAGCCACTACATGTGGGGCACCAACCTAATATGAGAGTTCACAAGAGGCAACCTAACCTCATATTAGATTCTGATAGCTAGTTCCTCCGCTGAACATAGCTACGTTGCGGGTGCAACATGATGGAAATTGTCGTTCAGGGTTCACGCCAGGAAACTTACTGAACTGGGGAAGCGTCATCACCCGTGGGGAACGACGCTTCAGCAAGCTTCTACACCGTGTCAGCTTCAGGAGTTACTGGGCTTGCGTTCAGGACTCCCGAAGAGACTGGTTCTACACGCAGATTGTAGAACCTGGCAAACGTGTTAGGTGTAGCCCAACCTGCAGCTCTGCAAATGTCTGTTAAAGAGATCCCGTTCGCCAGCGCAACCGACGCTGCGACGCCCCTGGTGGAGTGGGCGTGCACCCCCAGCGGGCAGGGCACCCCTGTGGCCTGGTAGGCCAAACGAATCGCATCCACAATCCAGTGGGAAATTCTTTGTTTGGAGACAGCTTTCCCCTTCTGCTGTCCTCCAAAACAGACAAAGAGCTGACTCGACCGTCTGAAGCTTTCAGTACGTTCCAAGTAAATGCTCAGGGCACGGACTGGGCATAACAAGGAGAGGTTGGGGTCGCCTTCCTGAGAAGGGATAGCTTGCAGAGTGACCACCTGGTCCCTGAAGGGAGTGGTGGGCACTTTGGGCACATAACCGGGCCGGGGTCTCAGGATAACGTGAGAGTTAGCCGGCCCGAATTCGAGGCACGAGTCACTGACGGAGAGGGCTTGGAGGTCTCCCACTCTTTTGATCGATGTGAGCGCAGTCAGGAGAGCCGTCTTTTGGGAGAGAGCACTGAGTTCGACTGACTGGAGCGGCTCAAAGGGATCTGACTGTAGGCCCCGGAGGACCACAGACAGATCCCAAGAGGGGACAAGGCGCGGTCTGACGGGGTTCAGCCTGCGTGCACCTTTAAGGAATCGTATAACCAAATTGTGCTTCCCAACCGATCTACCTTCCACCAGGTCGTGGTTAGCGGCAATAGCGGCTACCTGGACCTTAAGTGTTGAAGCAGAAAGGTGTCTATCCAGTCCTCCTTGGAGGAAGGAAAGCACCGTTCGGATGCCACATCTCCGTGGGTTCTCCCCCCGGGAGGAACACCAGTTTGTGAATTTGCGCCATCTGAGGTCGTACAGCCGCCTCGTGGAAGGAGCTCTCGACTGCAACAGAGTGTTTACCACTGCCAGTGGGAGATCTCTGAAATCCTCCTGGTCGCGTCCAGGGACCATACGTGGAGGTTCCAGAGATCTGGGCGCGGGTGCCATATCGTGCCCTTCCCCTGTGAAAGGAGGTCCTTCCTCAGGGGAATGCGCCAGGGAGGAACGGGGGAGAGGAGCACCAGCTCTGAGAACCAAACCCTGTTGGGCCAGTAGGGGGCCACCAGCAGGATCTGTTCTCTGTCCTCCCTGACTTTGCACAGGGTCTGTGCAATTAGGCTCACTGGTGGAAACGCATACTTGAGGAGGCCCTGAGGCCAGCTGTGTGCCAGTGCATCTGTGCCGAGGGGCGCCTCGGACAGACCGTACCACAACTGGCAGTGAGTGTTCTCTATCGAGGCAAACAGGTCGACCTGGGCCTGACCGAAAAGACTCCAGATCAGCTGAACCGTCTGAGGGTGAAGTCTCCACTCGCCCCGAAGCGAAGTCTGTCGGGAGAGCGCGTCCGCTACCCAATTGAGTTCGCCCGGTATGTGGGTGGCTCGTAGAGACTTGACATTGTTTCGACACCAAAGGAGGAGATGGCGGGCTAGCTGTGACATGCGAAAGGAGCGTACACCGCCCTGGTGATTGATGTAGGCTACAGTCGCAGTGCTGTCTGTGCGGACCAGCACGTGTTTGCCCTGAACCAAAGGTCGGAACCTCTTCAGGGCCAAAAACACTGTCAGCAGTTCGAGGCAATTGATATGCCAATGCAGCCGAGGGCCCGACCAGAGCCCTGCAGCTGCTTGCCCATTGCATACGGCGCCCCAGCTTGTGTTGGATGCATCTGTCGTAACCAAAATGCGCCTGGACACTTGTCCTAAGGGCACCCCGGCCCGTAGGAACGAAATGTCTTTCCAAGGACCGAGGGTTTTTAGACATACGGGTGTGACGAGCACCCGGTATGAACCCTGGCGCCATGGCCATCTCGGGACTCGGGAACGGAGCCAGTGTTGTAACGGTCTCATGTGCATCAGGCCCAGCGGCGTGACGGCGGCTGCGGATGCCATGTGACCCAGGAGCCTCTGAAATTGTTTGAGGGGGGACCGTCGGGCTGCGTGAGAGCTTCTGGACGCAGCTCAGCACTGACTCTGCACGCTCCGGGGAGAGCCGTGCACTCATGGCAACCGAGTCTAGTTGTATACCGAGAAAAGAGATGCTCCGTACCGGGGCGAGCTTGCTCTTTTCCCAGTTGACCCGAAACCCCAGATGGGCCAGATGGTTGAGAACCACATCCCTGTGTTTGCATACCAACTCCTGAGAGTGTGCTATGACCAGCCAGTCGTCGAGGTAATTGAGAATGCGGATGCCCCTCTCCCGGAGAGGGGCAAGGGCTGCCTCTGCGACTTTCGTAAAGACGCGGGGAGACAGGGAGAGCCCAAATGGAAGGACTTTGTACTGAAATGCTCGACCTTCGAAGGCAAACCGCAGGAAGGGCCTGAGTCTTGGAAGAATCGAGACATGAAAGTACGCGTCTTTCAGGTCTATCGCCACAAACCAATCCTGGAATCTGATGCACGTGAGAATGCGTTTGAGCGTTAGCATTCTGAAGGGGAGCTTGTGAAGGGCCCGATTCAGAATCCTCAGATCCAGGATTGGTCTTAAACCGCCACCTTTCTTGGGTACAATGAAGTAGGGGCTGTAGAACCCTTTCTTCATGTCGGCCGAGGGGACCGGCTCTATCGCGTCCTTCGCCAGAAGGGTCGCGATCTCCGCCCGAAGAACCGCAGCATTCTCGTCCCGAACCTCGGTAGAGAAGATGCTGCTGAACTTGGGCGGATTGCGTGCGAATTGGATAGCATAGCCGAGTCGGATGGTTCTGAGAAGCCAGCGAGAGAGGTTGGGTATCTCGAGCCAAGCTGTAAAACTCTCTGCCAACGGTCTCAGGGGGACCACCGACGTACCTCGGGTGGGTACGGTGTGACTGAGTTGTGGTGAAAGCCCTTTGTTCGGGGGCGTGCTGTCCCGGAGGACACAAGGTGCTTTGATCGCCATAACCGACATACAAGGATCCGTGAGAAGATCGCCTGAGCTCAGGGGATCGACTGACGGATGCGCTTGTTTCTCTGTCAAAGTATGCAGAAGCGCAAGTTTTGCGGTTGAGCATGCTTTGGTGTGTTTTGGTGGCTGGGTACCCCGGAGGGACCCAGCCATGGAAGGATCGACCATCGGAACCGACAGACAAGGATCCATCAGAAGATCGCCTGAGCTCAGGGGATCGACTGATGGATGCACTTGATTCGTCAAAGCATGCCAAAGCGCAGGCCCTGCGGTTGAGCATGCTTTGATGTGTTCTGGTGGCTGGGTACCCCGGAGGGACCCAACCATGGTGGGTGTACCGATCATCGTAACCGACAAGGATCCAACGGAGGACCGCCTGAGTTCAGGGGGTCGACTGAAGGATGCACTTGGTTTGTCAAAGCATGCAGAAGCGCCTGAGATGCGGTCGAGCATGCTTTGACGTGCTTCAGTGGCTGGGTACCCCGGAGGGACGCAGTCGCACTGGTTTTTACGCCCAGAGAAGAAAGAAATTGCTCTTAAATTGACCATGTGGTGGCTGTCCGCCGTGAGGCAGACAGCCAGGATGGAGCCGAAGCCCACACTCGTCCCCTCGCCGAGTGTGGATCTAGACAGGTCAGCAGATCTCTCTCCCCTGGGCGGCTCACTTCAGGAGCGCTTCGAAGCCTGATGAGGGTTCCTAGCGGCCTGAAAATGAGCTAACGGCGCCACCTTCTTGCGAGAACTCGACGGCAAGGCTGGTTTGGGTGCAGGACCAGCCTGAGGCGGGCCCTGAACCAGTCTGGAGAAATGGGGGCGTCAAGAAAGCGAACTTTCTCAGTGTCCTTCATTTCCGCCAGATTTAGCCAAAGGTGGCGCTCCTGGACCACCGTAGTGGACATCGCTCTACCCAGAGCCTGCGTTGCGACATTTGATGCTCGGAAGCATACACAGAACTGAACGCAGTTCCTGCGACACTCTGAGGCGAGATCTCCCTCGTGCAGATCTTATAACACTTTGCCTGGCAGCCAGCAGGATGGCAAAAGTGTGCATGGTGGACACAGCCTGTCCAGAAGACGTGAACCCCTTCACGCTCTGGACGAGAGCCTATGTGGTCCCACCAGGGGGCAGGGCATCAGATATGCAGGTGCTGTACTGAAGCGCCCACCCGCCTGGAGAATCCACGAAGCCTCTCGCGCTGGACCGCCATCGAGGGAAATGAGGGAGGAGGATCTGATATATCGTGTTTCAGCCGAAAAAAAAAGGCCTATCACGATATAGTCAATCTCGTACGTTACCGAAGCCATGAACACACAGGATGAGGCGGAGGGTTTTTTCTCACTCAAACCTGATGTGTTTCGGTTATCTTGTTCAAGCACGCCCACCACTTCAGCGTCTGCTCAAACTGAGACTCGCTCCCCAGCTTGCTCAGTCGAAGCATCAGCTTCCCATGGTTTAAGTCCTCCCTCCGATGCTGCAGCCAACCTCTCAACCAGCTTTTAAGGTTTTGAACAGAGTAAAGTTGTAAAAAGAACTAATAATCTGTCCAAAAACCTAAACGGGGGTCGCGAGGAACGAGCGATCCGCGGGGGGAAACCCGGCGGAACTAACTCATTTCCTATTGCTCGCCATCGACGCACATCGCAGCGGCCCTCGTACCCGGAAGTAGAAGGGCCGAACGGAAGCGGTCGCGGTGAGCCGCGGCTTCGCGGCTCGTGAGCAGCAACCCATAGTTATGTTCCCTTCCGCAAGCAGAACACAAACTATCAACGAAGCGATGTATCAGCGTGAGACTAGCTCAACCCTGAGCACAACGATCGTGCCGATTGTTATTGTTTACGAGGAAACCGCAACCAGGAAGACACGGACGGAAAGGCAAATGTAAACACAATCCATCCGTGTCGGCTCTTTCAGAGAAATTACTCCTTTTCAGGAGGAAAAGCTCTTTAGAGATCGTCGTCGAAGCACCCAGGGGTATTCTCGCTTACCAAGAGAAGGGTTAAAGGGAGAAACCGCTGCTCGTGCCATAGATCCAACGACGAAGAGGTGAGTAATGCTGTTTTCCCCTAAGAGAATACTGCATTCGGCTCCGAAGAAACAGAACAATGAGTGTTGCCTAGCCCCCCCCTCTTATGCCCGGATCTCCGGGGCGGAGCGGGCTATGCAAATACTGCGTACCAATTTCATTGGCCTTTTCTCAAAGCTGTCAGAGGTGTTCGGGCTCTCAAGAGCGACCCCTAGTCGTCACTTCGACACAACGTCGAACGTGAACGACAGACGGGGAAACCATGTTATAGCCAGAATGACTATAATGACTATAGTTGTTTTTGAGTGGTTTGTATATGTATTTATAGGGTGTGAGAGATAGTGCTTGCTTTACCAGAATCGTTTTCCTAATTTGAGCACAACACATGTTGAAGTGCTTTAACTTGGTCACAGGAAATGTGAGTCGTTTTTTTTCTTCTTTTTTTGATGTATGTGTAAGTTTATATCCATCGTCACCCAATAGTTCATACGCTGCACATAGACTGACAGAACAAAAGCCCAGAGTCATTAAATGCCACAACACACACATCAGTCTCTCGTACCACTGAATTGTTAAATGATGCCGTACAACATCATCATTTCCCTAACTAGACAGCTCCACAATTCATCCAGAGTGCATTTCTTCTCTTATCGGGAGCTGCGCTTTTCAGACACGTCATTTCCGAGTAATTCACACATGCTGAAACTCGTTTGAAAAGAGCAGAGCGACACAAATAACATCACCGTCATCTGAGACAGGATATGCTCTAATAATAAAAGTCTGTCAGAGAAATTCACAGTATTGAGTACAAAACTGATTTCTGCACGACCATAAAAATGGCCTTTGTGCCCTAGCGTTTCCCACAATTCAACCTGAGCAAAATGATCATTCTCTTGGGAACGGGATCTGTCATGCTTGTTCAAGTCAATGAACTCTGAAAATAATGCAATCGTACTTTCCAAAAGTGTTGCGTACCATGTGCCCACACTTAGTTGTGTTTCAACATCTTTTAAAATTGTAGGCCATTGATTTGAAAGACTTTTAGGAAGTTGGTGTGACACATGCAAAACTATTTTTAAATAGCATTTTCATAATTCTTTCATAATTGCTATGCATGCCTCTTTATGAACTCATATTAATTAAGAGACCAAATGGAGTATTATCTTAATCAGTATTTTTATCTTGTTTTCCAGGCAAAATATATATAAATTTAGCTTGAAGCAAATGTGGTTTTTCTTTTATTTTTCCTTCCACTCTGGCAAATTTTGTCTTGCTTTAAGCATAAACCTCAATCAGTTCTGTTAGATTAATACATAAAACAAGAATAAATCCATTTGCCAGTGGGTTAATAAAATGAACATAATTCAGGATATGTTTTCTGATATATATATATATACAAGTCTTACTGTCTCATGCGGTTTTGTCTTATCTTGTTTTAAGTGGAAAAAAAGGCAAAAATACAGACTTAGCTTTCTCTTGTAGTGTATTAAAAGCAAAAAGGTGTTTAAACCAGAGGCCAGTTGCATAAACTTAGCCTATATGTTAAGACAGTGTCTTAAGTACTAGTTTGACCAATTATCAGTTAACCAATGGGTAATCAGCCTTATTTTTTGGATTCAACTAAGACTAATCTACATATTTCTGGAACTGAATACAAAAAATATGAGCAGTCTTAAAGAAAAAAATAGCTGACTAACTTTTTAAGACTAGTCTATACCTTTTATGCAACTGGCCCCTGGTCTAAAGATATACATCTTTCCTTATACGGTTATATTAAGGTGAAATATTGCTGTTGATTGAGAAAAGAGGTCCACGGACACATTATGTGCTATCTAAACCCATACAACCCTAGTGAAAAATAAATATACTAAAATGGATTTTAAATATAAATTTACTACAAATACATTTACATCTTATACTTAATAAAAATACCTGGCGATTGTACTTTTATTATACTAAACTGGTATGTTTAAAGTCTGCTAAATTGGAAAAAACTGAATTTGTATTTTTGCATTTTAATTGCGAGGAAGTAGTGCTGAAGTCCGACTAAAGATATACTTAAGTATATTTGATTGATTGATTTTAAATAATATTGTCTTTAAATGCAAAATATTGAAAGATCATACAATCATCAACAGTGACCTTAAAACATATTTTAGTCTTAATATTAAGAAATTTGCATTGCACTGTAAAAAACAATTTGTTGAGTCAACTTAAAATAATTTGTCACCTGGCTGCCCTAAAATTTTAAGTTCAGTCAACTTGAAAAAAAAGTTGTTTTACTATTTGAGTTGGTTCAACTTAAAATTTTAAAGCAGCCAAGTAATAAACACAGCTGTTAAGTTTAACAAACACTTTTTTAGTTTAGTCAACTAGAATATCTAAGTTGTCACTTAATATAACTTAACATTTCAACTTGAATAAACTTATTTGAGTTGACTGAACTTAAAATTTTAAGGCAGCAGGGTAACAAATAATTTTAAGTTAACTCAACAAATTGTGTTTTTTGTTTTTTACAGTGTGTGCGCAAGTAGTGCTCCAAATAAAGTTTAATAGCAATTTTTATATCAGTAAGTTTTGAGTGATATGTCAGTAGATGTTAATATTTACTTGTGTGTGTGTGTGTGTGTGTGTGTGTGTGTGTGTGTGTGTGTGTGTGTGTACAGTTGAAGACAAAATTATTAGCCCCTTATGAAATATTTCATTATTTTTCAAATAACTCCCAAGTGTTGTTTAACAGAAAGACGATTTTATCAACACAGCATTTTTAAACATAATACTTTATTCAGGAAGCTTTTAGAATTTGTAATACAAATAGAAATAAATGTATAACCTAGAATTTTAAAAAGTCTACTGGTCAAAATTATTAGCCCTCTGATGTTAATAGTCAATAGTCAATCCCTTTTGCTTGATAACAGTCTTGAGTCATTTGCTGTAGTTCTCAACAAGTTTCAAGCATGCCCCCTGAGGAATGACAGCCCTTTCTTCCTTAGCAAATCTCTCAAGCTCCTCCAGATTTGTTGGTCTTCTGGCACAAACTCTGGACTTTAGTGCTAGAAGACAAAATGTCGACCCAAACCAAGTTTTCTTGCAGACTGTCTGAGGTTGTCTTTCAGAATCTTCTTACGGTCTTCCTTTTTCATGTTTCCTTCAACCCTGACGAGATTCCCAGTTCCAAACTCACTGAAACATCCCCACAGCATTATACTCCCACCACCATGTTTCACTGTGGGAACGGCGTTCTTGGGGTTGAATGCCATCTCTATGGCCAAAAAGTTTTGTCTCATCTGACCAAAGGACACATTTCCAGTCTGCATCACATTCCCCCAGGTTGTCCTTAGCAAACTTCTTTCTAGCTTGGAGGTGTCTATTCTTCAGAAGTGGAGTCTTTCTCGGACGGCAACCTCGCAGTTCATTCCTGTCCAGGGCTCTAGTGACTGTCTTCGTTGAGACATCAATTCCACACTTGGCTAGGTCATTCACTAGTGTCTTGGCAGTTGTTCTTAGAAACCTCTCTCACTAGTTGTCTTTCCAAAGTTTTTGAAATCTTTCACTTCCTGCCTCTGCCCGTCTTGTTCTCCACTGTGTTGGTCTCTTTAAACTTCTTGATAATGCATCTCACTGCAGTTCTTGATACTTGAAAACACTCCATCTTTATGAGCATTAACAATTCTTTCTCTCAAGTCCAAGCTAATTTCTTTTGTCTTTACCATGATGACAGTGCATATTATTTTACTAGTTGTTTCGCAAGATACTAATCCTCAGCTTAAAGAGCAATTTAAAGGCTTAACTAGGTTAATTAGGTTAATCAGGCAAATTAGGTTAATTTGTCAAGTCATTGGACAACAATGGTTTGTTCTATAGCTAATCAAACTAATAATTTCTCAAGGGGGCTAATAATATTTACCTTAGCAGTTTTTTTTTTCTTTTATTCAAGCAACTATAAGAAATCAGACTTTCTCTAGAAGAAAAAAATAATAGGAAATAATGTGAAAACATTCTCTTGCTCTGTTAAACATCAGTTGGGAAATATTCTAAAAAAAATTTACAATTCACAGGGGGGCTAATAATTTTGTCTTCAACTGTGTATAAAGCTGAACTATACTTAGTATAAATTAGTTTTTTAAACTTTTTTACTAGGGAATGGGATTCAGTTTTCAAGTGCATGGTTAAATCACAACGTGCACTACTTCTTGAAGTGTAACTTTCAAGTCTGAGCACCGGTGCCATCGTCGTAATGAACGCTATGTTGAACAGGGCCGTTCTGGCCAAGCAAATCAGCTCTAATCATTTGGATTTTAAAACCTGTGTGTTTAATGCACAGTCCCTCGGCTCTTAATTGAGTCTTAGAAAGGCCCTATCCGGCACGCCGCCTATCCTGCATACAAATGCACAACTTTCTATGTCAGCGCCATCTAGAGAGGCAGTGCGAGAGCAGAAGGCGAACGAGGACAGAGCTGTATGAATTTTAATTGCGCTCACAGCCACATAGCCACAGCTACAGTGACACGCTTACGTTCCCCGAGGTATAAAAATTTAAAACCAACTAAGTAAAAAAGAAAGTTTCCCTAAACGGGTAGGGGGGGAACATATAAGTGGCATAGCCGAACGAGTGGTGCGGGCTGCCTCAATTCCCCAAAGATGGTTTATTATTCCATGCTAAAATGAAGCGGGGAGCAAGGAGTGGTAGTCAGCGAAGCGTCGGAGTTGCTCTTTGAAGGCATTAAAAAGCTGAACGCACAACAAAGACCAGATGTTCCAGCATGCTTTATTTATACTGCCATCAGCTATGTTCTGATGTCCACGAAAACACTTTACACCAGTTTTTTTTCTCTGTACTAGCCGAGGCCTTTTTAACACATACTGTAATACTCCATGATTTTTGTACTTTATCGTTGCTATTGATGTGTGCGGCCCATGCAAAATAAACTTTGAGTTGCTCTTGGATACTAGTGCAAAAGCAGAAAGTAAAATCAGTCAGTTTAAGTTGGAAAGCATCACTTGTGCTGTTGCTTAGGGTTAGAGAGTTTTCTTATTAAACTTTGGAATGTAACTCTCACCTAATTATTGCTACAGACACAGGATTGATATTTTGAATGTCTTGTATAAGCTGATGTAAGGTGCAGATGTACACTTGTACCTTATTGGACAAATATAATATTTACAAAATCATAAATATATCAGCGTAGTATTAATGCATATCTAATATTTTTTTTAAAAAACTGATTGCCATTGCATGGTATTTTAAGCAACTTTTGCAACCTTGCACAATATCATTAAAGAATCGTTACTCGATGATACCAATATAAGCCAGTGCAATATTATTTATTTCTATTTGTTTAAGTTTTTCCAAACCAGTTGCCATTGCATGGATGTTTTAAAACACAATATATTAAAAAAAAAAAAAAAAAGATACCATGATTTTTTTTTTTTTGTTTTTTTTTAAGTTGTTCCAAACCAGTTGCAATTGCATGAATATAACTTTGGTAACCTTGCACAATATTTATATATTTTTTTCAAACCATTTGCCATTGCACAAAATTTTTTAATAAAGTTTGTAGGCTACAATACATAATTTAATTAAAATAAATATGTTGATTATTACTTGTCGATACCAGTAAGTCAATGCAGTATTATTTTTTTCTATTTTAATTTGTTCCAAACCAATTGCAAGGTTTTTTTTAACCTTTTATATATATACAGGTTTGTACCAATATAAGTCAGTGCAACATTCTTTATTTCTTCTAAACAAGTTACCATTTGTGACGTAGCCATTGACTGATCCAGAGACGTGGGATCCATAAGCAACTTGCTTTATTAACAAACACAGAGTGAAAACAGGCTAGGTTCAACAACGACAGACTGGTGTGGTGAAGATAATCCAAAAGGGGTAAACGATAATCCAGGCAAATAGTCGAGGCCAGCGGCGATCAAAGGGAGAGTCCAGGAAACAGGCGATGGTCAATAAAGGGCAGGCAGCAGAAGGTTCACACACACAATAAACAGTCCGGTCGGCAACAGAAAGGCAAAATATAGAAAACGCTCAGGATTGGTAGTCAGACTAAACAAAACTTCGCGAGGAACAAGCCAGCATGGCGATCCATAAATGGCCGACAAAGAGGAAGTGACCCGGAAGACCCGGAACAGGAAGTGGGAGTCCCAGGTACGGGATTATGGGAAATGCAGTCCAAGTGTTAGAAGTCCGGAGATGGTTCCCGCTGGCGGCGGTTAGAGGGAGCCACAGAGACCACGTTTGTGACAGAGCCCCCCCCCTGCGAGCGACTCCTGGCGCGAGGAGGTGCCCGACGCCGGGGTCTACCTCTTCCACGGGGAGCTGGTCGATCTGGGTGTGTAGAGTGAAAGTTGGTGATGAGAGACGGGTCGAGGATGTCTTCAGCGGCGACCCAAGATCTCTCCTCAGGGCCGTAGCCCTCCCAATCGACCAAATATTGGAGGTGACCTCTCCGGCGTCGGGAGTCCAGGATGTCATTGACCTGATAGGCCTCCTCGCCGTCGATGATGATGGGGGGAGGTCCCTGGGAAGTGGTCTCGTCTAGGTCCTCCGCTCTTTCCGGAGCGCCAGCAGGCTTTAACAGAGACACATGGAATGTGGGTGAGATACGATATTGAGCTGGGAGTTCTAATCGGAAAGACACTGGAGTAATCTGTTTAATTATTTTGAAGGGACCCACGTACCTGGGACTGAGTTTTCTGCATGGCAGGCGTAGACGAAGGTCCCGGGTTGATAGCCACACCCACTGTCCGGGTTCATAAGGAGGATTGGGCCTGCGTCTGCGATCGGCCTGAGTCTGGGTGCGACGTACAGCCCGCTGGAGGTGGACATGGGCCTGATTCCAAGTCTCCTCGCTGCGTTGGAACCAGGAGTTGACCGCTGGGAGCTCGGAGGGCTCGCCGGACCACGGGAATAATGGTGGTTGAAAACCTAAGGTACACTGAAACGGGGTGAGGTTAGTGGAGGGTTTGAGTAATGAATTCTGTGCATACTCTGCCCACAGCAAGTAACGGCTCCAGTCCTCCTGGTGGTTGTGACAATACGAGCGCAGGAAGCGGGTCAACTCCTGGTTCAGTCTCTCCGCCTGACCATTAGCCTGAGGGTGGTATCCAGAGGTGAGGCTTACGTTAACTCCTAGGAGATGGAAGAAACTTGTCCAAAGTCGTGAGGAGAACTGGGGTCCACGGTCTGATATGATGTCCTCTGGCAGACCATAAAACCTGAAGACAGAATTGCACAATAACTCAGCCGTCTCCATGGCAGTGGGGAGCTTTGGAAGGGGGATGAGACGACAGCCCTTGGAGAATCGGTCTATGACTGAGAGAATAGTGGTGTGTCCGTTGGAGGGAGGGAGATCAGTGACAAAGTCTACGGCGATATGAGACCAGGGGCGCTGAGGCACTGGCAAGGGTTGGAGCAAGCCGGCAGGTAGACGGCGTGGAACCTTGGCTGTGTTGCAAACTGAGCAGTTCTTGATGAAGTTAATGGTGTCTGGACGCAGGGTAGGCCACCAGAAACGATTGTTGAGCAGGTGGAGAGTGGCCTCTATACCTGGGTGACCTGAGCTGGGGGTTGAATGAACCTCGACCAGAACTCGTTGTCGTAGGTCGAGAGGAACATAGGTGAGGTGATCTGGACAATTGGCGGGTACCGGGTCCTGCGTTTGAGCTTCCGCTATTTCTGTCATGATGTCCCAGGTCACAGGCGCCACAATGATGGAGGTTGGCAAAATGGTTTCAGAGGGGCTGAAAGGAATGTCCGGTTCATGGATACGTGAAAGTGCGTCTGCTTTGACGTTCTGTGAGCCTGGGCGATATGTTACTTGAAATTGGAAGCGTGTAAAGAATAATGCCCATCTGGCCTGACGGTGATTAAGCAGTTTGGCTGATCTGAGGTACTCCAAGTTCTTGTGATCTGTCAGTACAGTGAAAGGGTGTTTGGCGCCCTCAAGCCAATGTCGCCATTCTTCGAGTGCTAACTTAATGGCTAGTAACTCCCGGTTCCCCACGTCATAGTTTCTCTCGGCTGGACTCAGCTTGTGGGAGAAGTAAGCACAAGGAAACATCTTAGCTGGTTCGCCCTGACGCTGAGAGAGCACCGCCCCCACTCCCGTACTGGATGCATCCACCTCCACGATGAAGGGTTTGTCAGAGTCTGGATGACGAAGAATGGGTGCAGTGGTGAATTTCTGACGGAGATCATCGAATGCTTGGATGGCCGGCTGGGACCAGGTGAGGCGGTAGTTACCCTTCTTGACCATGGCCGTAAGCGGGGCTGCTACGGAGCTGAAGTTTCGAATGAAACGGCGGTAGAAATTCGAAAATCCCAGGAAGCGCTGGAGTTCTCTAAGCGTGGTGGGACGTGGCCAGTTGAGTACGGCGTTGACCTTCTTTTCATCCATGGCGACTCCTTCTGAGCTGATGATATATCCGAGGAAGGAAATCTTGTCCTGGTGAAATTCGCATTTCTCCTCCTTGGCGTAAAGCTGGTGTTGTATGAGACGCTTGAGAGCTGCTCTGACATGCTTGACATGGTCGGCATAGGAGTTAGAATAGATAAGGATATCGTCTATATAAACAATTATCCAGCGGTTCAGCATATCCCGGAATACCTCATTGATAAAAGCCTGGAAGAATGACGGACTGTTGGCAAGGCCGAAGGGCATGACCTGATATTCGTAGTGGCCAGAGGTGGTGGAGAAGGCCGTCTTCCACTCGTCCCCCTCACGAATCCTGACGAGATTGTAAGCAGAGCGCAAGTCCAGTTTTGTGAAGATCTTGGCATTCCTTAGTTGTTCCAAGGCGGCGGGGACGAGTGGGAGTGGGTAGCGATACTTAATAGTCACATCGTTAAGTCCACGGTAGTCAATGCAAGGACGAAGACCTCCGTCTTTCTTCTTCACGAAGAAGAAGCCCGCTGACGCTGGCGAGGTGGATGGTTTGATGAAGCCTTTGGCCAGTTCCTCCTGAATGTAGGTGTTCATGGCTTCCGATTCCGGCTGGGATAGCGGGAAGACACGTCCCCTGGGAGGAGTAGATCCTGGGATGAGGTCGATGGCACAGTCCCCGGGGCGGTGAGGTGGTAGTTGGGTGGCCTTGGTGCGGCTGAAGGCCTCGTGCAGGTCCTGGTATTCCTTAGGCAGGGTGTCATTCCAAGGAGAGCTAACTGGCCTGGTACTGGGCTGAAGGCAGTGCTGCTGCTGACAGGAAGGTGACCAGTGAGAAATAGTGCGGTCCGCCCAGGAGATGGTTGGTCCATGAAGATTTAACCAGGGGTAACCCAGGATGATGGGTGACTGTGGTGAAGTAATGATGAAAAATCGGATGGTTTCCAGATGAGAGGGTTCGGTGCGCAGAGAGAGGTCATTGGTGGTGTGGCAGATTCTGCCAGATCCTAGTGGTCGCCCGTCGAGGGCGGCCACTGCCACATGTGGGGTACAAGAGAGCATGGGTAAGTGGTGAGCAGTAACAAAGTCAGCATCAATGAAGTTCCCGGCAGCGCCGGAGTCAATTAAAGCAGTGGTTTCAATGGAAATGTTTTCAGATACCAGAGTTACTGGGATTTCACATTGATTGAGAAGAGACCTGTTACTACTCACCGAGGTAGGCGGGCGTGGTGGTCGAGTGGGACAGTTGGCCCTGATGTGTCCTGCCAGTCCACAATATAGGCACAGATTGCCCCGAAGCCTTCTCTCCCTTTCTTCCAGGGAGAGCTTAGTAGCTCCAAGCTGCATGGGCTCGGGAGCCGCCTCAGCAGCAGACGCAGTCCAGTGTTGGGAAGTGAATGCTCGAAGGGGCTTGCGTGTTCGTAAGACGTTGTCCACCCGGATGGCGAGATCGATATACTGACTCAGTGTGAGACCCTCATCCCTGCAGGCCAGCTCCATCTGTAGGTCGGGGTGCAATCCTTTGCGAAAGTGGAGCTTGAGGGGCTCGTCATTCCACCCGCTCTGAGCCGCGAGCGTTCGGAAGGTGAGCGCGTAGTCCGCCGCGGTCCTCCTGCCCTGCCGTAATGCCATCAGTTGCTCCCCTGCTTCTCCACTCTCAGTACTGGGCTGAAAAACCTCCCTGAAGCGCTGAAGGAACGTCGCAAATGATGGAAAAGTGGGGCGATCCAGATTCCATACAGCAGTGGCCCAGTCTAAGGCTTTTCCGGAGAGGAGGGAACAAACAAAAGCAATCTTGCTCTCATCAGTGGGGTAAAGATGCGGCTGTTGGCTGACAAAGAGTGAACACTGAAGTAAAAAACCCTTGCATTTCACAGACGTACCGTCAAACTTTTCCGGGAAAGCGAGCCGCGGACCGGCAGTGGTCGGCTGCACTCCTGGTGGTGGCGTGGTTGATGGAGGCGCGGTGGGTGGAGGAACCACTTGCAGGCCCTGCAGGGATCTCACCAGCTGTTCCGTGAGGTTGGTGAGGCGGTCCAATTGTTGTTGGTGGACAGACAACATGGAGGCCTGGGCAGATAACTCCGAAGTGATCTGCAGCATAGTCGCTGGATCCGAAGGTGGCGAAGTTTTCTGTGACGTAGCCATTGACTGATCCAGAGACGTGGGATCCATAAGCAACTTGCTTTATTAACAAACACAGAGTGAAAACAGGCTAGGTTCAACAACGACAGACTGGTGTGGTGAAGATAATCCAAAAGGGGTAAACGATAATCCAGGCAAATAGTCGAGGCCAGCGGCGATCAAAGGGAGAGTCCAGGAAACAGGCGATGGTCAATAAAGGGCAGGCAGCAGAAGGTTCACACACACAATAAACAGTCCGGTCGGCAACAGAAAGGCAAAATATAGAAAACGCTCAGGATTGGTAGTCAGACTAAACAAAACTTCGCGAGGAACAAGCCAGCATGGCGATCCATAAATGGCCGACAAAGAGGAAGTGACCCGGAAGACCCGGAACAGGAAGTGGGAGTCCCAGGTACGGGATTATGGGAAATGCAGTCCAAGTGTTAGAAGTCCGGAGATGGTTCCCGCTGGCGGCGGTTAGAGGGAGCCACAGAGACCACGTTTGTGACACCATTGCATGGATATTTTGGGCAACTTTTGCAACTATATATATATACATATATATATAGCCAGTGCAATATTATTTATTTTTATTTGAGTTTTCCATTCTTTTTGGATATTTCGCATAACTTTTCTAACCCTACACAATCTAAAAAAATCATGATTTTTACTTGTTAATACCAATATATATATATATTTTTTTCTATTTTAAGTTGTTCCAAACCAATTGCCATTGCATGGATGTTTTAAGTAACTTTTATAACCTTGCACAATGTAATTAAAAGTATATGTAATTATTACAGATTTATACCAATATAAAATATTATTGATTTCTTCCAAACCTATTGCCATTGCATGAATATTTTGAGCAACTTTTGCAACTTTGCACAAAATATATAAATATATATATCATATTTATAATTTTATTTTATATATATATATATATATATATATATATATATATATAATTTATTTTTTTATTTTTTTTGAATTATTACTGGTTGATACCAGTATAAGCCAGTGCAATATTATTTATTTCTATTTGCTTACATTTTTCCAAAGAAATATTTTAATAACGTTTGTAACCTTACACAATATAATTAAAAATAAATATATTGATTATTACTTGTCAATACCAATATAAGTCAGTGCAATATTTATTTCTTCCAAACCAATTGCCATTGCATTGATATTTTGAGCACTTTTTGCAACTTTGCACAATATATTCGTTTTTCTTTTCTTCTTTTCCCTCTCAGAATTATTACTGGTTGATACAAATATAAGCTAGTGCAATGTTATTTATTTATTTTGTTTTTCCAAATCAGTTGCCATTGCATGAAAATTTTGAATGATGTTTGTTGGTTACAATACACAATATAATTAAAAATAAATATACTGATTATTACTTGTCGATACCAATTTAAGTCAGTGCAGTATTATCAAGCAGGTCCTAACCAATTGCATGGATTTTTTTTAAATAACTTTTGTAATCTTGCAAAATATCATTTATTTTGTTCAGAATTATTACTGGTTAATACCAATATAATCCAATGAAATATTATTTATTTCTATTTGTTTAAGTCTTTCCAAACCAGTTACCATTGCATGGATATTTTTACGTACTGTTCATACCAGTATAAAAAAAATAATTTAATAGATACTTGGAAAACCAATTTGAAAAGTACATACCATTGTTTAATTTAAGTAGTTAATATTCATAAATATCTAGTTATTTCAGCATAAAGCTCATTCAGTTTTGTTAGATTTATGCTAAAAACAGGAATAAAACAGTTAAGACAGTGGGGTAAGAAAAGTATATAAAATTCAAGATATGTTCTCTGAAACTTTGGCATCAGACGTACTGTTTGTTGGTGTGAGGGCACTGAGTTCTATTTAAGACTGAGAAAATTTTAGCAAACAGCCTCCAGTAGTAACCAATCAGAACACCATTTGCTAGGCAAATACAGTGAGTTTTAATCATGAAGACTGAATGACAAAGATGATGTCACATCTCTTCCAATGTCCTTTCCAGTTGCCCGACCCAGTGACCAACAGATTATTGTATTTACATATGTGCATGTGTAAAACACAAGCTCAGACACTTTTTGCATGAACGGCGTGTAATCTGAATAGAGGTTTGGCGTTGAAGGGCGCATTGTGTTGTTCGAATGACAATAAAAGATACCAGGCGCATTACGGTTCTACACTGCGGTGGTTTTTGTGCATTCAAAACCCAAAAGGCTCTCTGACATGTGGCTGCGTGAGCTTTTGTTTTTGCGTTAAATGTTTAGGGCCAGAGGAAAAAGATTCTCAAACAAAGCTGTTCGGTTCAATTAAAAGAGGAAATATCTCTTCCTGAATGAGGGATCCATTGAAACAAAGAGTGTTAAATTGATGGTGCCACAATAAAACTATTAGCAGGGGAGTAGACAGATGCTGATGTGCCGGTCCCCTTTCCAGGGATTATTATTTATTTACACTTCTCAATCACAGCCTCCCAGATGCCACCCGGACTCCGCTGCGGAGTGTGTGTGTGCTGGGGGAGGGGTGTGTGTGTGTGTGTGTGTGTGTGTGTGTGTATGGTATGGATATAACCAGGGGTGTAGTGGCTCAGCTTTGGCACTGTGTGCCCCTGATATGACACCTGGACAAACACTATCAGTGTCGAATCCAAGGACTGATATCCAGCTCATAGAGAAACCCATTATTGATTTGTGCTGTTTATTCCAGAGGCACTTTAATCGCGGCAGGCCTACTGTACATGCTCACATCTGTCGCAAATTGCTCCTCTTGGAGGCACTTTTCTAGCACGTATCAGCCAAAGGGATGACTTTTGAGTCTTATGTGTTTAGATGTGGATGCACAGATATAGAAATGTCTGAGAATGTACAATCGGCAGCGATTATCACACTATAAACTGATGACCCTGCGCTAATGACCCTTGAACTGTATTATCTTGCTTATTAGACAGCTACTTGCCAAATAAATAAATTCATAAGAAATATTGAATTGAAAGTACTTTTTGAAAAAAAAAAAAAAAAAAAAAAAGAAAAAAGTTTTTTTTTTTTCTCATTATAATGGATAATAATAAACCCTATTATTATCTGATTCTATTATTAGCCTAAATAGATTTTTAAAAATATGCTATTATTGGCAGATACCAGTGTGGTCAATTATATCACACATTTTTACTTTTAAATGCTATGTGCTTTCTGCCAGTGTGTGTGTGTGTGGATATATTATCTCATGTAAGCTTGCACAGATCTACAGATGCGCCTAATTAGAACAATATGATCATTTAAAAAAAAAAGAAACACAATTATTTCTGGTTGGTATTGATATAAATAAGTGTCGTGTTATGCTTTTCTATTGTTTTTTTTTCCTAAGCAATTGCCATTGCATGGATATTTTAAATAACTTTTGTAACTTTGCACAGATTTGCACTTGCATTTAATTTGAGTAATTAAAAAAAAATAAGTATTTTTGATTGATAAATATAAAAGTCAGTGCAATACTATGTATATCTAATATTTTCCAAACCAATTGCCATTGCATGGATATTTTGAATATCT